>SJXQ01007488.1:44589-110524 GCA_006408695.1 Aepyceros melampus
ACCAATATAGTATACTAACGCATATATATGGAATTTAGAAAGATGATAATGATAATCCTGTATGCAAGACAGCAAAAGAGATACAGATGTATAGAATAGTCTTTTGGACTCTGTGGGAGAGGGAGAGGGTGGGATGATTTGGGAGAATGGCATTGAAACATGTATAATATCATATATGAAATGAATCGCCAGTCCAAGTTCGGTGCATGATACTGGATGCTTGGGGCTGGTGCACTGGGACCACCCAGAGGGATGGTATGGGGAGGGAGGAGGGAGGTGGGGTCAGGATGGGGAACACGTGTATACCCGTGGCAGATTCCTGTTGATGTATGGCAAAACCAATACGATATTGTAAAGTAATTAACCTCCAATTAAAATAAATAAATTTATATTTAAAAAAATAAAAAATAAACTCCCACTTTAAAAAGACTGGATAATTTAGAAATAAAAAATAAGTAAGAATCTTTGGTTAAAAAAAGATGGTAGAATCAAAAGATCAATAATTCTCAGCAATTTCTACTTTCATCTTACTCCCAACATATTCAGATTGACTGGTATCAACCTCTTACTCAACATTAAAATTCTAACTACTATATCTTTAAAAATGCAGATCTACCTGGGAAAGTCTCCCAGCCTGAGCTTTAATCTTGGTATAGAAGTCAATCAGAGCCAGAATAAATGTTTAAAAAGAGAATAAATGAAACAAGAATATTAGGGGGAATTTAAAAATTGTTAATGCATTTAATCAAAAGGTCAAATAATATAATGAATAACATCAAAAGATGATTAGTAATTTAGAAAATAACTCAATAATGACTTCCTTGGTGGTCCAGTGGCTAAAACTCAACACACCCAATCCAGACGGCCCAGTTTCAATCCCTGGTCAGGGAACTTGATCCCGGAAACTGCAAGCAAAAGATCATGTAGGCTGCAACTAAGACACAGAAGAGCCAAATAAATAAATAGAAACTTAGAAAATAAATCAACTAACTCCCATAAAATGAAAGGAAACAAGAGAATCACTGGCAAATAGAAGAGATGGTTTTTGAACTGAAAGATAGGCATGCCAAATACAGTGTCCGTCCAATAGAAATTTAAGAAGAAAACAAAATATCACTTTAAAAAAATGGAGGACAAAGATGAACATGTGGACTCGATTTTATCCAACTTGTAATTTAAGAAGTTAGCAAACCACATTTTGCTGAGACTGACAGAAGATGTAAGATGCTAGAACAGAGATAAAAGCCTTTGATACTCATGACACAGCAAGCAACATGAGTAGCAGTGTATTTACATCAGTTTCTCTTCCTCCAAATTTTCCAAGGGGATCTGATGGGCCTAGATAGATGTCTGCTCATGCAGTAGGTGACATTATAGAAGAAAAACCTGAAGCTTAGTAACTCAAAATTATTATCATGGGAATAAGCAAGCGGGTCTTTATAATGGAGAAAGACACTCTCCCTACCTTTTCAAGCTGTATTCAAATTTGTTTTTTGGTCTGAATGGAGACACTATCTTTATATTCCAAGGTTGTTTGTTATAGATTAATAATACTTGTCAAAGATAGTATGGAACAAATAGTCCATGTTTCTGCTCAGAAAAATGTGCACAAAAGTGAGAGCCTTATCAAAATATTTTTTACAAGCATGAAGTCACCACAAATACATTAGAAAAAATTTTTATAAGATGAAAAAGAGATAAAAACTTCAACTAAAAGTTGAATCTTCAATTAATGTTCAGTACTGTTCAGTTGATCAGTCATGTCTGACTCTTTGCAACCCCACGGGCCCCATGGATTCCATGGATGCAGCATGCCAGGCCTCCCTGTCCATCACCAATTCCCAGAGCCTACTCAAACTCATTTCCATCGTGTCGGTGATGCCATCCAACTATCTCATCCTCTGTTGTCCCTGTCTCCTCCTGCCCTCAATCTTTCCTAGCATCAGAGTCTTTTCAAATGAGTAGGTTTTTTGCATCAGGTGGCAAAAGTATTGAAGTTTCAGCTTCAACATCAGTCCTTCCAATGAATTTTCAGGACTGATTTCCTTTACGATGGACTGGTTGGATCTCCTTGAAGTCCAAGGGACTCTCAAGAGTCTTCTCCAACACTATAGTTCAAAAGCATCAATTCTTTGGCACTCAGTTTTCTTTATAGTCCAACTCTCACATCCATACATGACTTCTGGTGAAACGATAGCCTTGACTAGACAGATTTTTGTTGACAAGGCAATGTTTCTGCTTTTTAACATGCTGTCTAGGTTGGTCATGGTTGGTCATAACTTTTCTTCCAAGGAGTAAGTGTCTTTTAATTCCGTGGTTGCAGTCACCATTTGCACTGATTTTGGAGCCCAAAAAATAAAGTCACTGTTTTCACTGTTTCTCCATCTATTTGCCATGAAGTGACGGGACCGGATGCCATGGTCTTAGTTTTCTGAATGTTGAGTTTTAAGCCAACTTTTCCACTCTCCTCTTTCACTTTCACTGTTCAGATTCATCTCTGTATTCTGGGAATTTAAAAATGTTATTAGTGCAGATCTTTTAATTGCCACTAAATCATTCAGGTGTGACCTAAATCGAATCCCTTACAATCATGCAGTGGAAGTGAGAAATAGATTTAAGGGATTAGATCTGACAGACAGACTGCCTGATGAATTCATCAAGAGGCTGTTTAGGTTTTCTTCACTTTCTGCCATAAGGGTGGTATCATCTGCATATCTTAAGTTATTGATATTTCTCCCGGCAATCTTGCTTCCAGCTGGTGCTTCTTCCAGCCCAGTGTTTCTCATGATGTATTCTGCATAGAAGTTAAATAAGCAGGGTGACAGTATACAGCCTTATACAGTTCCTATTTGGAACCAGTTTGTTGTTCCATGTCCAGTTCTAACTGTGGCTTCCAGACCTGCATATAAGTTTCTCAAGAGAAGGGCATGTGGTCTGGTATTCCCATCTCTTTCAGAATTTTCCACAGTTTATTGTGATCCACACAGTCAAAGGCTTTGGCATAGTCAATAAAGCAGAAATAGATGTTTTTCTGGAACTCTCTTGCTTTTTTGATGATCTAGCAGATGTTGGCAATTTGATCTCTGGTTCCCCTGCCTTTTCTAAAACCAGCTTGAACATCTTGAAGTTCGCAGTTCATGTATTGCTGAAGCCTGGCTTGGAGAATTTTGAGCATTACTTTACTAGTGCATGAGATAAATGCAATTGTGTGCTAGTTTGAGCATTTTTTGGCATTGCCTTTCTTTGGGATTGGAATGACAACTGACCTTTTCCAGTCCTGTGGCCACTGCTGAGTTTTCCAAATTTGCTAGCATATTGAATGCAGCACTTTCACAGAATCATCTTTCAGTATTTGAAATAGCTCCACTGGAATTCCATCACCTCCACTAGCTTTGTTCATAGTGATGCTCTCTAAGGCCCACTTGTCTTCACATTCCAGGATGTCTGGCTATAGATTAGTCATCCCATCATCATGGTTATCCAGATCATGAAGATCTTTTTTGTACAGTTCTTCTGTGTATTCTTGCCACCTCTTCTTAATATCTTCTGCTTCTGTTAGGTCCATACCATTTCTGTCCTTTATCGAGCCCATCTTTGCATGAAATGTTCCCTTGGTATCTCTAATTTTCTTGAAGAGATCTCTAGTCTTTCCCCTTCTGTTCTTTTCCTCTATTCTTTGCATTAATTGCTGAGGAAAGCTTTCTTATCTCTTCTTGCTATGCTTTACTCTGCATTCAGATGCTTATATCTTTTCTTTTTTCATTTGCTTTTCACTTCTCTTCTTTTCACAGCTATTTGTAAGGCCTCCTCAGACACCTATTTTGCTTTTTTGCATTTCTTTTCCATGGGGATGGTCTTGATCCCTGTTTCCTGTACAATGTCATGAGTCTCCATCAATAGTTCATCAGGCACTCTGTCTATCAGATCTACTCCCTTAAATCTATTTCTCCCTTCCACTGTATAATCATAAGGGATTTTATTTAGGTCATACTTGAAAGGTCTACTGGTTTCCCCCACTTTCTTCAATTTAAGTTTGAATTTGGCAATAAGGAGTTCATGATCTGATCCACAGTCAACTCTCAGTCTTGTTTTTGCTGACTGTATAGAGCTTCTCCATCTTTGGCTGCAAAGAATATAATCAATCTGTTGACCACCTGGTGATGTCTATGTGTAGAGTCTTCTCTTGAGTTGTTGGAAGAGGGTGTTTGCTATGACCAGTGCTTTCTCTTGGCAAAACTCTATTAGCCTTTTCCCTATTCCATATTCCAAGGCCAAATTTGCCTGTTACTCCAGGTGTTTCTTGATTTCCTACTTTTGCATTCCAGTCCCCTACAATGAAAAGGACATCTTTTTTGGGTGTTACTTCTAAAAGGTCTTGTAGGTCTTCATAGAACCGTTAAACTTCAGCTTCTTCAGGGTTACTGGTTGGGGCATAGACTTGGATTACTGTGATATTGAATGGTTTGCCTTGGAAACGAACAGAGATCATTCTGTCATTTTTGAGATTGCATCCAGGTACTGCATTTCGGACTCTTTTGTTGACTATGATGGCTACTTCATTTCTTCTGAGGGATTCCTGCCCACAGTAGTAGATATAATGGTCATCTGAGTTAAATTCACCTATCCCAGTCCATTTTAGTTCGCTGATTCCTAGAATGTCAACATTCACTCTTGTCATCTCCTGTTTGACCACTTCAATTTTCCTTGATTCATGGACCTGACATTTTAGATTCCTATGAATTTTGCTCTTTACAACATCAGACCTTGCTTCTATCACCAGTTGCATCCACAATTGTGAATTGTTTTTGCTTTGGCTCCGTAGCTTCATTCTTTCTGGAATTATTTCTCCACTGATCTCTAGTAGCATGTTGGGCACCTATGGACTCGGGGAGTTCCCCTTTCATTATCCTACCATTTTGCCTTTTCATACTGTTCATGGGGTTCTCAAGGCAAGAACAACTGAAGTGGTTTGCCATTCCCTTCTCCAGTGGACCACATTCTGTCTGACTTCTCCACCGTGACCTGTCCATCTTGGGTGGCCCCATAGGGCATGGCTTAGTTTCATTGAGTTAAACAAGGCTGTGGTCCATGTGACCAGATTGGCTAGTTTTCTGTGATTATGATTTCAGTGTGTCTGCCATCTGATGCCCTCTCATAACACCTACCATCTTACTTGAGTTTCTCTAATCTTGGACATGTGGTATCTCTTCATGGCTGCTCCAGCAAAGTGCAGCTGCTGCTCCTTACCTTGGACGAGGGATATCTCCTCAGGGCTGCCCCACCTGACCTTGAATGTGGAGTTGCTCCTCTCGGCACTCCTGTGCCCGCACAGCCACCGCTCCTTGATTTGATACAGTCAAGCTAATTAACATATCATCTTCTCTGTCACTATTCTTTTGTATACATGATCAGAGTACCTGAAATCTCAGAAAGGTTCCAGTGTTCAATACAGTATTAACCAGAGTCATCAGGCTGTACATTTGATCTTTAGATACATTCATCTTAAATAATTACACCTTTGTACCTTTTGACCAGGACTTTCCTGGTGGTTCAGTGGTAAAATATCCACCTGCAAAGCACGAGTTGCAGGAGACATAATTTTGATCCCTGGGCTGGGATGATCTCCTGGAGGAGGGTGAGAGGATAACATATAGGAAGGTCAGGGTCCCCACGTAGAAGAAGGAAATTAACTGCAAGTGGCAGATGTTGTTTTCCTTCCTACACAAAATTAAAAGAGGCTTCTTTTAATTCTGTGCTGACACCTGGTTCTGAGCTAACCAAAGTGCTTTTCTTAGGGAAATATTTTTCTTAAGCTATGTTAATGAAACATGTATTTGCTTTGGAATCTGCCTTTCTTCAAAATGATTCCACCTAAGACTAACTTTTATCTTTTCTCAAACCTTGGGCTGATAATGGCTCAACAAACCAGTACTTCTGTCAATTGTTTTATAGCCAGGAGATGACACACTTTGTGCCATCCTATTTCAAAAGTGCAAATTGTGGGAGAAGGCCTGGTGAAACTGTTTCTAATAGATGTAAAACACCTTCCTAAAAACTAGCAAAGGGGCACTATTTCTGTCCCCTTTTGATGTCTCTGTCAGAAGCTTTCCCTATCTCTCTTGCTGCTAAGTCGCTTCAGTTGTGTCTGACTCTGTGAAACCCCATAGATGGCAGCCCGCCAGGCTCCGCCATCCCTGGGATTCTCCAGGCAAAAACACTGGAGTGGGTTGCCATTTCCTTCTCCAATGCATGACAGTGAAAAGTGAAAGTGAAGTTGCTCAGTCGTGTCTGACTCTTCCCGACCCCATGGACCTCAGTCTACCAGGCTCCTCTGCCCATGGGAGTTTCTAAGCAAGAGTATTGGAGTGGGTTGCCATTGCCTTCTCTTCCCTATCTCTATTATACTTCAGAAATACTTTGATACCAAAAAACTCCAAGTAGGCAAGCTTCATCTCTGATCCTGGATTGAAATCCTCTCCTCCAGAGGTCACAAATCCCAGTGTAACACAGCTTGCAGCAGTAACCTTTCAAGGGCAAGAATCAAGAATCACTGCGACAGAGAAGCCTTGTGGGAGTCCATAGGATTGCCGAGTCAGACACAACTGAAGTGACTTAGTGCGCATACACACCTTTTGACCAACATTATCCCATTTAACCAACCCTTCATAAGTATTGCCCTATTCTCTGCTTCATGTATTTGACTTATTTAGATTTCATTTATAAGTGGGATCATAAAGTGTTTTTTTCCTTCTGGATCTGGCTTATTTCAGTGAGCATAATGCCTCATCCAGTTCAGTTCAGTTCAGTCACTCAGTCATGTCCGACTCTTTGCGATATCACAAACTGCAGCACACCAGGCCTCCCTGCCCATCACCAACTCCCGGAGTCTACCCAAACCCATGTCCATCGAGTCGGTGATGCCATCCAACCATCTCATCCTCTGTCATCTCCTTCTCCTCCTGCCCTCAATCTTTCCCAGCATCAGTCTTTTCAAATAAGTCAGCTCTTCATATCAGGTGGCCAAAGTACTGGAGTTTCAGCTTCAACATCAGTCCTTCCAATGAACACCCAGGACTGATCTCCTTTAGGATGGACTGGTTGGATCTCCTTGCAGTCCATGGGGCTCATAAGAGTCTTCTCCAACACCACAGTTCAAAAGCATCAATTCTTCAGCACTCAGCTTTCTTTATAGTCCAATTCTCACATCCATATATGACTACTGGAAAAACCATAGCCTTGACTAGACAGACTTTTGATGACAAAGTAATGTCTCTGATTTTTAATATGCTGTCTAGGTTGGTCATCACTTTCCTTCCAAGGAGTAAGTATCTTTTAATTTCATGGCTGCAATCACCATCTGTAGTGATTTTGGAGCCCAGAAAAATAAAGTCTGACACTGTTTCCACTGTTTCCCTGTCTGTTTCCCATGAAGTGATGGGACTGGTGCCATGATCTTCATTTTCTGAATGTTGAGCTTTAAGCCAACTTTTTCACTCTCCTCTTTTGCTTTCATCAAGAGGCTCTTTAGTTCTTCTTCACTTTCTGCCATAAGGGTGGTGTCATCTGCATATCTGAGGTTATTGATATTTCTCCTGCCAATCTTGATTCCAGCTTGTACTTCCTCCAGTCCAGTGTTTCCATTTCTCATGATGTACTCTGCATATAAGTTAAATAAGCAGGGTGACAATATACAGCCTTGACGTACTCCTTTTCCAATTTGGAACCAGTCTGTTGTTCCATGTCCAGTTCTAACTGTTGCTTCTGACCTGCATGCAGGTTTCTCAAGGAAGATCCAAGTTTGTCACAAATGGCAGAATCTCCTTGTTTAAGACTGAGTAATATTTCATCATATATGCATATGTACATATATCAAATTTATTTATTCTTTCATCCATTCCATAACAAAACAAATAAGCTGTTTTTCAAAATAGTCAAAGGACATGAAGAGTAATTTTCCCAGGTCCTGTTCTTAGTGTTTTCACATATATCACATTAGCCTCTAAACCTTTGCCATTAGAGTATAGTCAGATTTATTAAATTTGAATTTATAAGAGCTCCAGGTGCTTAATGGGCAGTAAAGTTAATGAAACAACCACTGTTCTAAAAAACCTTTTGAAGTGGGAATTTTTGTGTGTTAAAAGAGGATTCCCAAGTGGCTCACTGGTAAAGAATCTGCCTTCCAATGTAGCAGACTCAGGAGATAAAGATTTGATCCCTGGGTTGGGAAGACCCCCTGGAGTAGGAAATAGCAATCCATTCCAGTATTCTTGCCTGGAAAATTTCATGGACAGCGGAGCCTGGTGGGCTAAGTTCATGGAGTCACATAGAGTTCAACATGACTGAGCAACTAAGCACACACACAATGCTAAAATAACAGCCACAGATGCACTGCCTTGTCCAAGTGATAAGTCAAGATTTCAAATCCATGTACTCTTTATCTAAAGGTCATGTTTTTGTTTTTGTTTTTTATTTTTCTTTTTTTGCTTCCTTAATATTCTATTTTAACAATCCAACAGAAGGTACTTATTAACCATCAACTTTGTACAAAATACTGTACTTGGCAATGTGTCTAATATAACCATAATTTCAGTTGAAGCTACAATCCATATCTTCTTTTCAGAAGGTAAAATTAAAAAGAAGCAAAATTGTCCACCTGGAGGTGGGTGTCAGGCTCTCCTCCTTGTAGTTCACTGCCAAGGAATATGTGAGCTGGAGTGGGACACTGCTTAGAGCACTACTGAGCTGTGATCAGGGTAGGACATTCTGTGCAACAAAGACAAATCGGGCTTTCCTGGTGGCTCAGTGGTAAAGAATCTGCCTGCCAATTCAGGAGACCTGGGTTCAATTCCTGGTCCAAGAAGTTCCCACGTGGGGAGGAGCAACTAAGCCTGTGTGCCACAACTACTGAGCCCAAGCTCTAGAGCCTAGCAGCCACAACTACTGAAGTCTGCACACCCTAGAGTCTGTGCTCCACACCAAGAGAAGCCAGTGCAATGAGAAGCCCACACACAGCAACTCGCCACAACTAGAGAAAAGCCCACGCAACAACAAAAACCCAGTACAGCCATAAACTAAATGAAAATTATTTTTTAAAAGTGTCAGATATTAGTGTCTCTAACTGATCAATTTAGAAGAAGTTATTATTTGAAAAGTACTGTGATTGCTCAGCCACCGAACATGAGATTATGATTTATCTTTGAATTTGTTGTTGTTGTGTTTATTTCAGAGTCAATGGCTAACAGAAGGGAAAATATTCAGCTAAATTTTTTGAGACATCTTGTTGGTATGAGAACAAGTTTAGTTGTTTTGCCCTGTTTCTTGACCTGAAGAAGAGTCTTTTACTTATGCTTGATGTTTAGCAGTGCTGTGATCAAAGAACATACTTCCCTTGCCTTAAGATGACTTACATCATCTATCTTGTCTGGCAATTTCTAGCTCATCTTTTTCTTCTACTACCATAAAACCACACATCTCATGGGACCCTGGGAAACTGAGCAAAATAAAATGTATTTGCATCCATTTTGTGTCCCACTTTGCCACTTACATTTGGGAGGAAGTGAATACTCTATTAAAAGGATATTAAATGCTAGTAGATCAAAACACTGAGTTGGATAAAAACCATAGAAGAAAAAATCATAGATTCTTGCCAGGTTTTGTCATTCTGGAGAACTCTGGGTATGTTTCATAATTTTTCTATCTTGTTCTCTCATTATGGTGACTGATACACTATTCCTTCACCAATTGAAGGGCAAGTTTAGGTATGGGCTGTTCTAAAAGCCATTGGCAAACAGAATGGACAAAGATTTCAATTCTAACTACATAATGCTGCTCATTTCTTGAGATATTCTAGACAATTTCTATCCATTGTCTCTATCTTGGACAGAAGTGGAATTGAACAGTCTACTGAGAAGACAGAAAATATAAACAGAGCATTTGAGATTATCCTAAATTCAGTGACTGAACTCTTACATTTTCTTTTCAGTTATTAGAGCTTTGATTGCTTACTTGTCTCATATTCAAAGGAAGTAATATGAATACAATTGTATTCCTTGGCATATTGAATAAATAGAATATTTTTAGATAAATTTTTATTGTATGTATTATATAGGAAATTGCATATTTGTCAGTATTGGGGAAATAGTAGATATCTTTTTAAAAACCTATCTATATGCCTCACAGTGTTTTAGGCAATTAACATGTTCTCACTAATCTAAATGGCATAACTAATTAAATAGACACATTTTTTTTTTCCCATCTTCTAGGTAAGAAAACAAATTAAGAGAAGCTGTTACTCTTCTGAGGTCATACAGCTAAAAATATTGTGATACTGATTCTAAAACATATACACTGAGTTGACCAAAAACAAAAATTTCATTTGGGTTTTTTTTAAGTTCTCAACCCAGATGAACTTTTGGCCAACCCCATACTTGCCTTGATTGGGCATTCCACCTTTTTCTAAGTACAGAGGATATTATATTATAATAATGTCACTTTAAAAACATTTATATGACATATAAATTACCTTATCCATGTGCACATTCTAATATACTTAATGAATAAATGAACTTGTAAGTTTAGAAATGGTGCATGGTATAATAGTAAATACTATATTATTGCACAAAGACAAACTATTTAGAAATTGTTGTGATCACAGTTGTTGGTCAAGAATTGATTGCACTGAATAGATGTGTTACTGAGTCCAAGCTCATATTGCTCACTGCATGATAGGAAAATAATTTGATAGACAAGACATCAAGGCAAGGAATAGTGATTTTATTTGAAAAGCCAGCACACTAAGAAGATAGCAGACTAGTGTCCTAGAGAACCACTTCCTCGAATCAGAATTCAAGCTTCCTTTATACTAAAAGGGGAGCCGCTGTGACTAATTGCTGCAAACTTTTCAGTGTTGGCCAGATTCTGGAGAGCATGAATCCTTTGCTCTTGCAGATGCCCATGTAGATCTGGTCATAATGTTTCTGTAAACCTCCAGCAAGACAAATGCTATTTTCATTGTATAGCCTTTAATCTCTATATAAAAGAAAAGTGTTATATCCTTAAAGGTAAAGCCTGAGAGGCAGAACCTTGAGAATGAGCTATCCTGTACTTTTCAGGCTATCGGTGACATTTTTCACAAAGGTGTAGAGCAGAGACAGCATGACTCGGTACAGACAACAGAGAAAAAAGTTTAAAAAAATAGGGTCAAAATGGAGTCAGTTTTGTTCTTCCCTGTTACAGATGTACAGATTATACTAATTATTGTACTAAATTGATTGCACAATTTGTTGGAACTGGACCAGTCTTTCATGGACAGAGTCATACTGCCATGCAATCATGTGCAGAAATGTCTACCTGATTTAACCCCTCTCTATGATATAAAAGTTCACTGAATATTGTAAAGCAGTGTTAGTTCCAATTTTGCTATGGTAAATAATTAGCTATGGAATTGTGACAAATATTTTCACTTTCCTGGTCCTCCTTTCCTGAATTTTAATAACAGTGGGATGGATTTCTATCAGCTGAGAATCTTTCTATTTTAGGGAAAGGAAAACTCTTAAATTCCATCCAAACAGAAATTTTATTAGTCTAAATAACTAAAACATCAAGGAGTAAATTGATTGTAATGAACTGTTTGACTAGAACTTAATTAAATAGATCTGATCTCTCATTTCCTTTCCTTTTCTTCAACCCTACCCTATGTAGTAGAAAAACCAGATCCCAGAATTGCCAATATGACATTATTCTTTGTGCCTGTAGTCTTTGAAGTTAAAAAATATATATCCTTCCACAAGAAATTCTTCAAAAGCCATGACATCTATGTGGATTGGCCCAACTCGGACTACATGTCTTTTTTGCCTATTGATGTGAATCTCATTGGCCAGCCTGGGTCACACGCCCACTCCAGAAATGACCAGGAAACTGAGTCCTATATGAATCACATTAACAAAAAGGGAAAGAGGAGTGATTCTCCTAAAGGAAGAGACTAGCCATGCTTTCAGAAGAAGAAAGGTTGGCGGTGAAAACTAATCAATATTTAGACCAATTTTAATCGAGTTCATCTCTTACAGACTCTTCAGCTGCCAAGATTTAATATTATATGCAATATTTGAAAAATAGATGTAGTAGGGAAGAACAAATATGTCTCCATATGAGATCTCTTCCTTTTACTTTAAACTTTGTGCTCTTTTGCCTGTGTTTAGTCAGGCTGGCTCTGTAACTTTTGTAAAAAAAAAAAAAAAAGAAAGAAAGAAAGAAAAAGTGTTGCCTACAGCATAATATACAGGATAGCCTATTCTCAGGGTTCTGACCTTTACCAGTTCATTCATATAGGGTTAAATAGTTGCAGAACAGAGAATAACATTTGACTTGTTAGAGGCTTATAGGAACATCATGACCTGACCTATGTGGACAGTTGCAATAACAAAAGAATCTGACACTAAGAAGTTTGAAACAACTAACTATGTCCCCCTTTAGTTTGCCTTTAAAAGTGCTTTGCTGAAAACCTTCAAGCTCAGGATTTCTTTAGGTATGCATCTCCTTTCATGGTTCTGCAATAAATCTTTCTCTGCTACAAACCAACGTTTTGGTTTGTTTAGCCTCACTGTTAGTCAGGCACATGAAGTTGTATTTGGTGATAGATGTAATTTTAAAGCAAAAAAAATGAATGATCCATTTGAGAAACATACTTAATTTTTAAATTATTAAATCAGCATTTGTTTTATATCAACTAATTTATGTCTATCTTTATCACAGTAGCATACATAAACTGGAAAGATGACTTTTTCTGATTGGTCAAAAATTCTACCTTGGGAAATACGGACTGTAGATAGTCATCAGACAAACAACTGGATAATCTCTTAATCCTGCAGAGGTATCTTAGGTGGACGTGAGGGGGGTGGGAGATAAGCAAATATATTCCTTTTGTTTTTAAAAGTAAACAGTAAGAACAATTGTATATACCAGAAGAAACTGAAGGGAAATTTGCCAGATAAGGAACTGTTTAGGTATGGAGGCCCTGGTATTACACAGTTACATTTATATAATGTGTGTCACATTTTGCACTTCAGGAGCTTGTCATTAAGTAGAAGAAAGTAATACTTTCTTTGTTGCTTGTAGACCCCTGTGTATAGTTCCCTCTGCTGCTGCTAAGTCACTTCAGTCGTATCTGAGTCTGTGCGACCCCATAGATGGCAGCCCACCAGGCTTCCCTGTCCCTGGAATTCTCCAAGTAAGAACACTGGAGTGGGTTGCCATTTCCTCCAATGCATGAAAGTGAAAAGTGAAAGTGAAGTCCCTCAGTCGTGTATGACCCTCAGCGACCCCATGGACTGCAGCCTACCAGGCTCCTCCGTCCATGGGATTTCCAGGCAAGAGTACTGGAGTGGGGTGCCATTGCCTTTAGACTTTAAAAATAAAGTCCCCCAGACTTTTTTTTTTTTTTTCCTACTTTGTGCTCTGGCCATGGTGCTGAATGCTGAAGGTCCACACCTTGGTCAGCCCAGGGTTGACTTGAAAAGTGCAGGCTCAAATTATGGATTCAAAGCTACTATGGGTACTTACATTTGGAAGGACAGAGATAGTCTCTGACTTTTTTTGAGAAAGAGGAGAATTTGTGACATATGATAAGGCAGAGACCTTGAATGGAAGGAATGTTGTGATATTGACTGTAAATCAGAAAAGAGTATTTATCATTCCCTTCTTATAAAACTATGGTTAATTTTTCCAATTCAGTATCACCCAGAGTCCTTAATTAATTTGGAGAACAGATTAATTATAGAAACTACATACATTAGTAAGGAAAAAGGCTCACGTTACCTTGAATCCAAAAAATAAAAAATTAAAAAAACACAACAACAACAAAAAAAACTTTCTTAGAGTGTAAGTTCAATGTGCACAAAGTTTTACTTGTTTTGATGCCACTACTGCATCCCTACTCATCAAACTGTCTCACACAGAAAACACTGAACAATGTTTTTTTTTTTTTCCTTAAAGAGATTTTTCCTCATCTTTTGGTCACTTATATTGAACAAGTCACTATGCTACTTGTCCCATTTTCTGTTTATGTAAGATATTCCTGGATAATAGGTTCAGTGATGATTAAGTGAGCATATATGAAGCATATTAGAGTCTCATGTAATTGTCACTAAATTATTCAGCACAACAGAAAAGAGAAGATGAAATGCATTTCATGATTTCATTTTCAGAATGAAAATGTCTTTTTTTGTCTTTTATTTTTTTTAATATAAATTTATTTATTTTAATTGGAGGCTAATTACTTTACAATATTGTATTGGTTTTGCCATACATCAACATGAACCCACCACAGGTATACACATGTTCCCCATCCTGAAACCCCCTCCCTCCTCCCTCCCTGTACCATCCCTCTGGGTCGTCTCAGTGCACCAGCCCCAAGCATCCAGTATCATGCATCGAGCCTGGACTGACGATTCGTTTCATATATGATATTATACATGTTTCAATGCCATTCTCTCAAATCATCCCACCCGTACCTTCTCCTTCTCCCACAGGGTCCAAAGGACTGTTCTATACATCTGTGTCTCTTTTGCTGTCTTGCATACAGGGTTATCGTTACCATCTTTCTAAATTTCATATATATGTGTTAGTATACTGTATTGGTGGAGCCTATTATACAGAGTGAAGTAAGCCAGAAAGAAAAAGTCTTTCTTAATACTCAGAGCTTTTAATTCATATTAGAGTCCAAAAATTCAAAAAAAAAAAAAAAAGAAAACAATGCATGGTATCTTTAATATCATGAAATTGACGGCTAATCCCATTTCAACTTTTAGAGATACATTTACTATAACCTTCTAAATAAGGCAATGTGAATGTGAATGGTAAATAATCCTTTTTGTTGTTGTTGTTCAGTTGCTAAGTCATGTCTGACTCTTTGTGACCCCACGAACTGCAGAACCTCGGTTTTCTTGTCCTTCACTATTTCCCTGAGTTTCCTCAAACTCATGTCCACTGAGTCAGCGATAACATCTAACCATCTCATCCTCAGTTGCCCCCTTGTCCTCTTGCAGCAGAGTCTTTTCCCATGGGTTATTTCTTCCCATCAGGCGGCCAAAGTATTAGAGCTTCAGCTTCAGCATCAGTCCTTCCAGTGAATAGTCAATGTTGATTTTCTTTAGGATTGACTGGTTTGATCTCCTAGCTGTCCAAGAGACTATCAAGAGTCTTTTCCAGCATCACAGGATGTGAGAGTTGGACCATAAAGAAGGTTGAGCACTGAAGAATGTGGCTGCAGCCACATTTATGGTCCAACTCTCACATCTGTATATGACCACTGGAAAAACCATAGCTTTGACTAAACAGACCTTTGTCAGCAAACTCCCTGCTTTTTACTAGGCTGTCTAGGTTTGTCATAGCTTTTCTTCCAAAGAGCAGCTTTTAATTTTTTGGCTGTAGTCACCATCTGCAGTGATTTTGGAGCCCAAGAAATTGTAATCTATCACTGTTTCCACCTTTTCCCTCATCTATTTGCCTTAAAGTAGTGAGACTTGATGCCATGATCTTAGTTTATTCAATCGTTAGTTCCTCTTCACTTTCTGCCATTAAAGTAGTATCATCTGCCTATCTGAGGCTATTGATATTTCCCCCAGCAACCTTGATACCAGCTTCTGAGTCATCCAGTCCAGCATTTCACATGATGTACTTTGCCTATAGGTTAAAAAAGCAGGGTGACAATACACATACAGCCTTGATGTATGCCTTTCTCCCAATTTTGAACCAGTCTGTAGTTCCATGTCTGATTCTAACAGTTGCTTCTTATACTGCATACAGGTTTCTCAAGGGGCAGGTAAGGTGGTCTGGTATTCCCATCTCCTGAAGAATTTTCCACAGTTTGTTACGATCCACACATCAAAGTCTTTAGCATAGTCAGTGAAGAAGAAGCAGATGTTTTAGGGGAAGTTTAAAAATGAACTTTGAGAGTTACATCTAAGATAGAAATACTTAAAATAATTCAATTATATATTATATAGTGTAGAAATAATTGAAATATTAGTAAGAAAAAATGAAATGGGTAAATCAGAAATATTAAAACAAAATTATATGTTAGTTAAAAATCATTTTTAAGGACAAGATGAGGTGGAGCCCAGTCAGCCAGGCTACAGTGGGTTCGATAGATATGGACAGGGGCTGGGTGGATTTCTATCAGTTCTAGGAGCTGGACTAGTCACACACACACAGAAACACACACACACACATCAGTTTCAGGGAAAAATGTTAGTAACAAAGATAATTGATACATCCAACAGATATATCTGTGCCTGAGTGACCACATCCCCAAATAATTCTGTCAGTATGTTTTATACAATACAAAAATCACATTTGTTCAATACTATGGCATTTTAAAAAAGCTAAGTTACTGCTTAAATGAAAATTCTGCCTATAATGTTATCAAATTATTCAGCAATTCTAGATTAAGCATATCTTAATTCACTTCAAAATGCTTCTGTCAAATTTTCTTTGGTTAGAAGAAATATATTATTTCTAACTTTTTTGTTTTAATGTTATTATAGGGTTACAGGAAATTTTATATACACACACATGGTGGTCCTGAGCACCCCTTAAGTACCTTCCCCCAATGTCAGCATCTTTCATAACTAATAGTAAAATATCAATGCCACAAAATTGAGTTAATACAAATCATAGACCCTTTTCAGAATTGTACAAGTCACACATGCATTCATGTACATGTGTGTGTGTGTATGTATAGTTCTATGCCATTTTATTAAATATGAAGCTGCATGAAGCTACTACTACAATCAAGATGAAGAATTGTTCTATTACACATTAAAACCTTATAGCCCATGAATGGAGGAGCCTGGTACGCTGCAGTCCACGGGGTCGCTAAGAGTCGGACACGACTGAGCAACTTCCCTTTCACTTTCATGCATTGGAGAAGGAAATGTCAACCCACTCCAGTGTTCTTGCCTGGAGAATCCCAGGGACGGGGAGCTTAGTGGGAGGCCATCTATGGGGTCGCACAGAGTTGGACATGACTGAAGCGACTTAGCAGCAGCAGCATCCTACATCCCTTTCTTCTGAAGCCCTATACCCTTGAAATCACCAATTTGTTTTCCATCCCTATAATTACAGTATTTCAGAAATGTTATTTGAATTGGTTCATACACTATGGACTGAACTATGGACTGAACTATGAACTGAAGTTCAGAACAGTGTACAGGAGGCAGTAATCAAAACCATTTCAAAGGTAAACAACTGTAAGAAGGCAAAGCATTTGTCTGAGGAGGCTTAACAAATAGCTGAAGAAAGAAGAAATATGAAAAGCAAGGAAAAAATGGAAAGATACACCCAACTGAATACAGAGTTCCAGAGACTAGCAAGGAAAGATAAGGCCTTCTTAAATGAGCAATGCAAAGAAAAAGAGGGGGAAATATCATGGTAAAAACTAGAGATCTTTTCAAGAAAATTGGAGATATCAGGGGAGCATTTCATGCAAGAATGGACATGATAAAGAACAGAAATTGTAAGGACCTATCAGAAGCAGAAGAGATTAAAAAGTGGCAAGAATACACAGAAAAAGTATACAAGAAAAGTCTTAATGACCCAGATAGCCACAGTGGTGTGGTCACTCAGCTAGAGCCAGACACCCTGGAGTGTAAAGTCAAGTGGGCCTCAGGAAGTTTTACTATGAACAAAGCTAGTGGGGGTGATGGAATTCCAGCTGATCTATTTCAAATCCTCAAAGATGATGCTGTGAAAGTACCACACTCACTGTGCCAGCAAATTTGGAAAACTCAGCAGTGGCCACAAACAGGAAGAGCTCAGATTTATTCCAATCCCAAGGAAAGGCAATGCCAAATAATGTTCAAACTACTGTACAGTTTCTCTCATTTCACATATTAGCATGACTATAGTCAAAATCCTTCAAGCTAGGCTCCAGCAGTATGTGAACTGAGAACTCCCAGATGTACAAGGTAGGTTTCAAAGAGGCAAAAGAACCAGTGATCAACTCTCAACATTCATTGGATCAGGGAGAAAGCAGAGGATTCCCAAAAAAACATCTACTTCTGCTTCATTGACTATTCTAAGGTCTTTGACTGTGAAGATCACAACAAACTGTGAAAAATTCATTAAGAGATGAAAGTACCAGACCACTTTACCTATGCTCTGAGAAACCTGTATGTAGTTCAAGAAACAACAGTTAGAACCAGACATGGAACAATGGCCTGGTTCCAAATCAGGAAAATTGTATGACAAGACTGTATATTGTTATCCTGCATATTTAACTTATTTGCAGACTACATCATGTGAAATGACAGGCTGGATGAGTCACAAGCTGAAATCAAAATTACTGGGAGAAATATCAGCAACCTTAGATATGCAGATGATACCACACTAATGGCAAATGTGAAGAGAAACTAAAGAACCTGTTGATGAGGGTGAAAGAAGAGAATGAAAAAAACTGGCATGAAACTCATCATTAAAAAAAACAGAAAAACTGATATCATGGCATCTGGTCCTCAGTTCATGACAAATAGAAGGAGAAAGAGTGAAAGCAATGACAGATTTTATTTTCTTGGGCCCCAAGTTCACTGTGGATGGTGACTGCAGCCATGAAATTAAAAGACACTTCCTCCTTTGAATGAAAGCTTTGAGAAACCTAGAAAACATATTTAAAAAGCAAAGACATCATTTTTCTGACAAAGGAATGTATAATCAAAGCTATAATTTTCTTAGTAGTCATGTATGAATATGAGAGTTGGATCATAAAGAAGGTTGAGTAACAAAGAATTGATGTTTTTGAACTGTGGTACTGGAGAAGACTCTTGAGAATCCCTTGGACAACAAGGAGATCAAACCAGTCAATCCTAAAGAAAATCAGTCCTGAATACTCATTGGAAGGACTGATGCTGAAGCTGAAGCTCCAATCCTATGGCCACCTGATGTGAAGAACTCCTTGGAAAAGACCCTGATGCTGGGAAAGATTGAAGACAGGAGGAGAAGGGGATGACAGAGGATGAGATGGCTGGAGGCATCACCAACTCGATGGACACGAGTCTGAGCAAGCTCCAGGAGTTGGTGATGGACAGGGAAGCCTAGCGTGCTGCAGTCCATGGGTTGCAAAGAGTTGGACATGACTGAGTGACTAAACTGAACTGAACAAAATCAAAGAAGATTAAAATCCATACTGACATGATTTGGAAAACTTGATGATATTAAGATACCAATTTTTCCTGGCTTAAATTATAAAATTAATGCATTCCCATTCAAAATCCAAGAACTATTAGATTCTGAATATCAATAAACTGATTTTAAAATGTACATGCAATATCAAATAGTCTAAAATATCCAATACAATAATGAAGAACAAAGTTCAAAGACTGACATTACCTGATATTATTGCTAACATTTAGTCAATAAGTTGTGTCTGACTCTTTTGTGACCCCATGGACTGTAGACCGCCAGGCTGCCATGTCAATGAGATTTCCCAGGCAAGAATAGTGGAGTGGGTTGCCATTTCCTTGTCCAGGGAAATCTTCCTGACTCAGGGATTGATGTCTTCTGCATTGACAGGCAAATTTTTTACCACTGAGCCACCAGGGAAGCCTTTATTAAGACAGTGAATAGCTACTTTAATCAAGACAATATAGTATTGGCAAACTAATGGATATACTGGTGAAGAGAAAATAATAAAAAGCTCAGAAACAGACCTACACAAATGCAATCAACTACTTTTTGACAAATTTGTAAGGAAAAGTAAATGGATAAGACTAATCTTTCTATAAACTGTACAAGAGATGTACAGTTCAGTTCAGTTCACTTGCTCAGCAATGTCCGACTCTTCCCTTCACAGCACCTGGCCTCCCTGTCCATCACCAACTCCTGGAGTTCACTCAGACTCACGACCATCAAGTCGGTGATGCCATCCAGCCATCTCATCCTCTTTCATCCCCTTCTCCTCCTGCCTTCAATCCATCCCAGCATCAGAGTCTTTTCCAGTGAGTCAACTCTTCACATGAGGTAGCCGAAGTATTGAAAGTTCAGCTTTAGCACAGTCCTTCCAATGAACACCCAGGACTGATTTCCTTTAAAATGGACTGGTTGGATATCCTTGCAGTCCAAGGGACTCTCAAGAGTCTTCTCCAACACTACAGTTCAAAAGCATCAGCTCTTGGTGCTCAGCTTTCTTCACAGTCCAACTTTCACATCCATACATGACCACTGGAAAAACCATAGCCTTAACTAGACGGACCTTTGTTGGCAAAGTAATGTCTTTGCTTTTTAATATACTGTCTAGGTTGGTCATAACTTTCCTTCCAAGGAGTAAGCGTCTTTTAATTTTATGGCTGCAGTCACCATCTGCAGTTATTTTGGAGCCCCCAAAAATAAAGTCTGACAATGTTTCCCCATCTATTTCCCATGAAGTGATGGGACCAGATGCCATGATCTTCGTTTTCTGAATGTTGAGCTTTAAGCCAACTTTTTCACTCTCCTCTTTCACTTTCATCAAGAGGCTTTTTAGCTCCTCTTCACTTTCTGCCATAAGGGTGGTGTTATCTGCATATCTGAGGTTATTGATATTTCTCCTGGCAATCTTGATTCCAGCTTGTGCTTCCTCCAGCCCAGCGTTTCTCATGATATACTCTGCATATAAGTTAAATAAGCAGGGTGACAATATACAGCCTTGATGTATTCCTTTTCTTAGTTGGAACCTGTCTGTTGTTCTGTGTCGAGTTTTAATTGTTGTTTCCTGACCTGCATACAGATTTCTTAAGAGGCAGGTCAGGTGATCTGGTATTCCCATCTCTTTCAGAATTTTCCACAGTTAATGGTGATCCACACAATCAAAGGCTTTGGCATAGTCAATAAAGCAGAAGTAGATGTTTTTCTGGAACTCTCTTGCTTTTTCCATGAGCCAGCGGATGTTGGCAATTTGATCTCTGGTTCCTCTGCCCTTTCTAAAACCAGCTTGAACTTCTGGAAGTTCATGGTTCACATATTGCTGAAGCCTTGCTTAGAGAATTTTGAGCATTACTTTACTAGTGTGTGAGATGAGTGCAATTGTGCAATAGTCGAGTATTCTTTGGCATTGCCTTTCTTTGGCATTGGAATGAAAACTGACTTTTTCCAGTCCTGTGGCCACTACTGAGTTTTCCAAATTTGCTGGCATATTGAGTGCAACACTTTCACAGCATCATCTTTCAGGATTTGAAATAGCTCAATTGGAATTCCATCACCTCCACTAGCTTTGTTCATAGTGATGCTTTCTAAGGCCCTCTTGACTTCACATTCTAAGATGTCTGGCTGTAGGTGAGTGATTACACCATTGTAATATCTGGGTCATGAAGTTTTTTTTTGTACAGTTCCTCTGTGTATTCTTGCCACCTGTTCTTAATATCTTCTGCTTCTGTTAAGTCCATACCATTTCTGTCCTTTATTGAGCCCATCTTTGCATGAAATGTTCCCTTGGTATCTCTAATTTTCTTGAAGAGATCTCTAGTCTTTCCCATTCTGTTGTTTCCTCTATTTCTTTCCATTGATCGCTGAGGAAAACTTTCTTATCTCTCCTTGCTATTCTTTGGAACTCCGCATTCAGATGCTTATATCTTTCCTTTTCTCCTCTGCTTTTTGCTTCTCTTCTTTTCACAGCTATTTGTAAGGCCACCCCAGACAGCCATCTTGCTTTTTTCCACTTTTCTTTCATGGGGATTGTCTTGATCCCTGCCTCCTGTACAATGTCACAAACCTTCGTCCATAGTTCACCATGCACTCTATCTATCAGATCTAGTCCCTTAAATCTATTTCTCACTTCCACTGTATAATCATAAGGGATATGATTTAGGTCATACCTGAATGGTCTAGTGGTTTTCCCTACTTTATTCTATTTAAGTCTGAATTTGTCAATAAGGAGTTCATGATCTGAGCCACAGTCAGCTCCTGGTCTTGTTTTTGCTGACTGTATAGAGCTTCTCCATCTTTGGCTGCAAAGAATATAACCAATCTGATTTTGGTTTTAACCATCTGGTGATGTCTATGTGTAAAGTCTTCTCTTGTGTTGTTGGAAAAGGGTGTTTGCTATGACCAGTGCAATAAATCTATTTCTCACTTCCACTGTATAATCATAAGGGATATGATTTAGGTCATACCTGAATGGTCTAGTGGTTTTCCCTACTTTATTCTATTTAAGTCTGAATTTGTCAATAAGGAGTTCATGATCTGAGCCACAGTCAGCTCCTGGTCTTGTTTTTGCTGACTGTATAGAGCTTCTCCATCTTTGGCTGCAAAGAATATAACCAATCTGATTTTGGTTTTAACCATCTGGTGATGTCTATGTGTAAAGTCTTCTCTTGTGTTGTTGGAAAAGGGTGTTTGCTATGACCAGTGCATTCTCTTGTCAAAACTCAATTAGCCTTTGCAGTGCTTCATTCCGTATTCCAAAGCCAAATTTTCCTGTTACCTCAGGTGTTTCTTGACTTCTTACTTTTGCATTCCAGTTCCCTATAATGCAGAGGACATCTTTTTTGGGTGTTAGTTCTAAAAGGTCTTATAGGTCTTCATAGAACCGATCAACTTCAGCTTCTTCAGCATTACCGGTTGGGGCATAAGCTTGGATTACCATGATATTGAATGGTTTGCCTTGGAAACAAACAGAGATCATTCTGTCGTTTTTGAGATTGCATCCAAGAGTCGGACACGACTGAGTGACTTCACTTTCTTTCACTTCACTGCATTTTGGACTCTTTTGTTAACCATGATGGCTATTTCCTTTCTTCTAAGGGAGTCATGCCCACAGTAGTAGATATAATGGTCATCTGAATTAAATTCACCCATCCAGTCCATTTTAGTTCACTGATTCCTAGAATGCTGATGTTCACTCTTGCCATCTCCTGTTTGATCACTTCCAATTTGCCTTGATTCATATACAGTCCTATGCAAAAAAATATGAAATGAGATAAAGTGAACCTAGACTCTGACCTCATCCTTTACCGAAAAATAAAAATGAATTAAAGACCAAAACGTAAAATGCAAAATGATGAAAATATAGGAGAGGAAATGTGTGATCTTTGGTTTAGTGATGGGTTTTTAGATACAACAACAAAACACAATTCATGAGAGAATAAGTTGATAAGCTAGATGATTTTATAAAAGTTAAATCTCTTTTTCTGTGAAGGTTACTGTTAAAGAGATTGAAAACACAAGCCACAATTTGTGAGAAAATATTTGCAAAATACTTATCTGATACGGGATTTGTTCCAGATTATATAGAGAATACTAAAACTCAGCAAAAAGAAAATAAATGAATAATTTCAAACAGACTAAAGACCTGAACAAATACTTTATCAAAAAAGATAGCGAGTAACATATGAAAAGATTCTCAACATCACATGTCATGCAAATGAAAACAATGAGATACCATCACACACCTAGCTTAATCTTAGAATCTCTAATATTGAGGAGGAAATATTTGACGGAATCAAGCGTTGATAAGCTGTGAAGTAACAGGGATTTTCTTGGTATATCCTTAAAACTTTGCTGTAAATTACAACTATTCTAAAATTTAAACATTTATTGAATGTAAAAAAAAACAAGGTAAAATTATTAAATCATAAGAAATATTCATTTGTATAGTTCTAAAACTTGGCACCATAAAGATGCTGTGATGTTTCAGATGTGAAGAAGAGGTTTAGGGTAGAAACTGAGCAGGACACTGTGTGAATCCTGGACATGTAAGCCTTGCATGTCCTCCATTCCTTGTTTGTAGGGAACAGACTCCAACCTCCATGACCTTTCCTGAGTTCCAAAGAGTGTATTGAAATAGTTGCTAATCAAGGAAGGGAGAAAATGCAGAGACAAGGGAGGAGCAGCCAAAAAATGGTGTAGCCCTGGGACAGGGTCCTCATTCCAACTCAAGGGATACACATAGCAGTATCTTTAAACTCTTTGTAGAACTGAAACCCATCAAGCAGAAGACATCAACCTTTTTCATTTCAGAGAAAACAATGTAAGGTCAATATAAAGGAATCACAGAAACTCATCAGATTACCCAAGGCCAGATTAAAGGAGTGTGGGCTTCCCTGGTGGCTCAGAGGTTAAAGCATCTGCCTCCAATGCGGGAGACTCGAGTTCAATCCCTGGGTCGGGAAGATCCTCTGGAGAAGGAAATGGCAACCCACTCCAGTATTCTTGCCTGGAGAATCCCATGGACTGAGGAGCCTGGTGGGCTGCAGTCCACGGGGTCACAAAGAGTCGGACACGACTGAGTGACTTTACTTACTTACTTACTTAGGCCCTGCACACACTTTAATCTTATCAGCAATCCCACCCTTGAGCTATTGCTATAAAACTCCTCATCAAATCCTCCCAGGTTGAAACACACAGTTTTTGAGGGGTTAAGAGCCCACTGTGTTTCCCTTTACCTACCAAAGCAAAAAAGCTATTATTTTCTACTTTACCTAAAACTCTGTCTCCAAGATTCGATCAACACTGGTGCACAGAGGCTGGGTTTTTGGGATCAGGATCAGCTCCCTAATAATAAGCCTATATTTTTCACTGATTCTCTTGTGCTCAGTTGGTAAAGAATCTGCCTGCAGTGCAGAAGACCCGGGTTCAATCCCTGGGTTGGGAAGATTCCCTGGAGAAGGAAATGGCAAGCCACTCCCATATCCTTGCCTAGAAAATCTCATGGACAGAGGAACCTGGTGGGCTGCAGTCCTTGGGGTCGCAAAGAGTCAGGCACAATTGAGCAAATAACATTTGCTTAACAATTAAGTCTCTTCCAATGTGCCATTTGTGGTTGTTCAAGTCATCTGCCAGTGAAAGATTTGTTCTGTTGTTGTTTGGCAATAAGTGCCATCACAAATCTGCTCAGTAGAAGAAATTTGTTGTTCAATAACTCATTTTTGCATAACATATTAAGTCAATCTGGCATTGCATCAACAAGTCTGGGAGGTTCCATACTCACAATTATGAATGTGGTTCCAGTCCAAGAGAAATTATGCACTATAAAATGTGAGAATGTATTTATGTAATAAGCACTTATAAAGTGGTTACTATATGCTAGAAATCCTTAAATACTTTACATGTACTGAATTATTAAGAACTTTATAAAATCTTTCTGGAGTAGGTATTAGTATAACCTCCACATATTGGTATTAACTATATATTAGTACATTGATATCTATTTTAAAGTATTATCTATGCTTTTATTAAAGACACATGGATAGAGAAAGAATGATTTTTCACTTATCTGAGCCCTGCTTTTGGAGTACCTTCTCCTTGTAAGGATGCTATGAGGTGAGTATGCTATACTCCTTAATATGAGGTGACTCTTTGGAAACTCTTAACCATATAAACTCTTTACTCTTTGAGCACATTTTCTGGAGTGTAATCAGAAAATTTAACCCCCTGAAAACTCAGTTAATTAAGTATTGATACATTCAGTAAAAATTGAACATAAGTTGCTAAACAGAAACCTGCCTGTCCAAGGTACAGAGAAGCCAAACAAAGCTAAATGTCAGAGTTTGGAGGAGAGAAAATTTAATTACAAGGGTTATGCAAGGAGATAGAGTGGCTTGTGCTCAAAAACCTGAACTCTCTGATGGGTTTTCAGGAAAGAGATTTGAGGGGGTTTATTTGTTTTTGTTTTTCCTTTTTTTTTTTTAAGCTACATCAGGTCTTAGTTGTGGCACACGGGATCTTCATTGCTTCATGCAGGAGTCATTGGTTCTTGGTTGAGGCTTGTGGACTTCTCTCTAGTTGTGGTCCATGGGCTCCAGAGTATGCAGGTTCAGTAGCTGTGGTGTATGGATTCTCTAGATGCACCATACCGGCTCCAAACTGTATGGGCTCTGTAGTTTGTGGTACATGGGCTGTCTAGTTGAGACATGTCAGCTTAGTTGCCCCATGGCATGTGGGATCTCAGTTCCTTGAGCAGGGACCACACCTGAGTTGTCTGCATTAGAAGGTAGATTCTTAATCACTGGAACACCAAGGAAGTCCCCAGCAAAGAGTTTTTAGAGGCAAAATTTGGGGTGAAGGATGGAGAGTGTGTGACTTTCTTCTGCTTGGTTGATGGTGAGGTAACAAGGTGAGTTTCCATTTAATATGTGCTCATTTCAAAGTTACCATCCTCCACCTGGTTTTGGTTCCAGCAGAAGAACTCAAAGATATATTGCTATTTATATTCCTTAAGGAGGAACCAGGACCCTGTCTTTTCACTGTACTATTGTTTCTTGACTGATCCTCCTTAGTTTGTGCATTCCTTTGCTTCCCTAATTAGAAATAAACCTGCCTTTTGGAACTTAGGGAAGGTCTAGAAGGATGAAGCCTCTTTCTTACAATCAAGAAACAAGGGTCAGTGAAAAGCTTTTGAACCCACCAGAGAGGTCCCCACAGGGTCCCACTTGGTTTCAAAACCACATTATAAGAACTCAAAATCTCAAAGAAATGTAAGTGAATTTGAGTAAGTTTTCAAGAGGCAGAGCAAAATAGCTGATATGACCTAAAAATTTAAAAAACCTGTTATTATGGAGCACTCATCAGTCAGTCAATGTGATTCAGTGGACCTCTAAATAATATTCAGTGTGTAAACAGCAAGATGCTTCCACGAGATATTGAAAATGATATTTGTAAATAATAAGATAATGTTAAAGGATTAAGAAGATCAGGACATGACTGTTTCATTGTCATTTAGTGATACATAAGCTGTTTTTTTATTAATTTGTGTTTCTAAGTTTTGTATATTAGGGAGGTAAGTAGGAGAGCAAGAGAGCAATAAATCTATTTTAAAAAATCTGCTGTGATACTGTGTTCACAGTGTTTGGCTGCTTGCCATTCAAAAACCAATATTTGAGAGACAAGTGTTGGTTGGAAAGAAAAGTTTGCTTTATTCAGGAGACCAGGAATCTGGAGAGAAGACAGCCTCATGTCTAAGAACCAATTCTGAGGATTCTGTTTGACTATAGAAGTTTTTAAAAAGAGAAAGGAGAAGTTAATTACGGTTCATCATTTGGGGTAAGAGTCAGTGTCTTTGTTATCTTCCACAGTTTGTGAACTTTCTTCTGATTGGTTGGTGGTAAACTAAGTGTGTTGATTCAACTCAAGTGGGGGCTTTAGTGCCTGTGGAAGAACTCATACTATACATATTGTTATGTATGTTCCTTGAGGAGGAGCCAGACCCCTGTGCTGTTGTTTCTAAACTATTTCGCCTTTTGCAGTCCCAAACGTTTCTGATAAGCAACTGTTTGAATCTGCCCGTTGGAAATCATGGAAAGTCAAGGGGACTGAATGAGGCTGTGCTTCTTGTCTACTGTAATGAAGCCTTCATAGAAGCCTGAAAGATCTGCCTTTATTAAAACATTGTAATAAATGTGCTTTAATCATTTTTAATGTGTTTTCCCATTTCACTTGTTGAAAAATCTTCATTTAAAAATTATGCTAAAATCAGTTATTTTATATAATTTATCTACTACAATATGTGAATGTATGTAAAAACCTTAAAATGATTTGAAAATTAGTACAGACTAGTTGGAGAAGGAAATGGCAACCCAGTCCATTATTCTTGCCTGGAAAATCCCATAGACAGAGGAGCCTGGTGGACTACAGTTCACAGGGTAGCAAAGAGTCGGACCGACTGAGCAATTTCACTTTCTTTCACAGACTAGTTCGTGCTGAAATATCTTTTGCATATTTGTCACTTTATTTTAGAATAACTTTATTAATATGCTTTATTAATATTCAAAATATAAGTGCATGCATTCTAAGTTGTTTCAGTCATTTGCAACTCTTTGTGACCTTATGGACTGTATCCCACCAGTCTCCTATGTCCATTGGATTCTCCAGGCAAGAATACTGGAGTAGGTTGCCAGGGCCTCCTCCAGTGGCTCTTTCTGACCCAGGGATCAAACCCACATCTCTTACATCTTCTGCATTGGCAGATAGGTTCTTTACCACTAGCTCCACCTCATTTGAAGTGGAAGCCCGTTTGAAATATACACTTGGGGACATATAACAGATACCTTTTGTACACAAAAATCTATATTTAAAACATGATAATATTTTGCCAGATCTGATTTAGATTTTTTTTTTTCCTTTTTTAAGAACTCAAACCATCTTTCTTGTCATTTTATCCCCAGAGCTTACCACTATCCTGAAAATAGTGCATATTATTTCCTGCATGCTTTTGTTCTATTATTATACACATGCTGACAAAGGTCTGTCTAGTGAAAGCTCTGGTTTTTCCAGTAGTCTTGTATGGATGTGAGAGTTGGACCATAAAGAAGTCTGAGCAGCAAAGAACTGATGCTTTTGAACTGTGGTATTAGAGAAGACTCCTGAGAGTCCCTTGGACTGCAAGGAGACCAAACCAGTCAATCCTAAAGAAAATCAGTCCTGAATATTCATTGAAAGGACTGATGCTGAAGCTGAAGCTCCAATCCTTTGACCACCTGATGCAAAGAGCTGACTCATTGGAAAAGACCCTGATGTTGGGAAAGATTGAAGGCAGGAGAGGGGATGACAGAGGATGAGTGGATGGCATCACTGACTCGATGGACATGAGTTTGAGCAAGCTCTGGATTTTGGTAACGGACAGGGAAGGCTGGTGAGGTGCAAACCATGAGATTGCAAAGAGTCGGACATGACTGAGTGACTAACTGAATGAAGAGTAGAAATTGTTGTTTTGTAAAGTTTACAGTTTTGTATACATGGTTTTGAACTTTTTTATTATTTCATAACTTGTGTGCATGCTCAGTCACTCAGTCATGTCTGACTTTGCCACCCCACAGACTGCAGCCCATCAAGTTTGTCCATGGAATTTTCCAAGCAAGAATACCAAAGTGGGTTACCATTTCCTACTCCAGGGAATCTCCTCAACCCAAGGATCAAACCCGCATCTCCTGCATTGCCAGGTGGATTCTTCATCACTGAGCAACTTGGGAAGCTGATTTAGCATCTTATATTAATTTAATTCATATTTAAAAGTAGCTACACTGATAACATTTAACTTTAACATTTATTTAACTACACAATAATGCTCCATTGTATAAATAAATCATAGCTCCCATTTCCATTCCTCAACAGAAAATTATGTTATTTTCCATTTATCAAAATTATAAAAATTATTGAAAGGAAGGCTGATTCATGTCGATGTATAGCAAAAACGAATACAGTATTGTAAAGCAAAACAAACTAAAAAAGGAAAATTAATTTAAAAAAAAGAATAAACTGGAGCAGAGAATAAATAAATAAAGGTCAGTGGATGGTTACTGAGAGAAAAAAAAAATTCTTTGTATTTGATCCTCTGAACATGTGTATAAGATTTTCTAAGTTATTTATTAAAGTTGAATTCTGGTTTTTGAAGCTATGTGTAGTTAGAATTTTATTAAATATTGCCATGGAAATGATTACAATGAAGTGTATTCTCACCAGAAATGCACAGACATTTTGTGGCAAGAGATTATGCATATTTACCAAGTCCCATTTTTTTTTCCTCTGAGCATAAAGTTTGATTCCATTTCCTAGCCTTTCATGTAGTTAGGTGTTTCTGAAGACCAGAGTCTTGGTGACATATGGAAAGATGTGTGATCCTTTAAAACTTCTGTGATCAAGAAGTGAGACTTCCCAATGGTCTCCTTCTCCATCATCCAGCTGCAAAGAGAGTTCTCTAAGGACTTGAAAAGAGTTGAGTTACATGATGAGAAGGACTAGGCTTCCTGAATGACCTCATCAGAGGCTATCTGACCAGGAACATGTCCATGGACTGGGACAAAAACAATGAATTAATTTTCTTTGTATTAGGCCACTGAGGTTATGAGTTTCTGGTTCAACTGAGATTGTGTGTGTGTGTGTGTGTGTGTGAATGCACGCGCACACTCAATATCAACTGATGTGCTACATGTACATTTCTTTCCACCTTCTCCTCCTTTTGAAATCATCAACAATATATTTTTAGCTATTTTAAATTTATGAGACAAATGACTATAAGATTCTCAGTATGGTGTCAATTTGTATTTATCTGTACTAGTGAGGTTAAGTAATATTTTCCATGTTTATTGACATTTTGTTTTCTTCTTTTTAAAACTTACCTATTCATCTCTTGCCCATTTTCAACCCATTTGCTACCAAGACTGTTTATTTTTTTTCCCATTGTTTTAGAGGACTCCCTTATGTATTTTGGCTACTAAACTTTCCTTCTGTGACTATGTTCATTGTTAATATCTTCTGCCTGTCTGTGGTGTAGATCTCAACTTTGTTCATGATGTTATTTTGTTTCCAGAGACAGTATTCATTTTAATGTGGTCAGTTTATCATTCTTTCCCTTTATGGTTTGTGCCTTTTGTCTTGTTTATGAGATTCTACTTTACTTTGTGGCCATGAAGGGATTCTTTTAGAGGCTCTCTTCAAAGTTTCAAATGTTGTGCTAGTCACATTTAGAATTTTACTAAGTTGAGAATTTATTTTCATGTATTATGTAGAGTAGTGATATAATTTTATTTTTTACTCATGCATAGTACATTCTGTTCACAATGACTTGTAATACCACTTCTGTCATAAATATTCATATATGTATGGTGCTAAGTCACTTCAGTCGTGTCCGACTCTGTGCGACCCCAGAGATGGCAGCCCACCAGGCTCCCCTGTCCCTGGGATTCTCCAGGCAAGAACACTAGAGTGGGTTGCCATTTCCTTCTCCAGTCATGAAAGTGAAAAGTGAAAGTGAACTCGCTCAGCCGTGCCCGACTCTTAGCGACCCCATGGACTGCAGCCCACCAGGCTCCTCCGTCCATGGGATTTTCTAGGCAAGAGTACTGGAGTGGGGTGCCATTGCCTTCTTCGGTTTTTCTCTTAGTCTTTTTCAGATTGATTTTATACAAGAGTTTAACAATCTATTTGGCAAGATTTGTGGAAAAGTATTTCAAGTTTTTAAAAGATTTTAATAATAAATAATTTTAAAATTAATAATTTTGTGATTTTAATTAGAAATATATCTACAGGTTATTGTATTTAAATTAACATTGTCCTTCTATCCATGAACCTATCTCCTTAAAAGCAATAAGGTTTTCTTTTATGACAAAATAAATTTTAATGATTTTGTTCTTAAATGCATTTTAATCCTTTTGATCTGAGACATCCTCTAGCTTTTGCTTTTATAGTGAATGCAGTCATTGGAAAATATATTAACACTTCTAGTTGGCTTGGGCTGGTGTTTAGACATGCTATTGATTTTTGTATGTTAATTTGTACCTTCAAAAATAACTCTTTAATGTTCGACTTTTCTGCAGACTTTGTCATTATCTTTCAAAAAATCAATTTCTTCCTTTATGACAGTTATTTTTAAATAACTATTGAGCATATTTTTTTCATTCTTTCCAGTCTATAGTACCTTATTGTTGGTATAATTGTTATTCCTTCCTAGAAAATCTGCTCTTTCTTTCTGATTCTTATGAGATTCTTTTCTTTGTCTTTAATATTCTGCAGTTTCACTATGTATCTAATCATCATACGGTTAACTGTCCACATAGCCATCCTTCATGGTGGTTAATTTCTTTTCATCATTTGTAATTTTTTACTAACAACTCATCTTCATCTCAGATTGGTTATTGAATGCTTTCTGTGGAAATCTTGTGTATTCTTTGCTCCAGAAGCATTACTACAAAGCCTGTCTTAGATTTTCATGTCTTTCACTTGTCAGACCCTAGCTGGGGGGATTTTCCTACTCATTCATACTATAAATTAGACTCCAGACTCCCAGAATGATAGTCCTGGGGCTTGCATTTCTCATGTGTGATTGTTGATACATATATAAAACCAAGTAAAGAGAAACTTTTCTTTTTCCCTTCTGTGGACTGCTGTATGAGGTTAATTTCTTCTTTTTACCAAAGAAAAACTCTTCCAGGATGCTGGCTCAATGTAAACTTATCTGTTCCAAGGATATGTCTTCCTTCAAGTACAAGGACAGAGTACCTGTCCTTACATTGCATGTAAGAAATCTAGTTCTTTGTTAAAAACCTATGTATGACTTTTCAGGCCTGAACATAAGCAATGACAAAGCGTTTACATGCCGAGCTTCACAGGGAAACAGTGCACCAGCCTAGGTGGAGGCATCAAGGGGACTTGCCATCAAGGTCTCAAGTTCCTTCTGCTACCCACACCCTTTCACACATTTGCATTCCTAGCTCAATCCCTTCTTTCCTAGGTCTCTTTATTTGAGGCCTTGGACAGAGAGAGGTCTTTTTTCAGACACCTCTGTTGAGCCTCCTTATGGGGCCTGGAGGAGAAGACACTTTCCCCAAGCTCAGTCCTGGGTACTTTTCCACTCTTAGCAACACACCCTCTCTGGGCCCCCAGGTGTTCAGAACTATCTGAACAATTAGGCAACCCCATCCATGTCTATTCTGACCTACCCAACAAGAGATAATTGGCACTTTGTCTTATTTTAGCTTCCTGCTTATATCATCACAGTGACTAAGTGTTAAATCTTTCGTTTTTGGCTTGTTTTAATTGCCTTTCTGACACCTGGCAACTAAGACCTCTCTTCCAGCTCAGCTGAGTTCCTGACAACAGTGGAGAAATAGACATAGAAAACAGACTTAGGGACATGGAGAGAGGGGAGGAGCAGGTGAGATGTATGGAGAGAGTAATATGGAAACTTACATTACCATATGTAAAATCCAATGGGAATTTTTTGTATGTCTCAGAGAACTCAAACAGTGGCTCTGTACTGACCTAGAGGGGTGGGACGGGGAGATGGGACAGAGGTTCAAGAGGAAGGGGACATATGTATATCTAGGGCTGGTTCATGTTGAGATTTGACAGAAAACAACAACAAAAAAAATTATATAAAGCAATTTTCCTTCAATTAAAAAATAAATAATTTTTTTAAAATGCTGCCCTGAAATCCTAACATATACTGTATCCATAATCACCTTAGATTACCAGATTATTTGCTATCCTAGCTTTAGTTTCCATCTTTGTTTCTAGGGTCTTTAAAAGAAAATTCTATGCAGATACTAGAATATCTTACCCAAAATATCTAGCTGTTTGCAATCAGAAGGAGGTCCAATCCTTGTCCATAAGTTAGAAGAACAGAAATCCTCATTTCATTTCTGTCTTAAAAGAAAAAGGACAGTAAGATGAATTCTGATGCAGTAAATGAACATTATAACCCATAAATCCTTAAATCTACACAGGGTGGAAGAGAGGAAGGAAAGTTTCACTGGATAGTGAGCATCTGTATTAAGGTAAAAATGAATAATATTCAAATTGTTAGAATCATTAGTCATCTAAGTGAGTTACTTACTAAAGTTATAAATGTTCTCTCAGAGTGTGTACAAAAGGGAAAGACACCTAATTCTTATATATGTATTGAGACTTGGATATAAGGAATCTCTAGGTTTCTTTCCTAACATGCAAATCCATGACACCTACTTTTGAAAGGCATCAAATCTTATAGATTATTTTGTAGCTTAGAAATTTCAAAACATTGATTTCCAGCTACAACATAGTACTAGAGCAATTTAATTTGTAGGAGTTTAAATATCCGGAGTATACTGGCTTCAGAGCACTGTGTAAGAAGTTTTAACTTCATTTACACCTTTATACGCCATATACAACTTTATCCTCTTTGCTCAGTGATCTCCCTCTACATAGAAACTTAGCAGTCTCCTGTGAACCCCTGATGGTTTTCAATGAGTGTTTCTGGGTTACGTTCCCTAAAATCAGAACCTGATATATTTGTGTGTATGTGAGTATGTATGCATGAAAAGATTCACTGAAAGAATGCACTCAGGAGAAAACTATAAGGGAATGAGGAAAATAGAAGAAAGAGAAAGAAAATATATAGACAGACAGATGGTTCAGCTGTAGTCCAGCCTCAGCCTGATCCCATAGGGATCATGGAATGTGAATGGTGGAGCAAGTCAAGAGTAGAGGTTTTGTACTCTTTCAACCCTTGATCATTGACTACCTGCCCTCTTCTCCAGTGTAGCTTCCCCTGCACCTCTGAGTAGGATCACTCCCTTTTGCTAAGGAAGTTTTGAGAATAGATGGCAGCTCTAAGCCATGAGCAGGAAACTTTCAGAGCAGCTGGCAGATAAGTGTACTAAGGAAGAAAATAGAATCTTGATAAGGCACTAACAGGATCTATTACAGTGTGATAATCCTTGTGTTACTACAAGGCAGTAAGAATCAAAGAAAGGGCACATGGTCACTCACTTCCTTATTCAAGCTATGTTATTCACAGCTGCCTGAAATTCCATCCTGGTAGGTTTTCTTCGCAAAGCAATACTTGATAAGGGTTTCTACATTTCAAAGACAATGATGGCAAGAAGCCAGTTCTCCAATGCCACAAGTCTGGTGACATGAAATAATGTATAGAAATTATTACTGTTGCTAATTAACACTAATTAAATGCCAAAAGCATTTTAATTTTCAATTCTTTTATTTTTGAGTTATATTTTATTCACTCCACATTGTGAAGCAAAGTGCAAAGGTGTCCACTTTGGATTCTTAATTTGCACATTGCTGAAAATTCTCCAAAGTTCTTAAGTAAAACACACATAATTTAGAAGGAAAAGAAAATAATAAAGGCACAAATTACAAATTTTTTCAGTCTGTTTCATCTTAACTTATTTGGTTTGTCATTTCATATCAAGATTCTTAAATGTCAATTTAATGTACGCAGGGTCAAATTAATTGGATGAATGTGTTTTCAACCTACCACCAGGGATCATACTTAACAATTTTCTATTTTAAGGAAACTTTGCATGAAGTAGGAGATGACTGAGCACAATTTCTCAAGGATACAGCCTATATCATGAAATTTATCTGGATTCTATAATCCAGATCCAAACATCCAAGATTCAAATTCCCGCTCCACCATCTTAGGAGTGTAGTCTTAGTATTTAGTACTTAGTCTCTCTATGCCTCATCTCTGGTTTGAGAATAGGATTAATCACAGCCTCTAACTCATTAAACTATCATAAGGATTAATAAATGTGAATCACTTAGAACAATGCCTGAAAAAGTTAATATTCAGTAAATGTTCTTTCCACCTTTGTTGGATATATTGCAGGCTCCCATTGGACCATCTAATTTAGTTTTGTGACATCTCCCATACCAGAAATCATCAAAACCACTTTGAGATGAAGAAAGATCAGATTAATTTAAATTTGCCATTCTCTATTTTATAGATGTGAAAACTCCCACCAAGTGGAAGAACTTAACTACTTGATGACCATAAGCATACAGTCCCCAGATTTACTGATGTCAAAGAAATGATAATGTTAACTCTTGCGACACTACCCTGTTACCCCACCATCACCCAATCAAGGAATTGTGCAGAAGTTGATCACATACCCTATCACACCCTTCCTTCACATGGTCTTTAAAAATGCTTTCCTGAAACCCATTGGGAAGTTTGGGTGTTTTGAGACTAGCTGCCCTGAACTCATGCTTATTGTTGTTGTTCAGTCATTCAATCATGGCTGACTCTGTGATTCCATTGACTGCAGCAAACAAGGCTTACCTGTATTTCACCATCTTCCAAAACTTGCTCAGACTCATGTCCATTGCATTGGTGAGGCCATCCAATCATCTTTCCCAGCATCAGAGTCTTTTCTAATGAGTCAGCTCTTTGCATCATATGGCCAAGTATTGAAGCTTCAGCATCAGTCCTTCCAATGAATCTTCAGGACTGATTTTCTTTAGTATTGGCTGGTTTGACTTCCTTGCTGATTTGACAGTCCAAGAGACAGTCCAACACCACAGTTCAAAAGCATCAGTTCTTTGGTCTCAGCCTTCTTTATATCTAACTCTCACATCTGTACATACTACTGGAAAAACCACAGCTTTGACTCTATGTACCTTTGTTGGCAAAGTAATGTCTCTGCTTTTTAATATGCTGTCTAGGTTTGTCACAGCTTTTCTTCCAAGAAGCAAGTATCTTTTAATTTTATGGCAGCAGTCACCATCCACAGTGATTTCAGAGCCCAAGAAAATAAAATCTGTCACTGTTTCCATTGTTTCCCCATCAATTTGCCATGAAGTAATGGGACCAGATGCCATGATCTTGGTTTTTGAATGCTGAGTTTTAAGCCAGCTTTTTCACTCTCCTCTTTCACCCTCATCAGGAGACTCTTCAGTTCCTCTTCACTTTCTGCCATAAGGGTGCTTTCATCTGAATATCTGAGGTTATTGATATTCCTCCTGGCAATCTTGATTCCATGTTCTGAGTCATCCAGCTTGGCATTTCGCATGATGCACTCTACATATAAGTTAAAAAGCAAGGTGACAATATATAGCTTTGATGTACACCTTAACGAAAACTTTGAACCCATCTGTTGTTCCATGTCTGATTCTAACTGTTGCTTCTTGACCTGCATACAGGTTTTGCAGGAGGCAGGTAAAGTGGTTTGGTATTCTAATCTCTTTTAAGAATTTTCCACAGTTTGTTGTGATCCACACAGTCAAAGGTTTTAGCGTAGTCAATGAAGCAGAAGTAGATGTTTTTCTGGAATTCTCTCACTTTTTCTATGATCCAGTAGATGTTGACAATTTGATATCTGGTTCCTCTGCCTTTTCTAAATCCAGCTTGTACATCTGGAATTTCTTGGTTCACATACTGTTGAAGCCTAACTTGAAGGATTTTGAGCATTATGTTTCTAGCATGTGAAATGAGTGCAATTATGTGGTAGCTTGAACATTCTTTAGCATTGCCCTTTTTTGGGTTAGGAATGAAAATTGACCTTTTCCAGTCCTGTGGCCATTGCTGAGTTTTCCAAACTTGCTGGCATATTGAGTGCAGCACTTTCACAGTGTCATCTTTCAGATTTTAAATAGCTCAACTAGAATTCCATCACCTCCATTAGCTTTGTTCATAGTGAGGCTTCCTAAGGCCCACTTGACTTCACACTCCAAGATGTCTGGCTCTAGGTAAGTGATCACACCATCATAGATATCTGGGTCACGAAGATCATTTTTATATAGTTCTTCTGTATATTCTTGCCACCTCTTCTTAATATCTTCTGCTTCTGTTAGGTCCATATCATTTCTGTCCTAATAGTGCCCATCTTTGCATGAAGTGTTCCCTTGTATCTCTAATTTTCTTGAGGAGATCTCCAGTCTTTCCCATTCTATTGCCTTCTTCTATTTCTTTGCATTTTTCACTTAGGAAGACTTTCCTTTCTTGACACCCTGAAATAATGGCTGAACTTTCCTTCAGTACAAGCCAGTGTTAGTAGATTCAAGTTTGGTTCAGTAACAGTTTGTTAAGAGCAAAAGATTAAAAGTCAATAAGATCTATTTTTGAATCTGAGTTCTACCAATTGGACTTTCCTGGTGGCTCAGACGGTAAAGCTTCTGGCTACAGCGTGGGAGACCTATGTTCAGTTCCTAGGTTGAGAAGATCTCCTGGAGAAGGAAATGGCAACCCACTCCAGTATTCTTGCCTGGAGAATCCCATGGACAGAGTTTCCTTGTGGGCTATAGTCCATGGGGTCACAAAGAGTCGGACACAGCTGAACGATTTCACTTTGTTTCTACCAATCACCTGTTCTGTGATTATACAGAAAATATTAATATATCTAAGGTTTTCACTTTTGAAATGGAGCTAATCTTATTCACATCATAATGGTGCTTTGACCTCCAAAGGAGATAGAGCATGCACATGGCCTGGCATGTCTTTAGAATTTGTGAAAAGATAGTCTTTTTATTATAGCCAAGTACCTATGCCCATCAACAGCCTGTGTCTTACCTAAGGAATGAGCCAAATTTTGAGGGTGCCAACCAGGCTAACCTTGCCAATTTGAAAACTGAAACTTCATCAGAACTTAACTTGAAATACTTGCATGATGGAAAATGGAAGTGAGTTCAAATATTAATAGTAAATATGATAGAAAGTAGATAATTTTAATTCCATTTTGACTAACTTGAAAAGGTCATATATATTATTTTTATTTAGAGTTGTTGATAATAACTATTGCCAACACAGTTTATGAAAAATAGTCACACGTAAGTTCAAAGTATTATTTCTGCTTCTAAATAAATAAACCAAGAAAATGATCAGAGTAAAGTTTTGACTTAGAAATTATTTCAGTCCAAAAGATTGTTCTATATATCTGTGTCCCTTTTGCTGTCTCGCATACAGGGTTATCATGGGAGAGGGTGAGGGTGGGATGATTTGGCAGAATGGCATTGAAACATGTATAATATCATATATGAAATGAATAGCCACTCCAGGTTCAATGCATGATACTGGATGCTTGGGGCTGGTGCACTGAGAAGACACAGAGGGATGGTATGGGGAGAGAGGAGGGTGGGGAGTTCAGGATGGGGAACATGTGTATACCTGTGGCGGATTCATGTTGATGTATGGCAAAACCAATACAATATTGTAATTAACCTCCAATTAAAGTAAATAAATTTATATTTAAAAAATAAAATTAAATTTAAAAAATAAAATAAATTATTTGAGGTTAATGATCCTGTACAATGGCCCATGTTAGACCAGTGTCTCAGTGAGACAATCAGGTACATTAATTTAGCTTAAAGGTTAAAGAGCATGGGCTACTCTTGTAGGTTGGGTTCTACAAAAGCAGAGGCTAAGATAGAGATTCAGATGCTCTCAGAGAAAGGTAAAAAGAAAGCAGGATGGGGCAGAAGGAACTGAATAAGAATGCAGTCTCATCTGGAGTTGAATTTTGGCTTGAATGCATGGAGATCTCTGAAGTGTGAATTGTACCACAGATTTGGTGCCTTCTTTAAGCAAGAAGGCAAGTGTTTGCTACCCTGGTTAAGTGGTCATTAGTTGCTGGCTGTTTTCATCCTCTGAGCAACACTCACAGTTAGATGTATGACAGTTCTCTGCAGAAGGGCAGTCCTAAATTGATAGCTGCCAGTACTCATGACAGCTAGGAGTTTGTTTCCCCTGCCTCTAAAGAGAATCTGGATGAATGAAGGAAATGAGTATTACTATTTGTGGCCAAAAAATTCTGTCCCTTGTTAAAAATGTATTGGTTTTATCAGTTCAGTTCAGACACTCAGTCGTGTCTGACTCTTTGTGACCCCGTGAATCACAGCACGCCAGGCCTTCCTGTCCATCACCAATTCCTGGAGTTCACTCTGACTCACGTCCATTGAGTCAGTGATGCCATCCAGCCATCTCATCCTCTGTCGTCCCCTTCTCCTCCTGCCCCCAATCCCTCTCAGCATCAGAGTCTTTTCCAATGAGTCAACTCTTCGCATGAGGTGGCCAAAGTACTGGAGTTTCAGCTTTAGCATCATTCCTTCCAAAGAAATCCCAGGGCTGATCTCCTTTAGAATGGACTGGCTGGATCTCCTTGCAGTCCAAGGGACTCTAAGGAGTCTTCTCCAACACCACAGTTCAAAAGATCAATTCTTTGGCACTTAGCTTTCTTCACAGTCCAATTCTCACATCCATACATGACCACTGGAAAAACCATAGCCTTGACTAGATGGACCTTAGTTGGAAAAGTAATATCTCTGACTTTAAATATGCTATCTACGTTGATCATAACTTTTCTTCGAAGGAGTAAGCGTCTTTTAATTTCATGGCTGCAGTCACCATCTGCAGTGATCTTGGAGCCCCCAAAAAAATAAAGTCTGACACTGTTTCCCCATCTCTTTCCCATGAAGTGATGGGACCAGATGCCATGATCTTCCTTTTCTGAATGTTGAGCTTTAAGCCAACTTTTTCACTCTCTTCTTTCACTTTCATCAAGAGGCTTTTTAGTTCTTCTTCACTTTCTGCCATAAGGGTGTTTTCATCTGAATATCTGAGGTTATTGACATTTCTCCTGGCAATCTTGATTCCAGCTTGTGCTTCTTCCAGCCCAGTGTTTATCATGATGGACTCTGCATATAAGTTAAATAAGCAGGTGACAATACACAGCCTTGACGTACTCCTTTTCTTATTTGGAACCAGTCTGTTGTTCCATGTCCTGTTCTAACTGTTGCTTCCTGACCTGCATATAGGCTTCTCAAGAGGCAGTAAAGTGGTCTTGTATTCCCATCTCTTTCAGAATTTTCCACAGTTTGTTGTGTATATTTGGTATAGTCAATAAAGTCAATAAAGCATAAATCAATGGTTTTCTGGGATTCTCTTGCTTTTTTGGTGATCCAGTGGATGTTTGGCAGTTTGATCTCTTGTTTCTCTGCCTTTTCTAAAACCAGCTTGAACATCTGGAGGTTCACGGTTCACGTATCGCTGAAGCCTGGCTTGGAGAATTTTTAGCATTGCTTTACTAGCGTGTGAGATGAGTGCAATTGTGCAGTAGTTTGAGCATTCTTTGGCACTGGAATGAAAACTGATCTTTTCCAGTCCTGTGGCCACTGCTGAGTTTTCCAGATTTGCTGGCATATTGAGTGCAGCACTTTCACAGCATCATCTTTCAGGATTTGAAATAGCTCAACTGGAATTCCATCACCTCCACTAGCTTTGTTCATACTAATGCTTTCTAAGGCCCACTTGACTTCACATTCGAGGATGTCTGGCTGTAGGTGAGTGATCACACCATCGTGATTATCTTGGCCATGAAGATCTTTTTTGTATAGTTCTTCTGTGTATTCTTGCCACTTCCTCTTAATATCTTCTGCTTCTGTTAGGTCCATACCATTTCTGTCCTTTATTGTGCCCATCTTTGCATGGAATGTTCCCTTGATATCTCTAATTTTCTTGAAGAGATCTCTAATATTCCCCATTCTGTTGTTTTCCTCTATTTCTTTGGATTGATTGCTGAAGAAGGCTTTCTTATCTCTTCTTGCTATTCTTTGGAACTCTGCATTCAGATGCTTATATCTTTCCTTTTCTCCTTTGCTTTTTGCTTCTCTTCTTTTCACAGCAATTTGTAAGGCCTCCCCAGGCAGCCATTTTTCTTTTTTGCATTTCTTTTCCATGGAATGGCCTTGATCCCTGTCTCCTGTACAGTGTCACAAACCTCAGTCCATAGTTCATCAGGCACTCTATCTATCTATTGGTTTTATAGGAATACAAATTAAGAGACAATATAATAAAAATGTCCAAATAATGACAAAGAGAATCTATGTTTATGTCACAGAAAGGGGGATCCCTTCCAGGGCCCGAAACCGGGCTCTTGTCTAACACTCAGAAATGAATTGTTTGAGGAGACACATGTGCTGACAAAGCAAGAGATTTTATTGGGAAAGGGCACCTGAGTGGAGAGCAGTAGGATAAGGAAGCCAGGAGAATAGCTCTGCCACATGACTGGCAATCTCTGGTTTTATGGTGATGGGATTATCTTCCAGATTGCCTTTAGCCAATCATTCTGACTCAGAGTCCTTCCTGGTGGTGCACACCTTGTTAGGCTGAGATGGATGCCAGAGAGAAGGATTCTGGGAGGTGGTCGGATATGTGGTGTCTCCTTTTGACTTTTCCTGAACTCTTTTGGTTGGTGATGGCTTAGTAGTTCCATGATCCTTATTAGGACTTCCTGTCATAAAACAACTCATGCAAATGGTTACTATGGTGCCTGGTCAGGGTGGGCAGTTTCAGTCAGTGTGCTTCCCCTAACATTTATAGTCCTTAAATTTGGGTGAATGGGGTTATAAACCCATGACAGTTCATGATAAATGTTAGAGACCTATTTTCAAGAAACTGCATGTGTGTATACACAAAATATTTGTATAGAATTTCAGAGGTTCTCAGACCCCTTGATGAAGCTAATTTACAGATCATTTGAACCAGAAGTTTCTGTTTTGGCCTACATGATTTGTACTGGCCTTTATACTGGCATTGAAATGGTGATCAGAATCTAGAAAAATGATGAAAATCAGGGGAGAAGCAAGGTATAGATCTGGGCTAATTGAGAGATGACAGATGAAAGAAATCAGTCATAATCCATTATAAGGAATCCACTAGAGTTTTGTGGAGTGAATGGCCTCCAGAAGCAATGGAAAAACAACTTCTAGATTTTATCTCTTGCAATGTGTTTTTGTACATCTGTCAACATTCTACCTACACAAAATGGAGCCATTCCTGAGAGGAGATAGATGGGATCCAGGCTGAGCAGCTGCAGTTTGTCCCCCGTGGACAGAAACTCCATAATAGCAGGATAATAAAGGAAGCTGGGCCCTGCCCAGATAAAAGGTAAGAAACCACATATTTCTCATTCTAAAAGCCAAGAAGACCTTCCTATAAAGCTCCTTGACGGTTAAAAGGGGAATAATGTCAACCTACCCACAAATCTTTTCACTGGAATCCATCTTGGCTAAGAGAGGTGCACATGAACAGGGGAGGATCCTGAAATATACCAAAACCAGACCTAGAACCAAGAAAATCTAAATGATTAACCAAAGGAAACCTGGAAGAAATGCCCCATATAAGTCATTTAAACTACAACAAGGGTGTGACTCTCGCTTTGAGTCTGCCCAGGTGTGTATCCACACTTCTTCCTCCTAGTAAATACTTAACTTATTTCACTATTTTCTGTCTTTGTGGGAATTATTTTCTGCAAAGCCAAAGGTCCAGGGCCTTATATCTGGCCACTGGCCTGGTGGTTAGGATTCAGTGCTCTCTCTGCTGTGGAAGGACCTCAGTCAGTAGCTGGGAATTGAAACCCTGCTTCAAGCCACTGCAAGCCACAGAAAGTGAAGTCTCTCAGTCGTGTCCGACTCTTTGCAACACCATGGATGGTAACCTACCAGGCTCCGCGGTCCGTGGGATTTTCCAGGCAAGAATACTGGAGTGGGCTGCCATTTCCTTCTCCAGGGGATCTTCCCAACCCAAGGATCAAACCCAGGTCTCCTGCATTGTAGACAGACACTTTACCGTCTGAGTAGCAATTGTTAACAGCACCATAAGCAGCACTGCAGGGAATCACAATATATAATTGCGTTCACATTTACTACATTCTGAGATGTCTCTTTCATCATTCTCTGACTCTTCAATATGTAACAATAATTAACTCCAAAACCACCCATCTTTGACACCCCAAAACCAAATTTTGGGGGAAAATGTTCAGGGTCACAAGTCGGGTGTAGGTGTTCAGTTGAGTGGGATATGAAATGGGCCATTGCTTTGAATATTTAATGACAACTTTCTGTAGTTGTTCCAAATGAAGATGTAATAGGTTTTTGTTTATCCTTATAGATACATGACATACAAAAAATGTACATATTACAATCTTGATAAATTTTCTTTAACTGAGAATACCTGTGTAACAACTTACAGATCAAGAAACGTAACTTCCCCTGTGTCTTAAAAGCTAAAGGGTGGGATGATTTGGGAGAATGGCACTGAAACATATATAGTATCATATGTGAAACGAGTCACCAGTCCAGGTTCATTGCATGATACTGGATGCTTGGGGCTGGTGCACTGAGACGACCCAGAGGGATGGTACGAGGAGGAAGGAAGGAGGGGAGTTCAGGATGGGGAACACGTGTATACCTGTGGTGGATGCATGTTGACGTATGGCAAAACCAACACAATATTGTAAAGTAATTAACCTCCAATTAAAATAAATCAATTTATATATAAATAAATAAATACAAAATGCAAAACAAAAAAGGTATCCGGGAGCCTCTTTAGCTAACCTGAAGCCCTGTTTTGTGGTGACAGTTATATCTGATAATTTTTTTTGAAGCCAGGCACAACTCACCTGGGATTATTTCTGCAGAAATTATTGCTTTTTGTAGTCAGTTCATTTTCACTATATTCGTTCTGCTGCTGCTGCTGCTAAGTCACTTCAGTCGTGTCGACTCTGTGCAACCCCACAGACGGGGGCCCACCAGGCTCCCCCGTCCCTGGGATTCTCCAGGCAAGAATACTGGAATGGGTTGCCATTTCCTTCTCCAATATTCGTTCTAATTCTATCCTATTATCTCTGAATGCTTTTCCTGATAGTAATCCTTTAAGTGTCGCTCAAGTCTTGCAATGATGTCTCCTGATAAGTTTCTCACCTTCTCTTCCAAATAATTCCCTTTGTTTGTTTAGTTTCTTAGGATTGGAACTCTTAACATTAACATGTCCTTCATGAGAACTCACAAGAGCACCTTTTCATCCTAACCTCTCTTTTAAGGATCAGTTAAGAGGGTAGGAAGTAACATATCTACAAACAGGATAGGAAGTGCTGATCACACACTGATATCTACGCACTTGGATAAGTGAAGTGCAAATGTGAGAAATATTACAGTGACTTAGGCAAGAAAGCAAACTGAGCTGTTCTTTGAGTCTTCTCCACAGATTTAGAACCTAAGAAAGGGCATTCTTTCATTGCTGTGAAATGTAATGACAGCAGGGCTTCAGATAACCATCCCCAAAGCCGGATGCTTATCTAAACTAAACCTGCCTGCCTGCCTGGAATCCCTTTGACTTTCAAAAATAGAACCTGGATTCATGAGGAACTCTGCTTCTCAGACAATTTGGGACAGCTTCTGTGTTTGGTAAGAAACAGTTTTAAAGAAAAGACATCATTTCCTCTCTCCTTTCCTCCAGATTAAATCCAGACCATGAAGACAAATGTAGGGTAAAGTTTAATAAACAATATAGATTATATAAGCAACAGGGGGAATGAGTGTTGCAAAAGGATAAAAGTAGAATACCTAGGATTTCATTTGTAACTGCTTTATTTTTGTGCGTCATTGCTCTACTTTTATCTTATTTATCAATATCCAAAAACTCTTACTCTTTTTTATTGTTTTTTCTTTCTTTTTTAAAAACTGATTTAAAAAAAATTTTCCATTAGCTGCTATATAGGAAGTATTTTTCACAGCAGGACTGGCCTCTCAGTATATCTCTAAAAAGATTAATCTGAGATTTAAGCTCAAAACCTTTTCACTTCATTTCTCAGAGGTAGTTATTGCCCCATCACATCTGCCTCCAATACCTATATGTCTCTTTTAATTCAATTCCTTCATTCCTTTCATTTTTTCCTTCATGTGTTCATTTAAAGATTAATTGAATACCTAACTTGTGTCATATCCTGAGTTTCTTTATGTCTCTTAGCATATCCATTAAGAAATTTGGTAATCCTTGAAAAACTCATTCTCCTAGGATAAAAGACCCCCGTGTCACAAATCATTCATTGGTTAAGCCAATCCTTAGCTCAAAAGATGCTCTTTGACAGAATATAATCAGAGTTGGGCACTGTTAGTCTTAAAGCTAAGTTGTAAGTCCCAGCTTCTCAGAATCCCTTAGATATAACCCACTAAGGAGTGGATTCACTACTCAACTCAGTCTATTTGTAAACTTAGTCCTGCTTAAGGAAGAATTTGATGCACAAATTGAGATTAGAAATTTGCTTTCATCTAATTCACTGTCTATGCTGCTGCCAAAATTCCATCAATATAGGTTTTGTCATGAAAATCTAATCATGATAGTCACTACTTATAAACTTCTCCTGAGAATACTGAGACAAACTATAGCATATTAAAAGAATAAACAGTTCATTTGAGCAAAAATCAATTTGAATACCTCAGTTCAGTTCAGTTCAGTCGTTCAGTAGTGTCCGACTCTTTGGGACCCCATGAATTGCAGCACGCCAGGCCTCCCTGTCCATCACCAATGCCTGGAGTTCACTCAGTGTCTGTCAAACCTGAAATGGTTGGGGTGCTGGGCTTACAGAAGCTGGGGGAAACTGAAACTGGAGGTAAAGAAAGGACATAATTTAATTGACTACATCATAGTTGACTGTGACAGGTTGGCCCTAGTGTATCAATTTCTTAACCTTGAAGCATTTATGAGCTTAGGCTTTGGTTCACCCCAGTAATAGAGCACCCTCAGTGTAACTGTCTCCTTGCTTAATTAATTTAACAAAGAATAAAAGCTCAAATTTATCTGAGGATGTGAAAAGCCTGCAGGATTTAGCTACTATCCACCTATTGATTCTTCTCTTTGCACCAGGGAGCTGAAATTTGATTAATGTGAAAAGCAGAATTGAGAGCAGTCCTAAAAAGTCCAGGAAACCAGGAGGCTCCAGTGAGAGGTCACAGATAGTAGAAGGCATCAGAACTATGATAAAGATAAAGGGGGCTAAAGTCCATCACCAGTTTTCCTTCAAATCAGAATTTGAGGAAATAAAAATGTTAAATCCTAATACATTCAGTTTAAGGAGGCCAAGTAGTTGTCTACTTCTTAAAACAGAAATAATACTAAGACTTTGTTTAGTTATTTCTCAATTAAAAAGTGATAAATATATTTGTAAAAACTTCAAGGACTAACAAAAATATATAACATTGATTTTCTTAAATCTTAAGAGTATTCATATCTAAATATTTCTTAAATAAAAGAATCATCATTAATAACTATAATATAAAAGTCTATGGTCTATCATAATTTAATTGGCAAGGTTATTTCCTTTTAATATTATACTGAGTTATATAAATCTTATCATCGATGGTGATTGTTTTTGCTGTTCAGTTGGTAAGTCATGTCCAACTCCTTGTGATCCCATGACCTGCAGCACACCAGACTTCCATATCCTTCACCATCTCCCAAAAAAGTGAAAGTGTTAGTTGCTGAGTCATGCCTGACTTTTTGTGACCCCATGGATTATATCCCACCAGGCTCTTTTATCCATGGGATTCTCCAGGCAAGAATACTGGAGAGCGTGGCCATTCTCTTCTCCAGGGAATCTTGCCCATCCAGGAACTGAACCTGGGTCTCTCATACTGCAGGCAGATTCTTTACCCACTATCTCCCAGAGTTTGCTCAAATTCATGTCCATTGATTTGGTGATGCCATCCAATCATTCCATCCTTTGTTGCCCCCCTTGCCTCTTGCCCTTAATCTTTCCAAGAATCAGGGTATTTTCCAATGAATCAGCTCTTCCCATCAAGTGGCTAAAGTACTAGACCTTCAGCTTCAGCACCAGTCCTTCTAGTGAATATTAAGGGTTGATTTCCTTTATGATTGACTGATTTTATGTCCTTCCTGTCCAGGAGAATCTCAAGAGTCTTCTCCACCACCACAGTTCAAAAGCATCAGTCCTTTGGCATTCAGCCTTCTTTGTGGTCCAAGTCACACATTTGTACATACTATAGAAGTATCATAGCTTTGACTATATGGACCTTGCCAGCAAAATGATGTCTCTGCTTTTTAATATACTGTCTAGGCTTGTCATAATTTTCTTTACAAGAAGTAAGTCTCTTTTAATTTCATGATTGCAGTCACCGTCCACAGTGATTTTGAAGCCCAAGAAAATAAAATTTGTCACTGCTTCCACTTTTTCTCCATCTGTTTGCCATGAAGTAATGGGACTGGATACCATGATCTTAGTTTTTTGAATGTTGAACGTTCAGCCACCTTTTCCACTTTCTTCTTTTACCCTCATCAAGAGACTTTTTAGTTCCTCTTGGCTTTCTACCATTAGAGTGGTGATGAATATCTGAGATTGTTGATATCTCTCCCTGAAATCTTGATTCCAGCTTGTGAGTCATCCAGTTTGACATTTCATATGAAATACTCTGCATATAAGTTAAATTAGCAAGATGACAATATACAGCCTTGATGTACTTCTTTCCAATTTTGAATCAGTTCACTGCTCCATGTGGAGTTCTAACTGTAGCATTTTGGTCTGCATACAGGTTTCTCAGAAAACAGATAAATTGGTCTGGTGTTCCCATTACTTCAAGAATTTTTCACAGTTTGTTTCTAGCTAAACAATCAAAGCCTTTTAGTAGTCAATGAAGCAGATGTTTCATTTTTTTCTAGAACTCTCTTGCTTTTTCTATGATCCAATTAACATTGGCAATTTGATCTCTGTTTCCTCTGCCATTTCTAAATACAGCTTGTACATCTTGAAGTTCTGCATTCACATACTGCTGAATCCTGGCTTAAAGGATTTTGAGTATTACCTTGCTAGCATGTGAAATGAGCTTAATTGTATGGTAGTTTGAACATTCTTTGGTGCTGCCCTTCTTTGAGATAAGAATGAAAACTGACATTTTTCTAGTCCTCTTACTATTTCTGAGTTTTCCCAATGTGCTCATATATTTATTGAAACACTATAACAGCATCATCTTTTAGGATTTTAAATAGCTCAGCTGTTGTAAGTCCTCCTCAGAAAACCACTTTGCCTTCTTGCATGTCTTTTCTTAAGAATGGTTTTGGTCACTGCCTCCTGTACAATGCTATGAACTTCCATCCATAGTTCTTCAGGCACACTGCCTACCAGATCTAATCCCTTCAATCTGTTTGTCTCCTCCACTGCATAATTATAAGGAATTTGATTTAAGTCATACATGAATTGTCTAATGGTTTTTCCTACTTTCTTCAATTTAAGCCTGAATTTTGCAATAAGGAGCTCATGACCTGAGCCAAAGTCAGCTCCAGATCTTGTTTTTGCTGACTGTATAGAGCTTCTCCATCTTTGGCTGCAAAAAATTTAATCAATCTGAATTCAGTATTGACCATCTGACAAAACCTGGTCCACTGGAGAAGGGAATGGCAAACCATTCCAGTATTCTACCCCCTGATAACCCCATGAACAGTATGAAAAGTTAAAAAGATATCACACTGGAAGATGAGGCTCCCAGGTATGTAGGTGTCTAATAACCTAGATAGTATATTCAAAAGCAGAGACATTACTTTGCCGACTAAGGTCCGTCTAGTCAAGGCTCTTGTTTTTCCTGTGGTCATGTATGGATGTGAGAGTTGGACTGTGAAGAAGGCTGAGCGCCGAAGAATTGATGCTTTTGAACTGTGGTGTTGGAGAAGACTCTGGAGAGTCCCTTGGACTGCAGGGAGATCCAACCAGTCCGTTCTGAAGGAGATCAGTCCTGGGATTTCTTTGGAAGGAATGATGTTAAAGCTGAAACTCCAGTACTTTGGCCACCTCATGCGAAGAGTTGACTCATTGGAAAAGACTCTGATGCTGGGAGGGATTGGGGGCAGGAGGAGAAGGGGACAACAGAGGATGAGATGGCTGGATGGCATCACGGACTCAATGAAAATGAGTCTGAGTGAACTCTGGGAGTTGGTGATGGACAGGGAGGCCTGGTGTGCTGCGATTCATGGGGTCGCAAAGAGTCGGACATGACTGAGCTGAACTGAACTGAACTGAATATGCTACTAGGGAAGAGTGGAGAGATACCTTCAGAATGAATGAAAAAGCTGGTCAAAGTGAAAATGTCACTCATTTGTGGATGTTTCTGGTGGTGAAAGTAGTTTGATGCTATAAAGAATTCCAAAGGAACCTGGAATATTAGGTCTATGAGTCAAGGTAAATTGGACATGGTCAAGCAGGAGATGACAAGATTAAACATCTATATTTTAGAAATTATTGAACTAAAATGGAGAGGAATGGGTGAATTTAACTCAGGTGATCATTATATCTACTACTGTGGGCAAGGATCCCACAGTAGTACTATGGAGTAGCCCTCATAGTCAACAAAAGTCTGAAATGCAGTAGTTAGGTGCACCATCAAAACTGACAGAATGATCTTGGTTTGTTTCCAAGGAAAACCATTTGGCATTACAGTAATCCAAGTCTATGTCCCAGCCACTGATGCTGATGAAGCTGAAGTTGACTGGTTCCATGAAAACTATAAGACCTTCTAGAATTAACACCATAAAAGATGTCCTTTTCATCATAGGGTATTTGAATGTAAAAGTAGGTAGTCAAGAGATATCTGGAGCAACAGGCAAGTTTAGCCTTGGAGTACAAAAATGTAGCAGGATAAAGTCTATAGAGTTTTGCCAAGTGAACTCACTGGTCATAGCAAACACCTTCTTTCCACAACACATGAAATTATTCTACACGTGAACATCACTGTAGGGCATTGCCATGTTCAGAATTGATAAGCACCATAGTTATCATCTGAGAACTGAGTAAATGATTTGGAGTTTTGAAACTGAGAACCACCCAGCAGAACATTATGGAAGTGATTGAGGCTTTGTGTCTGAATTGTTTGGTTATTGAAATGAGAAGTAGACTGGCCACTGAGACATCTGGAAGAAAAAGATTTTTTAAAAAACCTATTTGAATGAGAGAAATGCTGGTAGGAAAGAATCATAGACTGCTTTTTTATTTAAGTATTTTATGAAGTGCATGATAAGATCACTGACAGAGGTGGAGGAGACAGCTTGGATTTCCCAGACATATTCACCAGATTTTGTCAAATTTTAGCTTACAGAACTGATAAATTACTCCTAGAACTCAAATTATAAGCCAAACAAATCTTTAGTGTTTCAGAGAACTCATCAAAGCTGTGAATACACAATCTTTTCATTCACACTTCACAGTCTAATTACAAATATTTCAGTGGAAGGACTTTTTTTGATTATAATATTTAATTTTCTTTCACTTTGCATGTGTGATGCTAATCAATGTCATATTTACCTGTATAAATGTCATACAGCCTTACACATACTTCTTAGAGTTCATCCATGGGTTGTTTGTGTGTGCATGGTGTGTATGTGTGCAAGAAGGAATTTACCTAATAGTGTACCTTCTGATGAAAAAAAGATTATATTTTTATTCTTTTGTGTATTAAAATGAGCAACAGCTATGGAAAATGATGTTTTCTTTATTCTGAATCCAAATTAAAAGTTATTTGGGCCTTTCTCATTTCTTAAACTGCAACTTAAGAACTTCGTCCTATCCTTGATTTTGAGGTGCGGTATACCCAACATGAGTTTAAACCTCCTCCCCTCACTCTTAAGATTCTCAATTTAAGGAAAAAGCTGGAGGTTGGAACAATATTGTGCAGTCAACACTCTCAAACTTTGGTGAGGTTGAAAGGGTCCATAGCTCCTTTCCATTCTTTGTGACAGTTAAGCCTGCTTTGCTTTTATTTAATACAGATTCATCCTAAGGCCTGTTCTTTTTCGATGTGATCCACTTGGCCGCACCCATTTGGAAGAGCCCAGTACTATGGTCAGTGTTGGTTTGGCTCGCTCCAAGCTCATTGCTACATTCTTTTTTTAGAGCCTGCCAAATGTGGGCCAATGGGTGTGTCTTGTTGACATCCTGTGGTTTATCAGATATGTAGGATCACTCTTTAGAGCAACCTCTTTAGAAGCCTGCAGCTGTGCTGGGAGCCCCTGGTCAGCATGTCTAAGAGGAAGCCCGAACTGATTCACTTTTAACCAAAATGCTTATGGGGAATGGCAACATAAGCATGCCTTGCCTTAAGAAACACATGGCGCCCATCCTGAACTAGATTAGTGATTTGTGGTTGCAAATATTTGCCTATCTCTCCAAACCATAATTTATCCCAAAGAAATGACTATGTCACTTACACATTTAGATATAAGAACCACACACAAAATGGATTTCCTGGGTCAGTTCTGATTTTCAAGTCCATGCACCATTTTTTATTTCCCACATGCAGACCGCAGAGCCACTTTCAAGGATATGTTAGGGATACAGGAAACATTAGTGTGTAGTTAAAATGCATACCCCATGGTGGGGAAAGACCAGAGGACACAATTTTGGCCTGGCAAGGATCAGCAGAAGTTTGCTACTCAAATATATCATGAAACATACTCACTCTATAACCCCAACTACAGATTTAAGTAGATTAACAACTTCATTTTATTAAGTGCAAATGCTCCCTCAAGTGGTTAGACTTCATTCATACTTTAGTATGAAATATTTACTTCAATAAGATTTTCCAATCCATTCTTCTCTGAGTACCTGGAACTCCTGGGAGATGGAGGAGGTAAGATGGAGTGTTTCACTTCTTTACCAAATCTATTGCTGGCACTATCACTAACTTGAATGAATAAAAATATAATTTAAAGTTTATATATGATTAGTGTTCACTGAATATTTTTAACAGGAATAATGGATTTGGAGATAGTTAAGTTGTATGTGATGAAAATTTAAAAACTAGTAAATCTAAGGGATTCATTTTACCACTTTTGTGACTTTTTTGTAAGTTATTTTTTTAATAAATATTTTGAAAAAGATTCTAATTAGCTTGTAATCATTGTCTCAGTAATATAATAGCTGAAACATAGTAATGCCCATTTTTTCTTAGAGCGAGAAGAATGGGAGCAGTATACAGAGAAATCTTAAAGAACCAGAAGTAAAATAAAAAGTTGTATCTGAGAGCTGGAAATGAGGTGAGTGGTGCGAGAAGAGATTTAAATTAAGGATGAGATAGAGGGAAAGAAAATATTTCCGTGCTAAGGCAATTTTACCAAGATTCCTATATGTGAATTTTCTGCCATGGGTAAGGTAGTCTGAAGCCCAAGGTAATAAATTAACTCTTGATTTTGGAGTTGGACTTCTCACTTTTCTTGATTTATATTATCTTCCATGTTCAATTTCTTTAGGATATGTGTTTGTTTTCTCCACTCAGTACTTTTTCCCTCAGTATTCCGATTTGCATTTCTGAGGCTGCCACATTCTAATACTACAATTGGTGATGAAGATGGTGAGAAGGAGAAGGAGGGAGGGCGGGGGGAAAGACACTAACTTAACTAAGCACCTGTTATGGGCAGGTTGCTATGCCAGGCATTTTTCACACAATTCATTTAAATTTCTCAAATAAGACAACTGAGGTTCAGAGAAGTTAAGTAATTGATCCAAAGTCACTTATATTTTGGAGCTGCAATCAGAACCATAGCTGCACCATTTTAAAGCCCCTTGCCTTTTAAGCACTGCTTTTGGATGAACATTTTAAAATGAAAGAAACAGCTGTAAACATGTATGATCTACCTCATTGTAAAGATTTAAAATTTCTTTTAACTTCCATGATAAAAGTAATGGGAATAATTTGACAAAAATGAAAAATAAATCTTAGGAGCAAAGTAAAACAAAGGTTAAAAATGATTTCTGTAGCTTCCTCCATGTTTACATTTGTTGAATTGATGGAGTTACCCAATGGTGGCAAAAGGGAGAGGAACACACACTTAGGACCCAACCCTGAGCTTTGGCCCTGTTGTGAGCTGGGGAAAGTCTCTTCAACTCTTTCAAACTATATGTTCACCTTTGTAAAGTTGAACAATCCCTAATCTTCCCTCCTCTGGAGCTGCTATGAGCATTGAGTTTATGATTCTAAGATCTCTTCAGAGTCTTTTTTAAAACAGACTGCAATACAGTTATTGTTGCTGTTATTACTACTTGTGAAAAGAATAGAAGTTGGCAGCATTTGGCACCACTTTGATAATATTCAAATATGCTGGTACTTTTATAGCATAAAAATCTCAAAATTACTAGAATTTACCCTATGATTGTGATTTCTTAATTCCATATTTTAAAACCTGAACTAACTAAACTCTAGTGCTGCTTGTACAGTTCAACTACTTCCAAAACACAGGTGAAAACAAGAATTGTCACTGTTATTCTGTAACGAAGTCATATCTGACTCTTTGTGATCCCTCCGACTAGCACACAAGGCTCCTCTGACCTTCACTATCTCCTAGAGTTTGCTCAAATTCATGTCCATTGAGTTGGTGATGATATCTAATCATCTCATCATCTGCCATCCCCATCTCCTTTTGCCTTCAATCTTTCCCACCATTAGGTTGTTTTCCAATGGGTCAGCTCTTCGCATCAGGTGGCCAAAGTATTGGAGTTTCAGCTTCAGCATCAGTCCTTCCAATGAATATTCAGGACTGATTTCCTTAAGGATGAACTCGTTTCATGTCCTTGCAGTCTGAGGGCTTCTCAAGAGTCTTCTCCAACACCACAATTCAAAAGCATCAGTTCTTTGGTCTCAGCCTTCTTTATAGTCCAACTCTCACATCTGTACATGACTACTGGAAAAAACATAGTTTTGACTATACGGATGTTTGTCAACAAAGTGATGTCTCTGCTTTGTAATACACTAACTAAGTTTGTCATAGTTTTCCTTTTAAGGTGCAAGTGTCTTTTAATTTCATGACTGCAGTCAGCACCCACAGTGATTTTGGAGCTCAAGAAAAAAATCTGTCACTGCTTCCACTTTTTCCTACTCTATGCACCATGAAGTGATGTGACTGGTTGCCATCGCCATGATCTTAATTTTTTTTTAATCTTGAGTTTCAAGACAAGTTTTCACTCCTCTCTTTCACACTCATTAAGAGTCTCTTTAGTTCCTCTTGGATTTCTGCCATTAAAGTGGTATCATCTTCATATATGGACTTCCCTGGTGGCTCAGATGGTAAAGTGTCTGTCTACAATGCAAGAGACCCGGGTTCAATCCCTGGGTTGGGAAGATCCCCTGGAGAAGGAAATGGCAATCCACTCCAGTATATTGTCTGGAAAATCCCATGGACAGAGGAGCCTGGAAGGCATGGGGTCACAAAGAGTCGGACACGACTGAGTGACTTCACTTCACTTCATCTTCATATCTGAAGTTGTTGATATTTCTCCTGGTAATCTTGATTCCAGCTTCTGATTCATCCAGTCCAGCATTTCACATGATGTACTCTGCAAATAATTTGAATAAGCAGGATGACAATATTTAGCCTTCTTGTATTCCTTTCCCAATTTTGAACCAGTCAGTTGTTCCACATCTGGTTCTAACTGCTGCTTCTTGACCTACGTACAGATTTCTTAGGATACCGGTAAGGTAGTCTGGTATTCATATTCCTTGAAGAATTTTCCACAATTTGTTGCAATCCACACAGTCAAGGGCTTTAATGTGGCAGTGAAGCAAAAGTGGATATTTTCCTGGAATCCCCTTGCTTTATCCATGATCCAGTGAATACTGGCAATCTGGTCTCTGGTTCCTCTACCTCTTCAAAATCCAGCATGTATATCTCAAAGTTCTCAGTTCACATACTACTGAAGCCTAGCTTAAAGGTAATTGAGCATAACTTTGCTAGTGTGTGTGTGTGTGTGTGTGTGTGTGTGTGTGTGTTAGTCACTCAGTTGTGTCTGACTCTTTGCGACCCTATGGACTATATAGCCCTTAAGGCTCCTTTATTCATGGAATTCTCCAGGCAAGAATACTGGAGTGGGTTGCCATTCCCTTCTCCTTCTAGCATCTGAAATGAACACATTTGTAGTTTGAACATTTTTTGGCATTGCCTTTTTGAGGGCTTGAAATGAAAACTGACCTTTTCCAGTTCTGTGGCCACCACTGCATTTTCCAAATTTGCTATTATATTGAGTGCAGTACTGTAACAGCATCCTCTTTTTGAATTTTATATGACACAGGTGAAATTCTGTCACTTCCACTAGTTCATAATAATGCTTCCTAAGATCCATTTGACTTCACCATCCAGGATGCCTGGCTCTAAGTGAGTGTCCATACCATTGTGGCTATCTGGGTCATTAAGACCTTTCTTGTGTAGTTCTTCTGCATATTCTGCCACCTCTTCCTAATCTCTTTTGCTTCTGTTAGATTCTTACCATTTTTGTGCCTTATCATGTCTATCTTTGCATGAAATATTCCCTATCTCTAATTTTCTTAAAGAGATTTCTAATCTTTCCCATTCTATTGTTTGAACTGTGGTGTTGGAGAAGACTCCTTAGAGTCCGTTGGACTGCAAGGAGATCCAACCAGTCCATTCTGAAGGAGATCAGCCCTGGGATTTCTTTGGAAGGAATGATGCTAAAGCTGAAACTCCAGTACTCTGGCCACCTCATGCCAAGAGTTGACTAATTGGAAAAGACTCTGATGCTGAGAGGGATTGGAGGCAGGAGGAGAAGGGACGACCGAGGATGAGATGGCTGGATGGCATCACTGACTCGATGGACATGAGTCTGAGTGAACTCCGGGAGTTGGTGATGGATAGGGAGGACTGGCGTGCTGCGATTCATGGGGTCACAAAGAGTCAGACACGACTGAGCAACTGAACTGTTTTCCTTTATTTCTTTGCATTCTTCATTTAAGAAGGCCTTCTTATCTCTCCTTGCTATTCTCTGGAATTCTGCATTTGATTGAGTGTATCTTTCCCTTTCTCTCTTGCCTTTCACTTCTCTTCTTTACTCAGTTATTTGTAAAGCCACCTCAGATAAACACTTTGCCTTCTTGTATTAATTTTTCTTGAGGGTGGTTTTGGTCACTGCCTCTTGTACAATAACTCCATCCATAGTTATTAAGGCACTATGTCTACCAGATCTAATCCCTTGAAATTATTCATCACCTCCACTGTATAATCATAAGGGATTTGATTTAGGTTGTACCTGAATGACCTAGTGGTTTTCCCTACTTTCTACAGTTTAAGCCTGAATGTTACCAAAAGGAGTTCATGATCTGAGCCACAGTCAGCTCCTAGGTCTTGTTTTTACTCACTGTATAAAACTTCTTCTTTTTTGGCTGCAAAGATCATAATCAATCTGATGTCAGTATTGACCATTTGGTCATGTCCATATATAGAGTCGTCTCTGTGTCACTGGAAAAAGATGTTTACTATGATCAGTGTGTTCTCTTGATAAAATTCTGTTAACCTTAGCCCTGCTTCATTTTGTACTCCAAGGCCAAACTTGCCTGTTACTCCAGGTATCTCTTGACTTCCTATTTTTGCATTCCAATCTCCTAAGATAAAAAGGACATTCTTTTTTTTTTTTTTTTTGGTGTTAGTTCTAGAAGGTCTAGTAGGTCTTTATAGAACTGAAAATAGGAATTATTTACATATTAATCACTTTCTTAAATATCAGATATTTTTCTCATTACAGAATATAAAAATTATACATGTTTCAATGCCATTCTCCCAAATCATCACACCCTTTCAATCTCCCACAGAGTCCAAAAGACTGTTCTATACATCTATGTCTCTTTTGCTGTCTCACATACAGCTTGTGTCTCGCTGTCTTGTTTTTATATTTTGTATAAAAATAAATATATAGACTATGAAAAAAAAGAATATAAAAATTTTTTTAAAAGTTCCTCATTTTTTACCAGACTTTATCATTAGTTAAAATAGCGCATACTGTCCCAGAATTTGGGGTTTCATGAACTACTAATATTTTAAAAATAAATTGTGTGTGCATGCTTTTGGCTGACTAAGGATATTACACACATACACACAAACACACACAAGCTCTATATTAATTATTAAAGCTGCTTTCTAAAAAATAAAGGCAATTTAACCTATAAAATATCAGACTAAAGGAAAGTTCTAAAGTTGGAAAAAATGTTTTATGAAAGACCACTTAATTCTTTTTCTTCCAACTTCACTGTGATCCATTGGCAACCTTCCTACAATTATGTGTCCACAGACAGCCTTTTAAAAGCCATTGAACTTGTGGCTACATTAGGAGTGAACCTCCTCACTCATTGGAGGTGTTTGACACACCGTACCAAAGGTTCCAGTCCCTTCCATAAACTGCCTTCTTTGAGCCTCCTTGTTCGAAAAGGTTTATTTGTATCTTGATGCCACTGTTTCTTGTCACAGAAAATTTTACTTACCATTTTAGATTTTGTCATAGGTTATACAACCAGTTAGCATCTAAATTCCCATCTTTGTGTGGCTGCTCTTGTCCAAAATAAAGGAAAGAAACACATGACTTTCAGGGATTTCTTTTGTGTTGGCTAAAAAGATCATTTGAGTTTTTCCATAAAAGCATATAGAAAAACTTGAATGAACTTTTTGGCCAACCCAATATTTAATAAAACCAAGAGAAAGTAATACTGATTCCTTTTAGAACAAAGACAATTCAGAGAAGAATTTGTAAAGTACTGTGTCTCCTTTATCTTCCATTTGAAAAGAGAAAATGGAACTACCTCTCTTTATTTTGTCTTTCCCCTTAAAACTTACCATATATTTTGGGAACATGTTCTCTGAGAACTCTGATGTGAAACATCCTTCACACAAAAATTATCCATCTAACTGTATGATTCAAAACTTCAACATTCAAAAGAAAAATAAAAGAACAGCTTAATATGGGGAGAGAAGTCAGCCTTCACTTAGGGAAAGAATTTAAAGAGGAAATTAAGTCTCTTTGGAAACTGAATGAAGTCATGGACTGAAAATGTCCTTCAGTAAATGTAAGGTGTTAAAAATGAAAGAAAATAAGAAAACAGTTCTAAAAATAGGTCTCTCTCCCCGCTTCCACGCATCACCTTGATCCCACTAAGTAACTTCTTTCTGTTCTACTGTTCTTCAGAGGGATTCCACATGCAGGCATTTCTTATCACACACATGCAGTCTTCAAGGTCATGCCCTACAGTCATTTTTCTCTGCCTCTTAAAGTAAGAGGCACGCCCTACAGGTCATTTTTCTTTTACACTCTGCAGAACTGGGTGTAGTCCATGTCTGCTGGTTCTTCATTATTCTCTATCCCAAAAGGTCAATCATAATATGGAACATCTTGAACTTGAAAAAAAAAAAGATACTCAGCATAGATAACCAGCTGTGTGCAAATTAAAACATCCCAAAATAGCATTTTTTTTTTCTCCCAACAGCAAGGACTGATACTAAATGCAGCAGGGAGGTACTCATTCCCCTCTGAAATCCCCCCAAAGGGCTTTCAAATTGTACTAAGTCACTCAAGTTTTGCAAGTTTTAAAAAGATTCCTTAATTCCAACAAGAATTAAGAGAGAAATGAATGCTTTGCTCTATAATTTCAGCCTCTGGTTCTTCCAACCAGCATAAATCTTCAGAAGACTTCTGATAATTTAACTAAACAGACTGGCTAGTCAGGGAACAGGTTTGTGTTTTTTTGTTTTTTGTTTTTTTTTCCCTTGAAAACATTATCAGAAACCATTTCACCAGATTTTCCCTCTTATGAGCAAGAATTTCCTCAGTTCCTGTGAGGGTGAGATAAAGCAAGGGCATACTAGACAATTGAGAAATGTTAGAAAGCATCATTGATATTTTGATCAATATGAGGAAACTGGTCATTTTTAACAGAGACCTGCAAACTTGAATGGTGGCCTGGGCTCTACTCCAGGGCACAATGTTAATGACAGTTCCTCCACACCCATAGCTTAAAGATTCTCACTACAGATAAACAACATGAATGAAGTCTTTCTGAAATGGGATCTATTTCTTAGACAAATTTTTTTGTACAAAAGATAATAATAACAATGTAAAAGTCTGTCAGTCTTCCCAATGGAATATATGATGACTTTTTTGGCTTGATTATCAAAGTTATCTTGCATTTCTATCACCCAACAGACCAAACCCAAATGGACCTGAACATTAGTTTTGAATATATCTTATCATTTTCCTTATTTGAACAAGACATGTTCATATGAATACAGAGCAATATATCCTTATCAACATAGTAAGCCTCTATATGTAAACAGCAGCAGGCTAGCAAAATTCACAAATAACAGACCACAATATGCAGTGTCAGCAAATCACTTGAGCCCACTATTTCTGGTTGAAGACACCTTACAAGAACCTTAGCTAAGATCAAATACTATTTTTATCTTGCACACCTACCTGTATTCCTGATACATGGCAGAACTTCCATAAGTGCTAACCTTTAAATTCTATGAAGATGGTCTATCATATGAACCATCATAGCAGAAAGACTGGCACATTGGGATTAATTAAATATGTACAATGTGAATGGATTATTGAATACATGAATGAATGACTGGATGGTTTGAATTAACTAATTAGTGAACAAATGCAGATATTCCAAGTAAAGGAGATGTCATGGAAGCGGTGGTTAGTAGAATATAAAATTTGGTAGGTAGGTTGATTGTTATTGGCCTTAGGAAGCCATTAAATAAACATTCTTGAGGGAAAAGCAGGTTCATGAAACTTTTTTTGAGAAATACTGAGGTGTTGTTTTACATGATGGGTTGGAGCAAGGGTTCAAGGTAGGAAGAGTCAAATATATCTATAAGATTTAATTCAAAATAAGTAGGTGAAAAGCATTAACTTCCAAGTGGTTCTCATTTTTCTACTTCTCACTCTCCTTAAGGCTGTTTAACTATCTTCTTAGTTTGGTTTTTTCTCCTTCAGTTTATTCTATACTTTTCCACTCAATTTATCTCCCTAAATTCCAGTTACTTTTCTCCAGCAAACCTAATCAGAGACCTTCAACTGTGCTTCACTTCCTGATACACCATGTTAAAACCCTGAGTCCAGTATTGAAGGCTGTCAATGTGGTGTGATGAAAGAAGTTCTGCATTGATGTCAGGAAAAAGAAGTTCAAGTCCATTAGGATCAACCACTTTCTAACTAGTTTCCTCAACCAAATGTCAAGCTAGACAATTTCTAAGGACCTTTCAGACTTAGTATTTTATTTATTTTTAAATCTTATCTTTGCGAACACTCACTCTATATGCAACCTAAATTAGTGCTTCTTAAACTTCACTGTAATGTCTGAATCACATAGAATCCTTTTAAAACACAAATTCTGATTTGGTGAAACTGTACTAAGGCTGGGGGTTTCTGCATTTCTAACAAGCTTCCAGATTACTATGATGCTTCTGGTCCACAGATCCACTTTGAGTAGCAATGCCTGTATGGCTATGTTGTAGAACTTCATGTTATCAAAGAACATCTATTCTTCTTTCCAGACTTTGCCAAATCTCCTAATCAACTTGGAATGTCTTCCCATTCATATTCATCTGCCAGCAATTGTCTCATTCTTCATAATCAATTTTATTCCAGATAAAATGCTGTCTTACCAATAAAGCTCTTCTTAATTCAATCTTTTATTCACACAGAAAGTAATCTTTTATATGATTTCCTCTAGGTCTTTGTGTTTTGCCTATAGCATCATGAAAACCTTACATTTGTAGTTATTTGTGTATGTGTTTTGTCTCTCCTTCAGGTTGTAAGACTCCTTACAATTCAAATGATAACTGCTTCTCTGACTAAGAGTAGGAGGAAGAGCATTCTGAGGAGGCGAATATGGTCACTCTAGTAAATGTTAAGGAAATCCAAACCTAATTCATCTGACCCCAACACATTCTCTTCTATTGCACCTGCCAGGCACTGCAGTATGCACCCAAACAGAGCACCTGACACGTTTCTGGATTTCAATCACTGTTTATGAGACAAAGCCATGTGACACTTCTGGTTTTTTTGCATTCTTAACTTTTAGGTGTTGGTAAACAGCTCAGTAAAGAAGTTCTTCTTCATCTAGAACTTGAGAGGTTAGGAGACATGCAGATCAGGGGAGCTGTCAGTGATCAATCTAGGAAACAAACTGTCTTATTCTACCTGCAGAACAAAATTAATATATTCACCTTCATTAACTCAGAACATTTTCATTTCTTGAGACAGTGCAGTAAAGAAATACATATAAATGCCCTTTTAAATCACTGGATCCTCTACTCTTCAGAGTTGGAATATTATATAAAGGCAAGCGGCCATTTAATGTATTTTTTTAAAACACTAAAACATTAGAGCAACATGATGTTATACAAATCATGAAAAAAATGTATTGCATTTGTAACTCATCTTTATTCCATGACCTATTTCTTTTGCAATACCTTTTATTACTTTAGATTTACAGGCTCATTTCTCTGTGAGGCTCATGCAACTACACACATCGACGTATCTGCCTTCAATCATCAAAGGGCAAAATTCAGGTCAGACATCGGTCGTTTGCTCAGTTCATCTGGATTAATGAAGCCCTAGATCTTGCATTCAGCATACACAGAGAGCAATGTGAAGTATGTCTGTAAGTCAGTCATATCAACTGACTCTTGAACTTGTAATGCCCAGATTTATGTCTTGCATGCTCTTAAATCAAAATATTATTGACTATTGCAGTAAAAAGATATATATCCCCAGCTGTTATTCTAGCTAGAGCCTGGTTAGTTTTCCAAGAATAATTAACTGGTAAACTTTTTCACATTTCTTACTAATTATTTACAGACTTGGACCTGAGGTGAGGCTTCTTTGGGCAACTTTGAATGGTGTAATTACACTCTTAAGCAGAAGTGAATCTTGCTGTCTCTGATGGCTCCATCCCAAGCACATGGCCTTAGAATATGAAAGCTGTGGAATGCCTGCAGAGGCTGCCCACTGAAGCAAAATCACTGTACTAGAAAGTATCTGTCCCAAAGGACATAGTTTAGAACATTTAATTCTTACAATCATTCTGTGAAATCAGCACAGTAGGCAACACTGTGTCCAACAAACATGTGTGCAAACTGAGTATCTCTGATTTGCCCAAGGTTCAAAGGTTAGAGACACCAAAACAAAGGTCATGCAGACTTCCTTTATGGTAGACTATGATTTTTATGATAATAGAAGGACTTTTTTAAGTTATTATTTTAAGATAATAACCAGGAAGAAGTCAATGAAAGGGTAACATATTTTCATAATGAGTTAAAAAATTTCAGAATGAATTAAATCCTTGGGAAAGAATAGAATTTTCTTAGCTGGTAAGATGACTGTGGGAATGAGTTAACATATAAGCATTTAGTGCATCCTTGTTGAAGACAAAGAAGAAATGATCAGTATTATCAAATCCTCTGATGCGCACCTCAATTCATCTGCTCAGCTTTACTCAGTGTCTCAGAAGCTTCTAGTAAGGAGACTGAGATGACAAAATACTCAAACTGGTAGCTATTGAAAATGTATTCAGATCAGGTTGGTCCCAAGTAAGCATTCAATAAATGTTTCCTCCAGTGATTTCAACATTGGTACCTTAAAAACAAAATCAACATACAAGAAGTATATATCAAAGAGCATAGGAGTGCAAATTCAAACAATTGCTTCTTGGAAAGGTATATAAACTCTCTAGGAACAAAATCTGCAATCTGTAAGATGTGATCTGTAAAATCTGTAAAACTTTTAAAGCAAATTCATGTACACATAACTCTTGTTTTTGTCTGGCAGATGCATGTTAACCTGTAGCTTTACTTAGACCTCTAACTATCTTCTACATGTCCCTAGAACTGAATCAATGCTATCTATCCTAGAATAAAATACCAAAGGAAGAGAATCAGAGTTCACCAAATAATTACCCTCTGCATTGTTGGAGAACTGTCAGATAAGCAGCCATGCAGATTGAACAAACACCTTTGTCCAAGGGTAGTTAGTGACGTAAATTAAAACTTAAACTGTCCCCAAGGAAGGAAGGGAGTCTGTCATAACTATTCATTGTAAATAGTACTCTGTAAAAAGAGAGAGAGAAGTTGAGAGAGAGAAAGTAAATTTGAATTTTAAAAATTGTATAGAATTTTATTGCCTCTTCCAGGACAAGAGAAATTACTTTTCCAAGAAGAACTCAGGAAAAAAAAAAAAAAAAAAAAAAACAGAAATAAAGCAAACCACAAATTTCAAAGGGAAAATGTATTTATATTAGTCTTTCAAACCTATTTTATCATTTATTTTCCACTTACTCTAAGTGGAGTGTAAATGGAGTTTAAGTGGCAACAGAAGACAATATTCTAAGAACAACTATTTTCTCCTATGATGTGATCAAGTCTTTAGGCTACTAAAAGACCCTATGGTCACTGGAGAAGTTAGCACTAATGTTGGCAAATGAGATTTGTCTCATTTCGAGGAACAGTATGGGAAAATGCTTGAGTTCTTACTTATAATATAGACCGTCATTCCTGAATAACTGGTTTTGCGATTCTGCTCTAGGCTTTTCAGATGATGTGTGTATAGTTTCTCACACTTTAGAGACTTGATTCTGACATATTTTTGAAAACATCCCATACCATTACAAAGTAGAAAGGGGAAAATGGAAATTAGAGCTAGATCTAGGAAGAATTCATCTTAGAGATTCGTCAGGAGATTTTGATTATTTGAGATGTACTCCTTAAGCAGAGTACTTTTATTTAAGGAGTTTGAAACACTTGGCAGCCTCTTCCTAATGTCCTCTTGCTTTGCTTTTCAAGGAAGAATGCTACCAGCACGTGTTCAGGTTTTCTTAGACAATATATGTGCACTAGAGCAGAATGTTGTATAGTGTTTGGAAGACTGAAATAATTCCTCTATGCTCTATAAATTAGGGTCCTTCAGTAGTAATGATCAAATTGTCAACATAAGTTGGATCATAGAAAAAGCAAGAGAATTCCAGAAAAACATCTACTTTTGCTTCATTGACTACACTAAAACTTTTGACTGTGTGGATCACAACAAACTGTGGAAAATTCTTAAAGAGATGGGAATACCAGAACACCTTACCTGCCTCCTGAGAAACCTGTATGCCAGTCAAGAAGCAACAGAACAGTTAGAACCAGACATGGAACAATGGACTCATTCCAAATTAGGAAAAGAGTAGGTCAAGGCTGTATATTGTCACCCTGTTTACTTAACTTCTACACAAAGTACATCATGCAACATGCCAGGCTGCATGAAACACAAGCTGGAATAAAGATTGCCGGGAGAAATATCAATAACCTCAGATATGCAGATGACACCACCCTTATGGCAGAAAGTGGAGAGAACTGAAAAGCCTTTTGATGAAATGAAAGAGGAGAGTGAAAAAGCTTGCTTAAAACTCAACATTCAAAAACTGAAGATCTGGTCCCATCAGTTCATGGCAAATAGAAGGGGAAACAATGGAATCAGTGACAGATTTTATTTTCTTGGGCCCCCAAAATCACTGCAGTTGGTAACTAAAGCCATGAAATTAAAAGAAGCTTGCTCCTTGAAAGAAAAGCTATGACCAATCTAGACAGCATATTCAAAGCAGAGATATTACTTTGTCATCAAAGTTCTGTATAGTCAAAGCTATGGTTTTTCCAGTAGTCATATATGGATGTGAGAGTTGGACCATAAAGAAGGCTGAAGGCTGAAGAATTGATGCTTTCGAATTGTACTACTGGAGAAAATTCCTGAGAGTCCCTTGGACTGCAATGAGCTCAAACCAGTCAATCCTGAAGGAAATCAGTCCTAAATATTCATTGGAAAGACTGATTCTGAAGCTGAGGCTCCAATCCTTTGGCCACCTGATGTAAAGAGCTGACTCATTGGAAAAGATTCTGATGCTCGGAAAGATTGAAGGCAGCAGGAAAAGGGGATGACAGAAGATGAGTTGGATAGCACCACCAATTCGGTGGACATGAGTTTCAGCAAGCCCTTGGAGCTGGTGATGGACAGGGAGGCCTAGCATGCTGCAGTCCATGGGGTCACAAAGAGTGGGACACGACTGAAAGACTGAACTGAACTGAACTGAATTGAATGATGATATAGTGATGATGAAACAATGTTTACTAACTAATTATTTTGAGCCAAGTAATACCAACTTCTCGTTTAACCCTCATGAAAATCCAATGATATGCTGTTATTGACTTCACTGTATAAGTGGGGAAAGTGATCAAGGAATCATGATACAAAACATGATACAGATACTAACAGGTACAAAAAAATAATAATTCACCGTTTGATGCTCCACAGCTAAAACTTCAAAGGTGTTTTTCAAGTGGTATGAGGATTGAGACTACATCAAATGAAATTGTGATTATCAATGACTGGTCAGCCTGCTTGAAAATATACCACCAATGACCATAGCAGCTTCTTGGTTATTGTTCAGTAGCTAAGGTGTGTCCAACTCTGCAACTACATGAACTGAAACACTCCAGGCTCCTCTTTCCTCCACTATCTCCCAGAGTTTGCATAAATTAAAGTTCACTGATTCAGTGATGCTCTCTAACTCTCTCAGCCTTTGCCATGGCCATCCCCTTTTGCCTTCAATCTTTCCTAGCATCAAGTCTTTCCAATGAGTCAGCTCTTTGCATCAGCAGTCAAACTATTAGAGTTTCAGCTTCAGCAACAGTCCTTCCAATGAATATTCAGGGTTGATTTCCTTTAGGAATGGCTAGTTTGATCTCCTTGCAATCCAAGGGACTCTGAAGAGTCTTCTCCAGCACCACAATTTGAAAGCGTCAATTCTTCAGCCCTCAGCCTTCTTTATGGTCCAACTCTCACATCCATACATGGCTACAGGAAAAATCATAGCTTTGACTATATGGAACTTTGTCAACAAAATAATGTCTCTGCTTTTTCATACACCATCAAGATTTGTCTTAGCTTTTCTTCAAAGGGCAAGCCTCTTTTAATTTAATGATTGCAGTCACCATCCTCAGAGATTCTGGAGCCCAAGAAAATAAAATCTGTCACTGCTTCCACTTTTTCCCTTTCTATACGCCATGAAGTGATGGGCCTGGATGCCATGATCTTAGTTTTGGTTTTTTTTTTTTTTTTTTTTT
>SJXQ01007488.1:116749-165040 GCA_006408695.1 Aepyceros melampus
TTTTTATTTTTTAGTTTGTTTTGCTTTACAATACTGTATTCGTTTTGTTACACATTGACATGAATTAGCCATGAGTGTACATGAACTCCCAATCCCGACCCCCACCTCCACCCTTCCGCCCCACACCCTCTCTCTGGATTATCCCCGTGCATCAGTCCCTATCATCCTGCATCCTGCATCAAACCTGGACTGGCAATTCATTTCGCTTATGATATCACACATGTTACACTGCCACTCTGCCAACCCATCCCACCCTCTCCCTCTCCCACAGAGTCCAAAAGGCCATTCTATACAACTGTGTCTCTTTTGCTGTCTTGCGTACAGGTTTATCATTACCATCATTCTAAATTCCATATATATGTGTAAGTATACTGTATTGATGTTTATCTTTCTGGCTTACTTCATTTCCTTCTACTAACCCTGGTATTCTTCCTTTCTTCCTTTTCTAGTTGCTTTAGGTGTAGAGTTAGGTTATTTATTTGACTTTTTTCTTATTTCTTGAGGTACGCCTGTATTGCTATGAACTTTCTCCTTAGCACTGCTTTTACAATGTCCCACTGGTTTGGGGTTGTTGTGTTTTCATTTTCACTCGTTTCTATGCATATTTTTATTTCTTTTTTATTTCTTCTGTGATTTGTTAGTTATTCAGCAGCGTGTTGTTCAGCCTCCATATGTCGGAATTTTTAATAGTTTTTCTCCTGTAATGGAGATCTAATCTTACTGCATTGTGGTCAGAAAAGATGCTTGGAATGATTTCAATTTTTTTGAATTTACCAAGGCTAGATTTATGGCCCAGGACATGATCTATCCTGAGAAGGTTCCGTGTGCACTTGAGAAAAAGGTGAAATTCATTGTTTTGAGGTGAAATGTCCTATAGATATCAATTAGGTCTAACTGGTCTATTGTATCATTCAAAGTTTGTGTTTCCTCGTTAATTTTCTGTTTAGTTGATCTATCCATAGGTGTGAGTGGGGTATTAAAGTCTCCCACAATTATGTTGTTCAGCCTCCATATGTCGGAATTTTTAATAGTTTTTCTCCTGTAATGGAGATCTAATCTTACTGCATTGTGGTCAGAAAAGATGCTTGGAATGATTTCAATTTTTTTGAATTTACCAAGGCTAGATTTATGGCCCAGGACATGATCTATCCTGAGAAGGTTCCGTGTGCACTTGAGAAAAAGGTGAAATTCATTGTTTTGAGGTGAAATGTCCTATAGATATCAATTAGGTCTAACTGGTCTATTGTATCATTCAAAGTTTGTGTTTCCTCGTTAATTTTCTGTTTAGTTGATCTATCCATAGGTGTGAGTGGGGTATTAAAGTCTCCCACAATTATTGTGTTATTGTTAATTTCCCCTTTCATACTGGTTAACATTTGTCTTACATATTGTGGGGCTCCTATGTTGGGTGCATATATATTTATAATTGTTATATCTTCTTCTTGGATTGATCCTTTGATCATTATGTAGTGGCCTTCTTTATCTCTTTTCACAGCCTTTGTCTTAAAGTCTATTTTATCTGATATGAGTATTGCTACTCCTGCTTTCTTTTGGGCTCTATTTGCATGGAATATCTTTTTCCAGCCCTTCACTTACAGTCTGTATGTGTCCTCTGTTTTGAGGTGGGTCTCTAGTAGCAACATATATAGGGGTCTTATTTTTGTATACATTCTGCCAATCTGTCTTTTGGTTGGGGCATTCAACCCATTTACATTTAAGGTAATTATTGATAAGTATTATCCCATGCCATTTAATTTATTGTTTTGGGTTTGAGTTTAGACACTCTTTTTGTGTTTCCTGTCTAGAGAATATCATTTAGCATTTATTGGAGAGCTGATGTGGTGGAGCTGAATTCTCTCAGCTTTTGCTTGTCTGTAAAGCTTTTGATTTCTCCTTCATATTTGAATGAAATCCTTGCTGAGTACAGTAATCTGGGCTGTAGGTTATTTTCTTTCATCACTTTAAGTATGTCTTGCCATTCCCTCCTGGCCTGAAGAGTTTCTATTGAAAGATCAGCTGTTATCCTCATGAGAATCCTCTGTGTGTTATTTGTTGCTTTTCCCTTGCTGCTTTTAATATTTGTTCTTTGTGTTTGATCTTTGTTAATTTGATTAATATGTGTCTTGGGGTGTTTTGCCTTGGGTTCATCCTGTTTGGGACTCTCTGGGTTTCTTGGACTTGAGTGATTATTTCCTTCTCCATTTTAGGGAAGTTGTCAACTATTATGTCCTCAAGTATTTTCTCATGGTCTTTCTTTTTGTCTTCTTCTTCTGGGACTCCTATGATTCGAATGTTGGGGCATTTAACACTGTCCTGGAGGTCTCTGAGATTGTCCTCATTTCTTTTAATTCTTTTTTCCACTCTGTTTCATTTATTTCTACCATTCTACCTTCTATTTCACTAATTCTATCTTCTGCCTCTGTTATTCTATTATTTATTGCCTCCAGAGTGTTTTTGATCTCATTTATTGCATTATTCATTATATATTGACTCTTTTTTATTTCTTCTAGGTCCTTGTTAAACATTTCTTGCATCCTCTCTATCTTTGTCTCCAGGCTATTTATCTGTAACTCCATTTTGTTTTCAAGATTTTGGATCATTTTCACTATCATTATTTGCAATTCTTTATCAGGTAGATTCCCTATCTCTTCCTCTTTTTTTGGTTTGGTGGGCATTTATCCTGTTCCTTTACCTGTTGGGTATTCCTCTGTCTCTTCATCTTGTTTATATTGCTGAGTTTGGGGTGGCCTTTCTGTATTCTGGAAGTTTGTGGAGTTCTCTTTATTGTGGAGTTTCCTCGCTGTGGGTGGGGTTGTACAGGTGCCTTTTCAAGGTTTCCTGGTTAAGGAAGCCTGTGTCGGTGTTCTGATCGGTGGAGCTGGATTTCTTCTCTCGGGAGTGCGCTGAAGTGTCCAGTACTGAGTTATGAGATGTCAATGGTTTTGGAGTAACTTTGGCCAGCCTGTATATTGGAGCTCAGGGGTGTGTTCCTGTGTTGCTGGAGAATTTGCCTGGTATGTCTTGCTGTGGAAATTGTTGGCCCTTGGGTGGTGCTTGGTTTCAGTGTAGGTATGGAGGCATTTGATGAGCTCCTGTCAATTAATGTTCCCTGGAGTCAGGAGTTCTCTGGTGTTCTCAGGATTTGGACTTAAGCCTCATGCTTCTGGTTTTCAGTCTTATTTTTACAGTAGTCTCAAGACTTCTCCTTCTATACAGCACCATTGATAAAACATCTAGGTTAAAGATGAAAAGTTTCTCCACAGTGAGGGACACCCAGAGCAGTTCACAGAGTTACAAGGAGAAGAGAAGAGGGAGGAGGGAGTTAGAGGTGACCCAAATGAGATGAGGTGGAATCAATAGAAGAGAGAGCAAGCTAGCCAGTAATCACTTCCTTATATGCACTCTACAACTGGGCTGCTCAGAGATGTTCATGGAATTATACAGAGAAGAGAAGAGGGAAGAAGGAGACAGAGGTGGCCAGGAGGATAAAAAGGGGGAATCAAAAGGAGAGAGATAGGTCCAGCCAGTAATCAGTTCCCTAAGTGTTCTCCACCATCTGGAACACACAGAGATTCACAGATTTGGGTAGAGAAGAGAGAGGGTAAGGAGGAGACAGAGGCGACCTGGTGGAGAAAAAGGAGAGTCCAAAGTGGGGGAGAGCAGTCAAGCCAGTAATCTCGTCTCAAGTGAAAATGGGTAGTGAAGATTGGGTTTTTAAAGGTACAAAATTGATAACAAATACCAAAAAGCAAAGATTAAAAATCTAGAGTTTGGAATTTCAAAAATACAATATTAAAAGAAGAAGAAAAAAGTCACAAAAATTATAAATATATATATGAAGTTTGCTTTAAAAATAGGATTTTTTTTTGCAAAGTAATAGTAGGTTATAAAAGTGAAAATTAAAGGAGTAATAGAGGACTTAAAAATTATAGTTTTGTTTTTTTTTAAATGATCATAAAAATATACCTAGGACTTTCTCTGGTGTTGTTGTGGGTATTGTGGGGTCAGTTCATTTTCAGATAGTTCCTTGGTCTGGCTTATATTTCTCAAGATCTATAAGCCTCTTCCTATGTAGTCAGTACTAATGACAGGGCTTTAATCTATTGCACCTGTCACTTCCAAGGCAGTTCCCTCTGCTTTAGCTTCTTCTGTTTGCTGGTCTCTTCAGTGTCTAATTTCCACCTTGACACAAAGGGGGCAGTGGTGGACACTTTTTTTAGGCTCACTTGTTCAGTCACACTGTGGGAGGGACGCTGCAAACAAATAACACTGGCGTGTGCTCACAGTGCCTCAGCCACACTGGGCCTGCCCCCACTCACAGCACGTGTGCCCTCTCTGCCCACACTGCTCAGGCTCTAGGTTGCTCTGCCAGGAACCATCTGAGGCCGGCCCTGGGCTGCATGCACCTCCCAGGTCTAAGCTGCTCAGGTTCAGGCACTCAGGTAGTCCTCAGGGGCACAGACTTGGTTGGGCCTGCGTTTTGTGCCCTTCCCAGGTCCGAGCAGCTCATGTGATGAGGTGTTTGGTGAGCACGGTCGCTGTGACTTATCAAGTCCCCTGTCCCTGCCACTCGGTTTTCTGCGTGTACAACTGGTGCACATTCTCAGGCAGATGTTGACTGTCCAGAACACCAAGAAGTCTTAGTTAGCAAAGAAGCCTGCTTGCAGTTTGGTAGATAATGTCTCTCTGGGGCTGTGATTGCTCCTTCTGGCTCTGGCTGCCTGTCACCGGAGGGGGATGGTCTGCAGCCAGCTAGTTCTGTTCAGTCCTTTGTTCTGTGTGTGGGCCTCGCGGTGTCTTAGGGCTTTTCAAGTGGTAGCTACCCCACAGTCTGGTTTGCTAACCCAAGTTAGTTCGCCCAGATTGTCCTTGGGGCATTCAGGCCTGATTCTTACTCTAAGCAATGCATCCCGGGCCTCCCTGCCCAGGCCCCACTTGCTAGTGGCAGATGCAGGCATCTGCGCTGCTTCTCTGCTGGGGGAGTTACCATTGGGCTCATAATCTGTGGGTTTTAATTATTTATTTATTTTACCTCCCTGTTATGTTGCCCTCTGTGCTTCCAAGGGTCACCACAGACTCGGCAGTGAGAGTGTTTCCCTGTGTTTAGGAAACTTCTCTCTTTTTAAGACTCCCTTCCTGGGATGGAGCTCCGTCCCTACCTCTTTTGTCTTTTTTTGTCTTTTATATTTTTTCCTACCTCCTTTTGAAGACAATGGGCTGTTTTTCTGGGTCCTGATGTCCTCTGCCAGCATTCAGAAGTTGTTTTGTGGAATTTACTCAGCGCTTAAATGTTCTGTAGGAACAAATTTTATGATCTCAATCCTTGCATCTTCTCGTGTCCAGAGAAACACTAAATCCCTTCATGGTAATATCAGATCCTCATGACTAACAAAAAAACTGTTTGCAAAATGACTCTTTCATGGTACTGAACTCTCCCTTCACCAAAATCTTATATGTTGATCTTCCCCCCCTGCCACTTTGGAGCAGTCTTTCGGAGCTATCTGAGAGGCTGCCTCCTGGGCTGCAGTCCTCATTTTGCCCCAAATAAAACTTAACTCAAAACTCTCAAGTTGTACTTTTTTTTAGTCAACACAAGCATATTTTAAAGAGGAGTGATTTTAGAAGTATATTAATTAACAATTCTGGGATAAAGCATTATTTTGATACAAGGCAGATGGTAGTGAAAATTCTGGCTAAACTTTTATTTATTTTTCATAGCCAGTGGCAAGAAAGAGTTAATTCAGCAGATCAGGGCTTCTCCAATTTGCACATTCCATAAAAGGCCTGTCTTCAGAACTGGCTCTTGACTGGATCCTAAGAGATAATCTCTGAGCCTTTGGAATATCTCACTTGATAACAGTGTTTTTGTATGCCTGAGGCCTTGAGTCTTGCTATGTCAGTTTGACCTCTGAGAAGCTGGAGTCCGAAAGCTGAGGTCAGTCACATGGGCACTATGTCTACATGACTGAACTGCAATAAAACTCTGGACTCGTGTGTTGGGTGAAGTTCTTGAAAAAAAAAAAAGAAATCAATTCTAAAAGGCACAGAAGGAGGAGCAAAAACATTTTTAAACTGGCAAAAATATAAAGCATAGAAAGTGATAACTGATTTGAATGTCCAAGCAACTTGAATTTTACTATATATGAAAGAATCAAACATTTAGAGAGTCTCACATTAGCCAAATTTGAGATAATTAGAGCATCAAAAATAATCTTATCTATATGGTGATGGACAGGGAGGCCTGGCGTACTGCAATTCATGGGGTTGCAAAGAGTCGGACATGACTGAGCAACTGAACTGAACTGATACAGAGTGAAGTAAGTCAGAAAAGGAAAGACAAATATTGCATACTAATACATATATATGGAATAGAAAGATGGTACTGATGAAAGTACTTGCAGGGCAGCAGTAGAAACAGATATAGAGAATATACTTATGGAATGGGTTGAAGGAGAAAAGAAAGGGTGAGATATATGGAGAGAGTAACATGGAAATTTATATTACCATCTGTAAATTAGATCAGTTCAGTTCAGTTCAGCCTCTCAGTTGTATCCAACTCTTTGTGACCCTATGTACTGCAGGACGCCAGGCTTCCCTGTCCATCACCAACTACTGGAGCCTACTCAAACTCATGTCCATTGCTTAGGTGATGCCATCCAACAATCTCATCCTCTGGAGTCCCCTTCTCCTCTCACCTTCAATCTTTCCCAGCATCAGGGTCTTTTCCAAGGAGTCAGTTCTTCATACGGGTGGCCAAAATATTGGAGTTTCAGCTTCAAGCATCAGTCCTTCCAATGATTATTCAGGACTGATCTCCTATAAGATAGACTGGTTGGGTCTCCTTGCTGTCCAAGGGACTCTCAAGAGTCTTCTCCAACACCACAGTTCAAAAACATCAATTCTTCGGCACTCAGCTTTCTTTATAGTCCAACTCTCACATCCATACATAACTACTGGAAAAACTATAGCTTTGACTAGATGGACCTTTGTTGGCAAAGTAATGTCTCTGCTTTTTAATATGTGATCTAGGTTGGTGGGGAAACAGTGGCTGACTTTATTTTAGGGGGGATCCAAAATCACTGCATATGATAAATGCAGCCTTGAAATGAAAAAACACTCCTTGGCAGGAAAGTTATGACCAACTCGCAAGGAGATCCAACCAGTCCATCCTAAAGGAGATCAGTCCTGAGTGTTCATTGAAAGGACTAATGTTAAAGGTGTAACTCCAGTACTTTGGCCACTTGACTCATTTGAAAAGACCCTGATGCTGGGAAAGATTGGAAGCAGGAGGAGAAGGGGATGACAAAAGATAAGATGGTTGGATGGCATCACCGACTAAGTGGACATGAGTTTGGGTAAACTCTGGGAGTTGGTGATAGACACAGAGAACTGGGGTGCTGCAGTCCGTGGGGTCACAAAGAGTTGGACACGACTGAGCAACTGAACTGAAATGAGGTTGCTCATAAGTTTTCTTCCAAGGAGCAAGCAACTTTTAATTTCATGGCTGTAGTCACCACCTGCAGTGATTTTGGAGTCCAAAAAAATAAAGTCTGTCACTGTGTCTACAGTTTCCCCATCTATTTTCCATAAAGTGATGGGACTAGAAGCGATGATCTTAGACTTTGGAATGCTGAGTTTTAAGCCAACATTTTCACTTTCCTCTTTCATTTTCATCAGGAGGCTTTCAGTTCAATTCAGTTCAGTTCAGTCACTCAGTCGTGTCCGACTCTTTGCGACCCCATGAATCGCAGCATGCCAGGCCTCCCTGTCCATCACCAACTCCCAGACTTCACTCAGACTCACGTCCATTGAGTCCATGATGCCATCCAGCCATCTTATCCTCGGTCATCCCCTTCTCCTCCTGCCCCCAATCCCTCTCAGCATCAGAGTCTTTTCCAATGAGTCAACTCTTTGCATGAGGTGGCCAAAGTACTGGAGCTTCAGCTTTAGCATCATTCCTTCCAAAGAAATCCCAGGGCTGATCTCCTTCAGAATGGACTGGTTGGATCTCCTTGCAGTCCAAGTGACTCTCAAGAGTCTTCTCCAACACCACAGTTCAAAAGCATCAATTCTTCGGCACTCAGCCTTCTTCACAGTCCAACTCTCACATTCATACATGACCACAGGAAAAACCATAACCTTGACTAGATGGACCTTAGTCAGCAAAGTAATGTCTCTGCTTTTGAATATACTATCTAGGTTGGTCATAACTTTTTTTCCAAAGAGTAAGCGTCTTTTAATTTCATGGCTGCAGTCACCATCTGCAGTGATTTTGGAGCCCCAAAAAATGAAGTCTGACACTGTTTCTACTGTTTCCCCATCTATTTCCCCTGAAGTGATGGGACCGGATGCCATGATCTTCGTTTTCTGAATGTTGAGCTTTAAGCCAACTTTTGCACTCTCCTCTTTCACTTTCATCAAGAGACTTTTGAGCTCCTCCTCACTTTCTGCCATAAGGGTGGTGTCATCTGCATATCTGAGGTGATTGATATTTCTCCCTGCAATCTTGATTCCAACTTGTGTTTCTTCCAGTCCAGTGTTTCTCATGATGTACTCTGCATAGAAGTTAAATAAGCAGGGTGACAATATACAGCCTTGACGTACTCCTTTTCCTATTTGGAACCAGTCTGTTGTTCCATGTCCAGTTCTAACTGTTGCTTCCTGACCTGCATACAGATTTCTCAAGAGGCAGGTCAGGTGGTCTGGTATTCCCATCTCTTTCAGAATTTTCCACAGTTTATTGTGATCCACACAGTCAAAGGCTTTGGCATAGTCAATAAAGCAGAAATAGATGTTTTTCTGGAACTCTCTTGCTTTTTCCATGATCCAGCGGATGTTGGCAATTTGATCTCTGGTTCCTCTGCCTTTTCTAAAACCAGCTTGAACATCAGGGAGTTCACGGTTCACGTATTGCTGAAGTCTGGCTTGGAGAATTTTGAGCATTACTTTACTAGCATGTGAGATGAGTGCAATTGTGCGGTAGTTTGAGCATTCTTTGGCATTGCCTTTCTTTGGAATTGGAATGAAAACTGACCTTTTCCAGTCCTGTGGCCACTGCTGAGTTTTCCAGATTTGCTGGCATATTGAGTGCAGCACTTTCACAGCATCATCTTTCAGGATTTGAAACAGCTCAACTGGAATTCCATCACCTCCACTAGCTTTGTTCATAGTGATGCTTTCTAAGGCCCACTTGACTTCACATTCCAAGATGTCTGGCTCTAGATTAGTCATCACATCATCATGATTATCTGGGTCGTGAAGATCTTTTTTGTACAGTTCTTCCGTGTATTCTTGCCACCTCTTCTTAATATCTTCTGCTTCTGTTAGGTCCAGACCATTTCTGTCCTTTATCGAGCCCATCTTTGCATGAAATGTTCCCTTGGTATCTCTAATTTTCTTGAAGGGATCTCTAGTCTTTCCCATTCTGTTGTTTTCCTCTATTTCTTTGAATTGATCGCTGAAGAAGGCTTTCTTATCTCTTCTTGCTATTCTCTGGAACTCTGCATTCAGATGCTTATATTTTTCCTTTTCTCCTTTGCTTTTCTCCTCTCTTCTTTTCACAGCTATTTGTAAGGCCTCCCCAGAGAGCCATTTTGCTTTTCTGCATTTCTTTGCCATGGGGATGGTCTTGATCCGTGTCTCCTGTACAATGTCACGAACCTCATTCCATAGTTCATCAACACTTAGTGAGCCGGCTTGCAGCCGCCTAGAGGCTCTTTAGTTGTCTTCAATTTTTGCCATGAGGGTGGTGTCATCTGCATATCTGAGGTTATTGATATTTCTCCCGGCAATCTTGATTCCAGCTTGTGCTTCATCCAGTCCAGTTCTCATGATGTACTCTACATGTAAGTTAAATAAGCAGGATGACAATATACTGCCTTCACGTACTCCTTTCCCAATTTGGAACCAGTCTGTTGTTCCATGTCCAGTACTAACTGTTGCTTCCTGACCTGCATACAGATTTCTCAGGAGGCAAGTCAGATGGTCTGGTATTCTCATTGCTTTAAGAATTTTCCGCAGCCAATGGGAATTTGTTTATGAATCAGGAGACTGAAATAGGGGCTCTATAACAACCTAGAGGGATGGGATGGGGAGGGAGATGGGAGGTAGTTTTAAGAACCAAGGGACATATGTATACCTATGGCTGATTCATGCTGATATGTGGCAGAAACCAACAAATTCTGTAAAGCAATTATCCTTCAATTGAAAAATAAATAAATTAAAAGATAGTCCTACCTAAAATTCATACAATTTGAATATCTAAAAGTTCATGAGTACATAATGATACAATGAGGTAAAGTGAACCAGAAGACCCCACATACTACCTTGACAACTATCTAATACACCAATTCCTTACTCTGAAAATGGTGCCTAAAGGAAAAGATGTACACATTAATTCTGCTTTTTACACTTAGAATTATCTTATTTTTACCTTGTGAGTTGACCCTGTTTCTATTAAAATCTGTATTTGATACTTAAATGACTATCTCATTTTCTTTTGGTTTACATTTCCATGAGTAAGCTTTTTATCTTCCTATCCTTTTATTTCCAACTGTCCACATATTTGCTAGGTGGGTATTTTAGAAACATCTTATAGATTTTTTTCAAAATGTCAACTTTTGTCTTTAATAGAACTAATCTGTTTATGTGTTTTTAGATTTTATTGTGAAAATTTCAAACATAAGTGGAAAGAAAATAGTACAATAAGCTTTCTATCATCCACCAATAAAAACACCACTTGCTAACACTTTGCCATGTTTATTTCATCTAGATATTGTTACTTCCCTAATCATTGAAAAATAAACACTTCAAAATTGGTTATTCTTCTATCATTTATTTAAACAGTTCATTAGTAATGTCTTCAGTTTTTCTACATATATCATTGTTAATAATAGCACTTTTTTCTCTAATCCCAGTTGCTTTTTTTGTTGTTGTTCTTTCTTCCTTCCTCTTCCCTCCATTCTTTCTATCCTTCTCTTTCTTTCTAGAACTTAAGAAGTAATATCAATTTTGAGAACTTGAGAAGGTTCTCAAATTCAGAGGTGAAAAAAAAAATTTATGCGTCCTTAAACTTTTTCAGTTTCCAGAGCCCTTTGTAAGTGAAAAAATATATTTATAAATACAAAATTGCTAGGCTCCTTCTCAAGTTCTCAAAATTGCTAGTACTTCTTAAGTTCTAGAAAGAAAGAGAAGGATAGAAGAGTGGAGGGAAAAGGAAGGAAGAAAGAACAAAAAAGAAAGCAACGGGGATTAGAGAAAAAAGTGCTATTATTAACAATGATATATGTAGAAAAACTGAAGACACTACTAATGAATTGTTTAAATAAATGGTAGAATTTCAGAATGTCACTGAATGCAAATTAGCATACAACATGAAATTGTATTTGTTTATAAGCAACAAAGAGATAAAAATTAAAAGATACTACTTTCAATTAAAAATACCAAAACATAAACCTAACAAGATATGTAAGATTTCTAGAAAAATAATGATAAAATTTTCACTCAGAGACTTTATAGAAGATGTACTTATTAATGGAGAGCTATATTGTGCCTGTGGATGGAAAGATTCAATACTGTAAATGTGTAAACCATTCCTAAGAAAATCTATAGATTTAATGCAGTCACAATAAAAATCCCAACAGTAATGTATGTGACACCTACATTGACACACGTGACACGTGTCAGTGTGCTGTGTGGTTTGTGTATGTGTATAAATCGACAAATTTAGTCTGAAATTTATAAGAAAGTTCAAAGTAGCCAAGAAAACGTTATGCTAGGGAACTTGTACCACCAGATAGCAAGGCTTCTAATAAAGATACTGAAACTAAACTAGTGTGGTATTGCTGCAAAAATAAACAGATCAATGTACTACAACAGAGAGTCTATAAATCTGCACAGTCTATACAACTCCCTGAAGGACAATAGAAAGGATCCACGTATGGGTAAGTAGCTAAGTATTCAAGGGAGAAAGGGTTAAATGGTTACAATTATGGAAATGGCTAGAAAAAATGGGAACCAAAAGCTGGGTGAAAGGATGACATCAACACAGGACGTGATATCTTCTGAGGCTGAAGGAGAAGAGCTAGACAGTGAAGAAGAGTGGAGAAGGTTTGTTGTGGTCCTCTTAGAAAGTACAAGCAAGCTGATCATAAACTGTAACAACCAGGCTGAGCCTGTGAAGAAACTACTGAGACTCGTGATGAAGAATGTGTAACTCATGCCTAAAACATGTCTGCAATATTTATCTGTTCAAGTGCAAGCACAGAGAAACTAAAACATGAGGTCAATAATGTCAACTATTAGTCAATATCTAAATACCTAGATATTACTAGACCATTATGGTAAAAGAAGAGTAAGTAGGTGCCCTATTGGCAAGGTTATTACTGAAATAATAAAGTTTGGAATATAAGTTCTAAATGGAAGAGAAAAAAAGAAGAAAATGGGTGGATTGCAATAAAGGATGGATGAGAGTTTCTATGATAGTTTTTCCAACTTGATTTGATTTTTTTTTTATCACCCCACCACTTGAGTCTCCTTTCTTGGCCCAAGTACAGAAATCAGACTTTCTTCCAAGCCTCTAACATCAGGTCTATCAACATAGTGGAATTCCTGGTGATAATTTGAGTGTCTTCCACTGAATTCAATAAAACATAAATAAAATCAAACAAAGGGAAAAAAGAAATCCAGGACATGCTCATATAACTAGTAGAATATCCAAATCCAAAGACTTCAGTTCTTTTGCGCAGCTTGTAAGCAAATGTTAGTGTGTGGATTAGATTTATGTCTTACAAAGAAAAAGTGCTGTGAGTCTGAGGAGGAGGCATGGCAAAGGTTTATTTTGTAGCAATGGAATCACAACTGCTTGGTTAGAGATGAACTTGAATGATGGCTTTCCATAGTAGCCTCCCAGCACTTAATCTTAACCAAATATTAATGTGCTGAATTTATTACATTTGAGCTCTGAAATTAAAAATGATCATCGATGACACACGTGTGTGGTACATAGAGCAGTAATATATTGTGGACTAGTCAAACCTGAAGCTAATGACATCGTGTTTGTGATGTGGCAGGCAAACTCATTCACATATTGAGATAGCTGAATGAATCTGAAGAACTCTGGTGTCACTCCTCTTCACAGGTATCTGCTTTCTGCAACAATGCACAATATATAGAGGGTATTTATCAATAATTAATTCTTTCACTATATCTGTATAACAGAATAGCCTAAATCTGGAAATTCTGTAACTTCGATGAAACAGAGCAATTATTTGAACCAAGCTAAATTCTAGAGGAAAAAGATTACAAAGTTTAGAACAAAAAAAAAAAAAATACAAAAGAAAAGTTTTCTTTTCTTCTCTGGAGAACAACATGAAGGTCAGCACTGCAAAGGATGTTCCACTGGGATTTTCAGGCAGATGTTAGAATCAAATGTAGGAGGAATATGTATACATTTTATGATCAAAAATGTTAGCATTTTCCTTAGGAAGCAGACTGCATGTGAAATTAACTTTTGCCACAGATTTAGAACAGAATCTATGCCACAAGGCTAAAGATATAAACAGTTAGAGGACTAATACTTTCATAAGTCATACATATAGAATGAACCTTTAAGGAAAGAAAGGACACAATTTGCTAAAAGATAGGTACCACAGAGCATGGATAAATTTATTTTTAATGAATTTTTATTCTCACTTTGAATTCTGTGCATCCAGAGAGGGTAAAAAAGCAAAATTAGGCTGTATTGGGATTGGGCTATAATTTCTATGGCTTTGAGTCTGCATATATTACTGTATTTAATTAGTTTTGCAGGGAGATCCATATCTAGGTAAGATGTGTTGTGTCAGGACTCAAAAGAATCAATGACTTGATGATGGCTTCATAGCCATAGATTCTAGAATGTCCAAATCTTGTTCTACAAGTCATCTAGACTTCCTTGAAGAATTTCTGAGGACACTGAAGAGAGAAAATTAGATTCTAGAATGGGAATCAATATGTTCCTTTATTACTAGCTGATTTTCTGTTGCTCAGTTGCTCAGTCATTTTCAACTTCTTGCAACCACATGAACTGCAGCAGGCCAGGTTTCCATGTCCTTCACTGTCTCCCGGAGCTTGCTCAAACTCATGTCCATTTAGTCAGTGATGCCATCCACCATATGATCCTCTGTTGTCCCCTTCTCCTCTTGCCTTCAATCTTTCTCAGCATCAGGGTCTCTTCCAACAATACAGCTCTTCGCATCAGGTGGCCAAAGTACTGGAGCTTCAGCTCATCATCAGTCCTTCCAATGAATATTCAGGGTTAATTTCTTTTAGGATTCACTGCTTTGATCTTCTTGCAGTGCAAGGGAACTCAAGAGTCTTCTCCAACATCACAACAGAAGCATCAATTCTTTTTTTTTTAATATAAATTTATTTATTTTAATTGGAGGTTAATTATTTCACAGTATTGTATTGGTTTTGCCATACATCAACATGAATCTGCCACAGTTAAAAAAAAAAAAAAAGCATCACTTCTTCAGTGCTCAGGCTTCTTTATGGTCCAACTCTCACAACCATACATGACTACTGGAAAAGCGATAGCTTTGACTGTACAAACCTTTGTCTGCAAGGTAATGTCTCTGCTTTTTAATATGCTGTCTAAATTTGTCATGGATTTTCTTCCAAGGAGCAAGTGTCTTTTAATTTCATGGCAGCAGTTACAGTCCGCAGTGATTTTGGAGCCCAAGAAAATTAGTCTGTCCCTATTCAAAGTTGTTTGCCCATCTATTTGCTGTGAAGTGATGGGACCAGATGCCATGATCTTAGGTTTTTGAATGTTGAGTTTTAAGCCAGTTTTTTCATTCTCCTTTTTCACCTTCATCAAGAGGATCTTTATTTCCTCTTTGCTTTCTGCTATTAGGGTGGTATCATCTGCATATCTGAGGTTACTGATATTTCTTCAGGCAAACTTGATTCTAGCTTGTGCTTCATCCAGCCTGGCATTTTGCATGATGTGCTCTGAATAGAAGTTAAATAAGCAGGGTGACAATATATGCCTTTGACGTACTCCTTTTCTAATTTGGAACCAATCCATTGTTCCATGTCCAGTTCTAACAGTTGCTTCTTGACCTTCATACAGATTTTGCAGGAGGCAGGTAAGGTGGTCTGGTATTCCCATCTCTTTCAGAATTTTCCACAGTTTCTTGTGATCCACACAGTCAAAGGCTTTAGTGTAGTCAATGAGGCAGAAGCAAACCTTTTTCTGGAATTCCCTTGCTTTCTCTATGATCCAATGGATGTTGGCAATTTGTCTTTGGTTCCTCTGCCTTTTCTAAATCCAGTTTGTACACCTGTAAGTTCTCATTTCATGTACCATTGAAGCCTGCTGCTGCTGCTACTAAATCGCTTCAGCCATGTCCGACTCTATGCGACCCCATAGACAGGCTTGGCTGTCCCTGGGATTCTCCAGGCAAGAACACTGGAGTGGGTTGCCATTTCCTTCTCCAGTGCATGAACGTGAAAAGTGAAAGTGAAGTCGCTCAGTTGTGTCTGACTCTGCAACCCCACGGACTGCAGCCTACCAGGCTTTTCTGTCCATGGGATTTTCCAGGCAAGAATACTGGAGTGGGTTGCCATTGCCTTCTCCGTGTTGAAGCCTAGCTTGAAGGATTTTGAGCACTACCTTGATAGCATGTGAAATGAGCACAACTGAACAGTATTTTGAACATTCTTTGGCACTGCCCGTCTTTGGGATTGGAATGATAACTGATCTTTTCCAGCCCTGTGACCACTGCTGTGTTTTCTAAACTTGCTGGCATATTTAGCACTTTCACAGCATCATCCTTTAGGATTTGAAATAGCTCAGCTGGAATGCCATCACCTCCATTAGCTTTGTTTGTAGTCATACTTCCTAAGGCCCACTTGACTTCGCACTCCAGGATGTCTGGATCTAGGAGAGTAATACACCATCATGGTTATCCAGGTCATTAAGATTTTTTGTATGTAGTTCTTCTGTGTTTTCCTGTCACCTTTTCTTAATATATTCTGCTTCTTTTAGGTCCATAGCATTTCTGTCCTTTATTTTGCCCATCTTTGTATTTAATGTTCCCTTGGTATCACCAATTTTCTTGAAGAGGTTTCTAGTCTTGTCCATTCTATTGCTTTCCTCTATTTTTTTGCATTGTTCACTTAATATTTAGTATTAATTAAATATTCCTATTAATTAAATATTAATGTGTTCAATATTGATTAAATATATTTAAATATATTACAAATATATAAATAATTTAATTTATTAATTAATATTAATTCTTTAATATTCTCGAGTTCAGTAACTTGCCACTCCTAGAATGTTTCAGAGGAAGGAGAGACTACAGAGAGCAAAAGAGAGCATTCAATGTCTACAGAGCAGACAAAGTTGAACTTAACCCTCTTGGTAAGCATAGAAATCCAACTCACATTGTGCATAGAAAATGCATTAGTGAAGTCATTCAGTCGTGTCCGACTCTTTGCGACCCCGTAGACTGTAGCCTACCAGCCACCTCTGTCCATGGGATTCTCCAAGCAAGAATACTGGAGTGGGTTGCCATTTCCTTCTCCAGAGGATCTTCCCGATCCAGGAATCGAACCTGGGTCTCCAGGCAGACTGCAATGCGGCAGAGGCTTTAACCTCTCAGCCACCAGGGAAGCCAAAAATAGCCAATGAAAGTTTTTAGAAAAAAAATTTAGAATTAAATTTAAAGCAATGAGCAGTGATATCCTTTTGCCTCTAAAACTGGGAATCTGTTTATATAGGTTATAGAGAATCGTCACTTTTGTGCAATTTGGTCTGAGATCTTTCAGGCCATCAGTTGGGCTAAGACCATGATGAAGTTTAGAAATTATCTTGGCATTTATTCATTCATTACTCAAATGACTTATCGAGAATCTGCTATGTCCCAAGCACATTGTAAGATATGTACCTCTTACAGTATTTATGTACAGGACAGACATTACAAAAAATAGATATACTAACAAATGTGTGCTTGTTAAGCACTTAGTCACGTCTGACTCTTTGCAACTCCATGGACTATAGCCTACCAGGCTCTTCTGTCCATGGAATTTTCCAGACAAGAATACTGGAGTGGGTTGCCATGCCCTTCTCCAGGGGATCTTCCAGACCCAGGGATCAAACCCGAGTCTCCTAAACTGCAGACAGATTCTTTACCGTCTGAGCCACCAGGGAAGCCCTATACTAACAAGAGTATGATATAAATCACAATTTTGACAAACACTGAAATATAGTTATATGAATTTAAAAGTGCCATACTGAAGGTAAGCTGAGCAGTGCCAGATTTCTGGCAAAATTTCCTACTTGCACCTAGCTATAAAGCATTGAGTAAGGAAATGTTTACTAGGTAAGGAAAGGAAGTAGCTGGTAAATGTAGTAACATGTACAAATAATACAAGGAAAAGGGAATGTAAAATGTAAAGGCCAGAGTATCAATCAGTGTAAACTTTCCTATGTGACTGTAACAAATAACTCTTAGATCTCAGTGGTTTGAATCAACAAAGATTTATTTCTCACTCACATTTCATAACCACTGTGAATTGACTTTGCTCCAATCAGATCTGCTCCTTGTTCTCCTCACTGGGGAACTCAGTCTGGCCAATGTGGTGAGAGTTTAGAGAGTAAGGGAAAAACAGGCCAGAGCAAGAAAACCTGTCTTTATCTTATTAGCAGTGGAGACTCACTGAAGGCTTTATACTTTGAGGAATTTTTTCCTAAGGAGAAAAATCAAATAGTTATGTAAAGCTTAATGTACAAAAACTTGCTTACCACAGTAATGTTTATTATTTTTTTAAAAAAATACTCAACCTTAGGTTCTTATTTTTAAAAAAATGGATTCTCCATATCTCTGTGATGAAATGCCATATAACCAAAAAAAAAATGTACTTAAGAAAACTATTTTATTAAATGAAAGAGATGCATAAGATATAGTATAAAATCAGATCCACCTATTTTTTAAGTGATTTCCAGGTGGCGTAGTGGTAAAGAATCTGCCTGCCAGTGAAGGAGACACAAGACACATAAGTTCGATCCCTGGGTTGGAAAGATCCCATGGAGTAGGAAAAGGCAGTCCACTCCAGTATTCTTGCCTGGAAAATTTCATGGATGGAGGAGCTTTGTGGGCCTCAGTCCACGGGGTAACAAAGAGTCAGACATACCTGGAGCACACACACAAACACATTTTTAAAGTACCGTTTATTGAATATATGTGTATAAAAACTTTGATGGATATATGTATATGTGTGTGTGTGTGTATATATATATATAAGCAATTCTCATTTGATATAGGATAATGGTTTGCTTGCTTTTTACACTTGTTGTTTTCTTCTTACTATATGTGCTTTATTTATATGCTAATTTTCTGCAAAGAAGATTTATTCTTTTTCAGAGAATTTTTTAAAGGGACCTAATTGCCACTGTTCAAAAATATCTTTTCCTTTTGTTTTTCCATGGATAAATATGATTAGACTTCTTGCTAATCTCTTGTAAAGTATGTGAAAGTTAACATGTTGTTTTTGTTGTTCCTTCAATTCATCTAAATGTTCTGAAAACATACCATCAGTTCAAAAACTGTTTCTAGTTAGAGAAGTTTTAACATTTGTTCTCATCTTTGCGATAACCTCTTACCATGAGCACCACAACTCAAGTTTTGGGTTCATAACCAGATGCCCTGAGACAATGAAATGGCAAACTGTTAACCTGTCCAAAGTAACCAAATATCCTTTGGTAGTCATTCTGGAGTCCAGTCCAGCACCACAACTTACTGCGCAAGAATGACCTCATGAGAACCTGTTCTGCATCCACTTTTTTGACGTTCTTTTGGCTATGGTGATAGAATTATCCTAACTGCCAGTAATGGATAAAGAACAATACTGCATATGTACCACCAATGCCATAATAACAGCACATATATTGCTGAAGAACAGGCTGCCTTGTTTTGCATTCTTATTCCATCACTGGACATATTACAGCAGTAAACTCTGACTTTTCAAGGAAAACTTTGGCGTAAAAAATAAAACCATATTTCATCTCTGCTTCAGTTTCCAAAAGAAAAAAAAAAATCTATTGACCAGACTTTGCAGACATTGGCCAAATGTTGGCCTGAGCACTGAGTGTATACCTGGATGGGTTAATCCATCTGACAAAATTGGGTTACCACAAACTGGGCCTTACATGAAAGATCTGAAGCAGTTGAAAGTCAGCCTGGGGCACAAACACTCCACTGGGAAGTGTGTTGGTGAAACAGCAGGTTTGTGCTTTTGCAAGGATTGTTTGGCAGTTTTGTTGTACATAAGTCTGTTTTCATTTTTCAAAGAAAAAAAAAGATAAAGAATGAAATAAGAGTTGCATACAATCCCTGAAACCAAGCATTTTATTTTATCCAAAGTACTATTTATGAATTCCCATCCATGGAGCCATTGATGTCTGCCATTTTGGCCCTTATAACTCTTCACAGTTTAGATACAAAGGAGCACTTCTGTTTGAACTGATATTTCATGATATAAAGGAATCTGGTTTGGTTTTTGTTTTTTAATGCAAGCTGTAGTAGGTGCTTCTTGTCACACAGAGATCTCTTATTTTGGCCTGGTGAATGGAGGTTGGATTTGAAATAAAACTGAAGTCAACATACACTGAGTATTTGCTAGACAGAATAGCAGATCACATTTGCTAAATGTAATTTTTTTTTTAATTAGTGTCTGAATCTATTTTGGGAGATACAAAATATCTCTTTACTTCGACATGCAACAATAAAGTAACAGATTTATATGTGGAAATATTTCCAACAAGTACTAATCAATTATGGAAGAAGAAAATGAAAGCTTGAATTAATGTGGAAAATAGTAGCTGGAGAAAGCATGTCTTCAATTTCCATTCTATTTTCTTTCATTGTAAGAAAAGAGAAAAAGAATGGGAGGAAATATCAAGAAAAGATAATGATTAGCTCTATAAAATTTTTATAGTTACTTAGAGGCTACTCTGTGAAAGCATATATGTCCTTCCTCTAGTTTTTTTTTTTTTTTAAAGTATAAATTGTTTTGCTAAAATCTCAGAAAAGTAAATTAAAATAGGCGGAGCCCAGCCTATTGATAAGAGTAGGTAAATTTGTTAGCATCTAGTAAGAAAACCAAGACAAAACCATATTTGGGTCTGAGGTCAGATGCCGTTAGGAAGTGGACAGAATGCTATAATCTGGTTATATTAGTGGAAGTAGAATAAGGGTGTGTCCAGGTCAGATCTCAGGAGGCCCCAAATGGCACGCTAAAGGGCAAATGCAAGCAACAATGAGTGCTGGGTCTTAGAACTTAACAAGATGAGTGATGGGAATCAGCATATATGTACTGTCTTCAGTGGTTATTCAATTGAGATTCTGTAAGGATCAGATTTTCATCCTCATGAGCATAGCTCTATAGACCTAGAAAACACAACACCCCAAGTTCATGTCACCAAACACTGTGGTTACATTCAAGTTTTATTTATTTTTTTAATTCCTAGTACCTGTTTCTATTCAATAATACTAGTAGAGAATCCCCAAATTTTCTGAGCTTGTCAATTACATGCCTGTCTAATCATGGTCCTTCCACTGACCTAAACTAGTCACTCTCTTGTTTTAAAAAATTGCTTTAGAGCATTAATTACATATATATAGTCATAATTTCAAATACATTATTTGGGAGATCTTATAATTGTAGCTGTATATTTCTAATAATATCCCTGGTGTGTATGTAAATATAAATCTAAAAATCTTTCATGTGATAAGTAAGTAAGTAAGTAAAGTCACTCAGTCGTGTCCGACTCTTTGTGACCCCATGGACTGCAGCCCACCAGGCTCCTCAGTCTATGAGATTCTCCAAGCAAGAATACTGGAGTAGGTTGTCATTTCCTTCTCCAGGGGATCTTCCTGACCCAGGGATCGAACCCGGGTCTCCCACATTGGAGGCAGATGCTTTAACCTCTGAGCCACCAGGGAAGTCCTTCATGTGATAACCCAACTAATAATTTCAAGAAAGCCCAACTCTCAACTGTGAATTTTTAAAAGATATAAAAATTCCCTATTTTTCTTAAAATCTTACCAGCTAGCCAAATAGATGCATAAAATTATAAACTTCAAGTTGGAAGTTACTTAGGAGGTTATCTGGCAGTTTTGTGTCCACAAATTTTGGGCACTCCTGTCCAACTCTTTGTGACCCCACAGACCTGCCAGGCTCCTCTGGCCATAAAATTCTCCAGGAGAGAATACTGGAGTGGGTAGTCATTTCCTTCTCCAGGGGATCCTCCTGATGCAGGGATCGCATCCAGGTCTCGTGCAGATTCTTCAGCATCTGAGCCACTAGGGAAGCCCCTCCATCAAAAACAGGATCTGTATTCTCCTCTTGTGCATCCATGTAGGTTTCTACTCACAGGTAACACCTAGAGCGCTGAAAACGTGATGCTGCATGACTTCTGAGGCTACACCACAAGGGGTAATGTGGCTTCTCATGTGCACTGGGACACATGTTTTGATATTCCTGAATCACTATGTATGAAGTCCAACTACCCTGAATCAACCATCAAATGGGGAAATTAAGGCCCCGTGTACATACTCCAGTTGGCAGCCCCAACCAAGCTTCCAGTCAGTTGCCAACAAAACCTGCCAGCCAGGTTAGCAAGTCTTCCTGGACATCCAATCCTAGGATTCAGTCAATACTAGACCTTCCTATGATTGCAGTTGGTTCAGATGTGTATAATCCCAGCAGTCTCACTACTGAGCATATACCATGAGGAAACCGAAATTCTACATGACAAACCCCAAGTGAAAACCGCCTGTGCAAGCACTTCTGAGTTCCTGACCCATCAAAGGATTGCTGAAATAAAATTTGTTTTCACTAAGTTTGGGGGTAATGTTGTTCAGTTGCTAAATTGTGTCCAATTATTTGCCACTCCATGAACTGCAGCATATCAGATTTCCTTGTCCTTTATTACATCTCCTTGTGTCTGCTCAAACTCACATCCATTGAGTCAGTGATTCCATCCAACCATTTCATCCTTTGTCACCCCCTTCTCTTCTTGCCTTCAATCTTTTCCGGCTTCAGGGTTTTTGTTTGTTGTTGTTGTTTTACAATGAGTTGGCTCTTTGCACCAGCTGGCCAAATTACTGGAGCTTCAACTTCAGTACCAGTCCTTCCAGCCAGTCCTTCCAATCAGGGTTGATTTCCTTTAGGATTGACTGGTTTGATCTCTTTGCTGTTCAAGGGACTCTCAAGAATCTTCTCCAGCACCACAGTTCAAAAGCATCAATTCTTTGTTTCTAAAGATGCCCTGGAGAAGGAAATGGCAATCCACTCCTATATTTTTGCCTGGAGAATCCCAAAGACAGAGGAGTTTGGTAGGCTGCAGTCCATGGGGTTGCAAGAGTCAGACACAACTTAGTGACTAAACACCAACTACCACAGCCTTCTCTATGGTCCAACTGTCACATCCATGCATGACTACTGGAAAAACTATAGCTTTGACTATATGGATCTTTGTTGGAAAAATGATGCCTCTGCTTTTTAATACACCATCTAGGTTTGTCATAGCTTTTCTTCCAAGGAGTAAGTGTCTTTTAATTTCATGGCTGCAGTCACCTTCCACAGTGATTTTTTATGCAATGGTAAATAACTGGTATGCCGTCTGACACCAAAATCCACTCTGAGATAAAGATTTTGGATTAAATGACTCTATTTAAAAGGGTTCTTCCTCACATGTTAGATTTGTTTTGGATAACTATTTTATTCCTCATCTTGGACAAAAATATTCATCCATTTAATTTCACACTAATATTTTAAATTAACTTTCTAGTTCACCAAATTTTCTCTGGCCTCTTCAACGTGAAAGCTTCCCACATAGACCAAAGAACTCTGAAAATATCTTCTTGGACTTTTCTCCTACAGAAAAAATATCCTTATTCTCTCAGTCTTGTCTCAAAAGATTTAATTTTCAGAATTCTCTGTCCTCTGAATGTACTCTGATTGGAAGAGTCTAGCTTAAAGTATAATGGAAGGATTTTGACACTTCATTCCATAAGTCTTCTTACTAGAACAGCATTTGGTAAAATTGTTTTTTCTGTTCCCTTTATTGTCCTAGACACAATATTTCATTAATGCAACTTAACAGTTGTGCAGTCTATTTTTCTTTTTTTAATATAAATTTATTTATTTTAATTGGAGGTTAATTACTTTACCCTTGAGGCTGGTGTAGTCTATTTTTTCTAATAGCTACATAACGCTATTGGCTTATTTTATGGTTGTCATCAAATGGAAGTCCCAGAACTTTGCCATCTGCACTGTAGCCAAGTCAGCTCATTCTCATGCAGCTAATATTATGAATCTAAACAGAACTTGAAATTTGTTTCTGTTTGATTTTGTTTCATTGCTTTTGGACTAGTGTGTCTCTGTCAATTGGCATCACTTTTATTATTGTTTTGTCATTTATTTTCAGTTATGCACCCCACTTATGTATCTTCACTTCTAAAACTCTATCAGAAATATCAGTGGAAACATTGAGCCAACAGGTAAGAGTGTAGACTAGCTGCTGCTGCTGCTGCTGCATCACTTGTCCAACTCTGTGCGACCCCATGGACAGCAGCCCACCAGGCTCCCTCGTCCCTGGGATTCTCCAGGCAAGAACACTGGAGTGGGTTGCCATTGCCTTTTCCAATGCATGAAAGTGAAAGTGAAAGTGAAGTCGCTCAGTAGACTAGCTAGTCACATTCTATTAGAAAATTACAGCCCCTCTCCTTTCTCCCTCTCAGAACCTTCCTGCCACCGCATTCGGACCTCGCTGCTTCAGCCTCCAGGTCCCGTTCCATCTTTCCACCCTGCGACCAGCAGCAGAGAAAAACTAACTCCATATTATTTTTTTGCCCCGTACACACTTTGAAGCCAGCAAAAAGATTAGAATAAATTTTAACGAGGGAAATCGTGTACATCCAGGCCAGTCAGTGTGGCAATCAGATTGGTGCCAAGTTCTGGGAGGTGATCAGTGATGAACATGGCATTGACCCCACCAGCACCTATCATGGGGACAGCGACCTACAACTGGACCGCATTTCCATGTACTACAATGAAGCCACAGGTGGCAAATATGTCCCTCGTGCTATCTTGATGGATCTAGAACCCGGAACCATGGACTCTGTTCACTCAGGTCCTTTTGGTCAGATCTTCAGACCAGACAACTTTGTTTTTGGTTAGTCTGGGGCAGGCAACAACTGGGCCAAGGGCCACTATACAGAGGGAGCCAAGCTGGTTAACTCAGTCCTGGATGTGGTTCGGAAGGAGGCCGAGAGCTGTGACTGCCTGCAGGGCTTCCAGCTGACCCACTCGCTGGGTGGGGGCACTGGCTCCGGAATGGGCACCTTGCTCATCAGCAAGATCCGTGAAGAGTGTCCTGACCGCATCATGAACACCTTCAGCATGGTGCCCTCACGCAAAGTGTCTGACATGTGGTTGAACCCTACAACGCCACCCTCTCCTTCCATCAGCTGGTGGAGAACACTGATGAGACCTACTGCATTGACAACAAGGCCCTTTATGGCATATGTTTCCGCACTCTCAAGCTGACCATGCCAACCTACGGAGACCTGAACCACCTCGTCTCGGCCACCATGAGTGGAGTCACCACTTGCCTCCGCTTCCCTGGCCAGCTCAGCGCTGACCTCCACAAGCTGGCCGTCAACATGGTGCCCTTCCCACGCCTCCACTTCTTCATGGCTGGCTTTGCCCCTCTAACCAGCCGTGGCAGCCAGCAGTATCAGGCCCTCACTGTCCCTGAGCTCACCCAGCAGGTCTTCGATGCCAAGAACATGATGGCTGCCTGTGACCCCTGCTATGGCCGGTACCTCACCGTGGCTGCTGTGTTCTGTGGGCAGATGTCCATGAAGGAGGTGGATGAGCAGATGCTCAACATGCAGAACAAGAATAGCAGCTACTTCGTGGGATGGATCCCCAACAACATCAAGACAGCTGTTTGCAACATCCCCCCCACCCCCGGTGGTCTCAATATGGCAGTCACCTTCACTGGCAACAGCACAGCCATCCAGGAGCTGTTCAAGCGCATCTCGGAGCAGTTCACGGCCATGTTCTGCCTGAAGGCCTTCCTCCACTGGTACACAGGTGAGGGCATGGATGAGATGGAGTTCACCGAGGCTGAGAGCAACATGAACAACCTCGTCTCTGAGTACCAGCAGTACCAGGATGCCACCGCAGAAGAGGAAGTGGATTTTGGTGAGGAGGCCGAAGAGGAGGCCTAAGGCCAAGTCCCTATCACCTTAGGCTTCTCAATCCCCTCAGCCTTCTTCCTCAACGACCCCTTTCCTCTCCCTCAGAATTTGTAATTTCTGCCTCTATCTTGTTTTTCCTTTTGGGGGGGGATTCTAGAACAGTGCCTGGCACATAATAGGCGCTCAATAAATATTTGTTGTTTGTTGAATGTCTCTTCTCTCTTTCCACTCTTGGGGAGCCTAGTTTCTGCCATTTTGGGTAACCCTGTCATTTTCCTTCTGGTGCCCACTCCTCCCATCTGTCCAGTTAACATTTCCCTTTCTGTTTTCGAGATAGCTCTTGAAGAGGCTGGGTTTCCTCAAATCTCATTTAGAACCGTGTGCTGAAAACCTGGATTGGTGACTGCCATCCTAGGCTGGTGTACTGGCCCAGGGGAAGGAAACTGAGCAGTGGGTAGAAGTCCCTACCAGAAAGGGTTGGGTTTGGAGAGCGGCATCCAGGGTACTGAAGTCCTAGGTGCCAGGTATCTCCCCGCTCCTCTCAGCTTCTGCAGAGCTGTTGACAGTATTATCTTCATTTTCAGTCTCCTTACAAGCTCTGTCCTGAACTATTACCTTTGCAAGTTTCTGGCCCCCATCCTATCAAGTGGGAATCCCTTCCTCTTAATCTCCTTCATAATAACGTTGGATTCCCTCCTTTCCCCTGTTTGAGAAAGGGGGTCAAGAGAAGCAAGAGATAGCCTTGGTCTCTAAGCCTCCAGAAAGCCCCTCCCCACCTCATCTTTTCTTACAAAAAAAAAAATACACATCAGCCCCTCTGTACCTATATGTAAAGGTATGTGCTGACACCTAAATGTCATTCCCCAGAGAGGGGACAGAACACCTGCCATCTTTCGGCAAACATCTCATCTCTTCTGCTACTGCTTCCCCACCTCTTGATTTTGTCCTATTCTACACTTCAAATTTCTATTGTGTTGAACTTGCTGCTTTTTTTCATATTGAAAAGATGACATTGCCCCAAGAGCCAAAAATAAATGGGAACTGAAAAGAAAAAAAATTACAGAATTATTTATAACACATAGTAGACATGTGTTTAAAATAAATATCACTAAATATCAACAACCCTATCATTCAATACATTTCCTAACTACCATGTACTTGCAAAAGATATTGCCAGATGTGGCTTCCCAGGAGTATTATTGATAAAGAATCTGCAGAAGATGCAGGAGACACAGGTTCAAACCCTGGATCAAGAAAGATCCCCTGAGTAGGAAATGGCAACCCACTTCAGTATTCTTGCCTGAAAAATTCCATGGACAGAAGAGTCTGGCCAGTTACAGTCCATGGAGTTGCAAACAGGCAGACACAACTGAGTGAATGAACACACACACACACAGTCAGATGTATTGCTGTGACTGAAAATATTAATTGCATTTTATCTGTAGAAGTTTCTGTTCTTCAGAGATTCTAACAAAATGGGAAATCATGTGAATTTAGCATGATTTATCTTGAGTGATTATCTAGAGCATCTTCCAAAGGCTCATAAACTACATGCATGATTATTACTTCAAGAATATTGTATTAAGTTAATAAAGGAAAGGCAATAATTCACATAATTCTTTACCACCATTTTAAAAGTGAAAATACAATGTTTCTAGTTCATCAAAAATCTTGTTCTCTGGTATTTTTTTAAAATTAGAATATAGCTATCTTATATATCAGATAATATTTACTATAGAAAGAACTCATTAATGAATGACTGAAATATAAATGAAATATTTCTTAATTTGATTTATTTTCTTTGTAAAACATCATTATATGAGGTTAACATTCAATTATTGTTCATTTTATTTACAGCTTTCTGTCTACCTCATGTTCATGGGTGCAGATCTATCTTTCTCAGTATTTACAATGTTTAAAATAGTATCTAAGGCACAATACACTCTATGCACAATATACTGCATAGAGATATGGTGAATTAAGGAATAAGAATGAATCGCTTTTCCTTTAAAAATTAGAAATAAAATTAAAATATGACCCAGCAATTTCACTACCTTGGATATACCCTGAGGAAATCATAATTCAAAAAGATACATGCACCCTAATATTTATAAAAACACTATATTTCAAGACATGGAAGCAACCTATACATCCACTGACAAATGGATGGATAAAGAAGTTGTGAGACATATATACAGTTCAGTTCAGTTCATTTCAGTTCAGTCGCGCAGTCGTGTCCGACACTTTGCGACCCCATGAATCGCAGCACGCCAGTCCTCCTTGTCCATACCAACTTCCGGAGTTCACTCAGACTCACGTTCATCGAGTCCGTAGGCCATCCAGCCATCTCATCCTCTGTCATCCCCTTCTCCTCTTGCCCCCAATCCCTCCCAGCATCAGTGTCTTTTCCAATGAGTCAAATATTAGCATGAGGTGGCCAAAGTACTGGAGCTTCAGCTTTAGCATCATTCCTTCCAAAGAACACCCAGGGCTGACCTCCTTTAGAATGGACTGGTTGGATCTCCTTGGAGTCCAAGGGACTCTCAAGAGTCTTCTCCAACACCACAGTTCAAAAGCATCAATTCTTCAGTGCTCAGCTTTCTTCACAGTCCAACACTCACATCCATCCATGACCACTGGAAAAACCATAGCCTTGACTAGGCGGACCTTAGTCGGCAAAGTAATGTCTCTGCTTTTCAATATGCTATCTAGGTTGGTCATAACTTTTCTTCCAAGGAGTAAGCGTCTTTTAATTTCATGGCTGCAATCACTATCTGCAGTGATTTTGGAGTCCTAAAAAATAAAGTCTGACACTGTTTCCACTGTTGCCCATGAAGTGGGTATTTCCCATGAAGTGATGGGACCAGATGCCATGATCTTTGTTTTCTGAATGTTGAGCTTTAAGCCAACTTTTTCACTCTCCACTTTCATTTTCATCAAGAGGCTTTTTAGTTGTTCTTCACTTTCTGCCATAAGGGTGGTGTCATCTGCATATCTGAGGTTATTGATATTTCTCCCATCAGTCTTGATTCCAGCTTGTGTTTCTTCCAGTCCAGCGTTTCTCATGATGTACTCTGCATATAAGTTAAATAAGCAGGGTGACAATATACAGCCTTGATGTACTCCTTTTCCTATTTGGAACCAGTCTGTTCCATGTCCAGTTCTAACTGTTGCTTCCTGACCTGCATATAGGTTTCTCAAGAGGCGGGTCAGGTGGTCTGGTATTCCCATCTCTTTCAGAATTTTCCACAGTTTCTTGTGATCCACATAGTCAAAGGCTTTGGCATAGTCAATAAAGCAGAAATAGATGTTTTCTGGAACTCTCTTGCTTTTTCCATGATCCAGCGGATGTTGGCAATTTGGTCTCTGGTTCCTCTGCCTTTTCTAAAACCAGCTTGAACATCTGGAAGTTCACGGTTCACATGAAGCCTGGCTTGGAGAATTTTGAGCATTACTTTACTAGCATGCGAGATGAGTGCAATTGTGTGGTAGTTTAAGCATTATTTGGCATTGTCTTTCTTTGAGATTGGAATGAAAACTGATGGACCTAGAGCCTGTTATACAGAGTGAAGTAAGTCAGAAAGAAAAAACAAATACCATATTTTAAAACATATATATGGAATCTAAAAAAATGGTACTGATGGACCTATTTCCACAACAGTAATAAAGACACAAACATAGGGGGAAAAAAAAGACTCATGGACGTGGTGGGGGAAGAAGAGGGTGGGATGAATTGAGAGAGTAGTATTAATATGCGTACACTACCTTTTGTAAAATAGGTAGCCAGCAGGAAACTTCTGTATAACACAAGAAGCTCATCTTAGTTCTCTGTCACAACCTAGAGGGATAGAATCGGGGGGTGCCAGGGAGGCTCAATATATGTATATTGACAGCTGATTCACATCGTTGTACACCAGAAGCTAACACAACATTGTAAAGCAATTAAAAAATGAAATCATAAAATAAATAAATAAATATAAAATAAATACTAAAAAAAGAACCAGTTGTGGCCTTAGGTCTCAAATTCACACCTAAGAAGTCACTCAGTATTACAATATTCAGTCTACTCTTCCCAGTTAGAAAAATCTTTTCCTCAGTGAAGATAGATACGCAATAAAAGGCCAGTTTTCTCACTGTCACTTATAAATTTGTTTCTAAGAAACATGAAGTTTATTCTTATGCCAATATTCTTCACATATGATAATATACATGTTTCAATGCTATTCTCTCAAATCATCCCACCTTTGCCTTCTCCCAGAGTCCAAAAGTCTGTTCTTTACATCTGTGTCTCTTTTGCTGTCTCTCATATAGGGTCATCGTTACCATCTTTCTAGTTCCATATAAAGTTATGACCAACCTAGATAGTATATTCAAAGCAGAGACATTATTTTGCCGACTAAGGTCCGTCTAGTCAAGGCTATGGTTTTCCCAGCAGTCATGTATGGATGTGAGAGTCGGACTGTGAAGAAGGCTGAGCGCAGAAGAATTGATGCTTTTGAACTGTGGTGTTGGAGAAGACTCTTGAGAGTCCCTTGGACTGCAAGGAGATCCAACCAGTCCATTCTGAAGGAGATCAACCCTGGGATTTCTTTGGAAGGAATGATGCTAAAACTGAAGCTCCAGTACTTTGGGCACCTTATGCGAAGAGTTGACTCATTGGAAAAGACCCTGATGCTGGGAGGGATTGGGGGCAGGAGGAGAAAGGGACGACCGAGGATGAGATGGCTGGATGGCATCACAGACTCAATGGACGTGAGTCTGAGTGAACTCCAGGAGTTGGTGATGGACAGGGAGGCCTGGCGTACTGCGATTCATGGGGTCGCAAAGAGTCGGACACGACTGCGCGACTGAACTGAACTGAACTGAACTGTGTTAATATACTGTATCGGTGTTTTTCTTTCTGACTTACTTCACTCTGTATAATAGGCTTCAGTTTCATCTACCTCATGAGAACTGATTCAAATGCATTCTTATTAATAGCTGAGTAATATTCCATTGTGAATGTTGAGTTTTAAAGTAGCCTTTTCATTCTCCTCATTTACCCTCATCAGAAGGTTCTTCAGACTCTGTTCACTTTCTGCCATGAGAGTGGTGTCATCTGCATATTTGAGGTTGTTGATATTTCTCCTGGAAATCTTGATTCCAGCTTGTGATTTATCCAGTCCATCATTTCTCATGATGTACTCTGCATATTAGTTAAATAAGCAAGGTGATAATATACAACTGTGATATACTCCTTTCCCAATTTGGAACTAGTTTGTTGTTCCATGTTCAATTCTAACTATTGCTTCTTGACCTGTATACAGATTTCTCAGGAGACAGGTAAGGTGGTCTGGTATTCATCTCTTTCAGAATTTCCAGTTTGTTATGATCTACATAGTCAAAGGATTTAGCATATTCAATGAAGCAGAAGTAGATGTTTTCTGGAATTCTCTTGCATTTTCTATGACCCAACAGGTGTTTGCAAATTGATCTTTTGTTCCTCTACCATCTCTAAATCTGTCTTGTACATTTGGAAGTTTTTGGTTCACATCATGCTGAAACCTAGCTTGAAGGGTTTTAAGCATTACCTTGCTAGTATAAGAAATGAATGCAATTATACAGTAGTTTGAGATTTCTTTGGCATTGCTCTTCTTTGGGATTGGAAAGAAAACTGATCTTTTCCAGTCCTGAAACCATTGTTGAATTTTCCAAATTTGCTGACATATTGAGTACAATACCTTAACTGCATCATCTTTTTGGATTCTAAAAAGCTCAGTTGGAATTCCATCACTTCTACTAGCTTTGTTCATAGAAATGCTTCCTAAAGTGAAGTCACTCAGTCGTGTCCAACTCTTTGCAACCCCGTGGACTGTAACCCACCAGGCTCCTCCCTCCATTGGATTCTCCAAGCAAGAATACTGGAATGGGTTGCCATTTCCTTCTCCAGGGGATCTTCCCAATCCAGGAATCAAACCCAGGTCTCCCACATCGCAAGCAGACGCTTTAACCTCTGAGCCACCAATGCTTCCTAGTTCAGTTCAGTTCAGTTCAGTCGCTCAGTCGTGTCTGACTCTTTGTGACCCCATGAATCGCAGCACGCCAGGCCTCCCTATCCATCACCAACTCCCGGAGTTCACTGAAACTCACATCTATCGAGTCGGTGATGCCTTCCAGCCATCTCATCCTCTGTCATCCCCTTTTTCTCCTTCCTCCAGTCCCTCCCAGCATCAGAGGCTTTTCCAATGAGTCATATCTTTGCATGAGGTGGCCAGAGTACTGGAGTTTCAGCTTTAGCATCATTCCTTCCAAAGAAATTATCCAGGAATCAAACCCAGGTCTCCCACATCGCAAGCAGACGCTTTAACCTCTGAGCCACCAATGCTTCCTAGTTCAGTTCAGTTCAGTTCAGTCGCTCAGTCGTGTCTGACTCTTTGTGACCCCATGAATCGCAGCACGCCAGGCCTCCCTATCCATCACCAACTCCCGGAGTTCACTGAAACTCACATCTATCGAGTCGGTGATGCCTTCCAGCCATCTCATCCTCTGTCATCCCCTTTTTCTCCTTCCTCCAGTCCCTCCCAGCATCAGAGGCTTTTCCAATGAGTCATATCTTTGCATGAGGTGGCCAGAGTACTGGAGTTTCAGCTTTAGCATCATTCCTTCCAAAGAAATCCCAGGGCTGATCTCCTTCAGAAAGAACTGGTTGGATCTCCTTGCAGTCCAAGGGACTCTCAAGAGTCTTCTCCAACACCACAGTTCAAAAGCTCAATTCTTTGGTGCTCAGCTTTCTTCACAGTCTAACTCTCACATCCAGACATGACTACTGGAAAAACCATAGCCTTGACTAGACGGACCTTTGCTGGCAAAGTAATGTCCCTGCTTTTCAATATGCTATCTAGGTTGGTCATAACTTTCCTTCCAGGGAGTAAGTATTTTAATTTCATGGCTGCAGTCACCATCTGCAGTGATTTTGGAGTCCCAGAAAATAAAGCCTGACGCTGTTTCCACTGTTTCCCCATCTATTTCCCACGAAGTGATGGACCAGATGCCATGATCTTCGTTTTCTGAATGTTGAGCTTTAAGCCAACTTTTCACTCTCCTCTTTCACTTTCACCAAGAGACTTTTGAGTTCCTCTTCACTTTCTGCCATAAGGGTGGTGTCATATGCATATCTGAGGTTATTGATATTTCTCCCAGCAATCTTGATTCCAGCTTGTGCTTCTTCCAGCCCAGCATTTCTCATGATGTACTCTGCACTTCCTAAGGCCCTCTTAATTTCACATTCCAGGATGTCTGGTTCTAGGTTAATGAACATACCATCGTGGTTATCTGGAACATCAAGACCTTTTTTGTATCATTCTTCTGTGTATTCTTCTCAACTTTTCTTAATCTCTTCTACTTCTGTTAGGACCTTGATGTTTTTGAACTTTATTGTGCCCATTTTGCATGAAATGTTCCCTTGCTATCTCAAATTTTCTTGAGCAGATCTCCAGTCTTTCTTATGCTATTGCTTTCCTCTATTTCTTTGCACTGTTCACTTAAGAAGACTGTTTTTAAAAAATCTCTCCTTGCTGTTCTTTGGAACTCTGCATTCATTTGGGTATATCTTTCTCTCTCTCCTTTGCCTTTTGCATCTCAATTTTTCTCAGCTATTTGTAAGGCCTCCTCAAACAACCACTTTGCCTTCTTGCATTTCTTTTTCTTTGGGGTGGTTTTGGTTATTGCCTCCTGTACTATTTTATGAACCTCTAGACAGAGTTCTTCAGGCACTCTGTCTACCAGATATAATGCCTTGTATCTACTCATCACCTTCACTGTATAATCATAAGGGATTTGATTTAGGTCATAATTGAATGGCCTAGTGGTTTTCCCTATTTAGTTCAACTTAAGTCCAAATTTTACAATACAGAGCTGATGATCTGAGCCACAGTTAACTCCATGTCTTGTTATTGCTGACTGTGTAGAGCAACTTCATCTTTGGCTACAAATAATATAATCAATCTGATCTCAGTATTGACCATCTGGTGATATCCATGTATAGAGTAATCTCTTGGGTTGTTGGAAAAGCGTGTTTTCTATGAGCAATGTGTTCTGTAGATAAAGCTCTGTTGAATTTACCCTGCTTAATTTTGTACTCAAAGGCCAAACTTGCCTGTTACTCCAGGCATCTCTTGACTTCCTACTTTTGCATTTCAATCCCTTATGATGAAATGGACATCTTTTTTTTGGTCTTAGTTCTAGAAGGTCTTATAGGTTTTCATAGAAACCAATTGACTTCGGCTTATTTGGCATTAATAGCTGGGGCACAGACTTGCATTACTGTGATGCTGAATAGTTCGCCTTGAAAATGAACCGAGATCATTCTGTCATTTTTGCGATTGCACCTGAGTACTGCATTTTGAAATCTTTTGTTGACTATGAGGGCTGCTCCATTTCTTCTTAAGGATTTTTGCCCACAGTAGTAGATATGATTGTCATCTGAATTCAATTTGCCCATTCTTGTCCATTTTAGTTCACTAATTCCTAAAATATCAATGTTCATTCTTGACATCTCCTGCTTGACCACATCCAGTTTACCTTGATTCATGAACCTAACATTTCAGGTTCCTTTGCAATATGTTCTTTATAGCATTGGACTGTATTTTCACCACCAGACACATCCACCACAAAGTGTCATTTCTGCTTTGACCCAGCCTCTTCATTCTTTCTGGAGCTGTTTCTCTGCTCTTCCCCAGTAGCATTCTGGGCACCTACTGACCTGAGGGGTTCATCTTCTAGTGTCATAACTTTTTGCTTTTTCATGCTGTTCATGGGATTCTCAAGGCAAGAATACTTATGTAGTTTGCCATTCCCTTTTCCATTGGACCATGTTTTGTCAACTCTCCAACATGACCTATTTGTCTTGGGTAACTCTACACAGCATGGCTCATAGCTTAGGTAAACTTAATAAACTAGTATAATCCAAACATAATCATTGATTGATATTTAGTAGTCATAATATTCACCATCATCATTACACTATCATAAATAAAGAAAAGCAAAATCTCTAGATATTAAAAACTATAGAGTGCAAGGATCTTACATTGCTTGGAAATCTTGAGCATGCAATGTAATGTGCAGTCATCCAATAAGATCGGTAAAAGAAATAAGACAGCAGCTGGCAGGGCACTACTTTTCTGGAAAGCAGTTCAGCCTGGAAAGCAGTTCAGCAGACACCATGCAGAAAATTATCTTTGACATACATCAAAATTCCCTTCAAGTTCCAATATAAACTCCTGCATTGTCACAGAGCCTGAAATCAATCACATCTTGAATATAAACAGTCCCTTATGACCTGCTTCTTTGTGGTCTGTCACCATTTACTCCAAGAGACACATATTTAAGGGTAAATGGGTGAAGGAATCATGTTAACCAAATATACCACAGATAAACTGTTTCCTACACGTTCTCAATTCACAACATACAAACTAAGGCACAATACTTTTGTTGTCTCTATATTCTTCCCAGACACTACATAGAATTCTCTGTCAATGTGCTAGCCACAATTTAAAATTAAATAAAACTTAAAATTCAGTCCTTCTGTTGCACAAGTCTGATATCAAATCTCAACAGCCCATTGTAGCATATCGAACAGTGCAGGTATAGAATATTTAGATAATTGTTGAATGTTCTTTTTAACAATGCTGATCTGTATATCAAATGCTGTCTTGCTACTTGTTATGACCTAATGAAAACTAAGACTTTAATGATATCACTATTTTGCTACATACTTTGTACTTTTGCCACTTAAAAAGTAGTTTAATTAAGGAGAATCAACTGTAACTTGTTGCTAAAATATTTAGCTCTATTTATCATCTGTAAATATGCCCTCAAACTGATTGCTTTACTGGGAAGCCAAGGTTTGGATGATCCCTGCTGTATTAATTATTTGTTGCTGTATAATAAATTATCCAAAATTTAGCAGCCTAAGAACAATCATCAATAGTTATCTTTCATGATTTCTGTACACCAGGACTTGGGGTGCAAACAAATTGGTCAGTTCTCAGTCAGGGTCTCCCATGACCATTGCAGTCAAATGTCAGCGGGGCTGCAGTAATCTAAAGACTCATTGTACTGGGTGATCCATTTCTAAGACAATTTACTCAAATAGATGGTAGCTGGTTCATCTCCACTGGGAACACTTTAGTGCCCTCACAACATGGCAGCTGACTTTTGGTAGAGCTCAGGGGTTCAAGATACTGAAGCAAAGGATGTAATATCTTTTACGACCCAGTCTTGAATGTCTCACACCATCACTTCTACTATATTCTGTTGGTAACAGAAGTTAGCCTTGAGTGATTCAGTGTGAGAGGGGACCACATAAGAGCATGAATATTAAGAGACAAGGATCAGTAGGGACCATCTTAGAGGCTGACTACCACATCAGTGAGCGTTTTTCTTGCTAGATTGTAACCGGTTTAGAAGAGGAAGCAGAGAACAGACTTTACCAAGAGGAATTTAGTCACACTGTTCCAGAGCCTGAGCATAGATTGACCCAGTGGTCTCCAAAGGAAACTTCATGTCTCATTTGCTTCTTGAGCTTTCTTCCAGTATTCAAGATGGTGAAACTTTTCCTACCTACTAGCTTTCCCCCACACAAAACATATTTAACATATAAGTGAAAGAAACTTTATAAACTTAGACCTTTAGTGGTTCTGAACCTTAGTCAAAAATAGAATGATATGGAAAATTTTTGAAGGAAGGAAGGAAGGAAAGAAAGGAGGAGAGGGAGGGAGGAAAGAAAGAGAAGAAAAAAATGAAGAAAGAAATTGATACTTATGTCCCACCAAAGATACTAATGTTATTGGTCTGTGTGCAGCCCAGAAAGCGGACATTTTAGCAAAAGTTGAAAACCGCTATATAGAGAAAGATCCTTCTGGCTGTTTTATTCCCATGATCTCTTTCCTTCCTTAATCTCTCCATCCTGCTCTCACAACCATTATTTTAAAACTCTGGCTCCTTGTTTCTCAACCCTATCCCTGAAAAGAACCCATCACTTCTCACAAAAATTGGGGGAATGTCTTAGTCCCTTTCAGGGTTTGCTTAATGCCACTGAACCCAAGATGTCAGCCATTACAAATCTCTGAAGTGTAGTAGGGAGCTCTAGTCTCAGGACCAGGGGACAAAAAAGAATATGTGATTCACTTCAGGCTCTTGACTGTGGAGGGCTGCCATTAATTTCCTCACTAATTACCAAAGATGCAAGCACACATTTTCAAAGGGAAAATTAATACTTATCAGAAACAACACAGTCTAATCTAACATGAGAAAACAAGTTTCTCCTATGAACATGAGTTTAATCACATCATCAAACTCTGTAATGTTTACCTCCACAGGTATTTACAGAAAAAGGGGGGGGGGGGAGCAATTCTGTATGTCAGCAATTCTCAGAATTTAGCATGCATATGAATCACCTGGGGAGCTTGTTAAATGCAATTCTGAATTTATGGTGGGGACTGAGATTTTGTACTTCTAACAAGCTCCTTGCAGATGTAACTGTTGCCAGTTTACAGCTACACATTGAGTATCCAGTATATAGATACTATTAAAAAATAAGAACAATAACTACAAAGCATTTTTGTTCTCTTCACTTTGATCTCATGTTTCCTTGAAGAACTGGAATAGTTTTACCACACTCCTATTTTTATTGGCCTAGTCTATAATATTCTATTATTAATAATAGAATGACTAAAGTCTATATTATATATGTAATAATTTTATTATTCTTATACTTTCAATTTCATCTGCTTTTGTTATGGAAAAAAGTCTTCTAAACAATTTTGTGTAAGAAGAGTATAGATCATTTTATGAAGGAAAAACTGATAAGAAACAAATTTGTATCATACAAAACTTATTCTATTTTCATATTCTATACTCATCACTATATTTACTGTTGCCATTACTCATGCCAAACCCAAGTACTTTCTCTTTACTCTTTGAAAAGGAGGAAAAGTCCCACAAAATATAATTAAGTCTACTTTACAACCCAGACCAAATATTGCACAAATATGTGTTCTCTTAGAATTGTTATCATAAAACACACAGGCTATAATATTTACAATACCAAAATGACTCATGCCAGTGGTGTTGTGGTTACATGTTAGTTGGAAATACGTTGAGCTGAGAGCTTTTCTTTTTAAATTCTATTAGCCAATCTATTATCAGGTCTTATTATATTATTCAGTATATTCAGGGGAAAAATATACTTATTGAAAACATAGTATCTCTTAACTTTGGAGAAAAAAATCTCTCTGTAGTCTAATTAGCTATGGTCACTTACAGAAATTATGTTCATTGTTCTTTTATCTCTTTGAAGCACTCTATGATAAATGAACACTTGGCCATTCCAGTGTGTTATCTTCAATTATAAAAACTGATTAAGAGATCTTCACCTTCTATAAAATAATGCCAGTTCAAGGTAAAAATTACTAACCCCCTTTGAATAGTCATTTCCTGGTTAATACGAAAAGAACAAATAAGATTATGGCTTTCTTTCGTCTTTAATAATCATAGAAAAAATATCCATCATAAGAAGAAAGAATAAAATACCAAAAACAATTCAAAGGTACAGAATATGTCCTTGTAATCCTGGCTGCACACTATAGTCAAAATTAAGCTAAATTTTAAACATCATACTTTAATCACAAAACTCTCTTAACTGTCTAAAAAGCACTAACTAAACATGACTCAAGATCAAATGAATTTTGCATTGAATTCTGAATTAAATCTGTATTATTTTAGCCTTATCCCAACCTGTCTCCAGTGAATATTTCTTTGATTGATTCATTTTTTACCACTAAGCAAAAGTTTACCCCCAAATTGCTATAGAAGTATTTTGTACACATTGTATCATTCTGGAATGAGAAAATGAAAGACTATTTCTTTGAATCCATGGTATCAGCCAGTCTAATTATACAATATTTCTGACTTCTGCCCAGAATGAATAAATGTAAGAGATGACATTGCAACTTAGAAGTGCAGTATTCACAAGAGCCGACTCCTTCAGAGGAGTCATCCTCACCACAATCTTTACCTTGGAAACTACATCTGAAGTGGCTAGATCAATCCCTTCAAGCAGCATTTGTTCAAATCTTAGTCTAACTCCATAGTAACCACAGGAATGTTTATTTTGTTACTAACTTTCATAATGAACATAAAGAACTTTGGGCATAACCATTTGGCACAATAGTAAAATTGCCTAACTCTGGTGACTGTTGTTCCATCGGTTCCTGGGAGACCATGGTAAAATATAAAGACCAAGTAAGTATGTCCTTGATTAGACTCCATAACTAAACTATACTTTAATCACATCATTTTCATTTGCTTAGAATAGAGATGTGGTTTCCTGTCTTGCTTCATCATTTGACCGGTTGTTTGAATAACCATCAGTCTATTAGTTTGTTTATCTATAAAATAAGAAATGATGTATTAAGATACCTCTGAAGTACTTTTCATCAATAACAATATAAATTATTAGACTAATTCTACTTTGTAAGTAAAAGAAGAAGTTGACCTAAACACCAAAGCTTCTTGGAAAATTTCAGCCACTAATTCTAAATCACTATTTGAGTGCCTGGCTGCCCACACCAGACAAAGGAATATATTATAGCCTACAAAATTGGCAGACTAATAGTAAGCCATCAAATATTCACCCAAAGTCACTAGAAATAAAGCGTTAAGTGAAGCTGTTTACTGTTAGTGCCTCATTGAAAGCCAACCATGAGGCGTGAGTCTTCCCTGTAACTGGGAATATAATTAAAGTGAAGCCCTCAGGGAATGGTCAAAGCAGAGATATGCAGAGTCTTAATGAGGTAGAATAGTCCTCCATCTGGATGGTAACCAGATAGACAGCAGTAGCATACTTGAAAAAGACTTATTGTGTGAACAGCATGGATTGGCCCTTAGAAGTTCAAAGATACAACCTTGAGAACCTAGAGAATTGTCTTTAGGACAATTAAGATCTACAGCATCCTTTAAGAGAGGTCCTCAAGAGATAAACCAATACAATATTGTAAAGTAATTAACTTCCAATTAAAATAAATAAATTTATATTTTAAAAAAAGAGATAAACAAAAAGGACCTACTGAATAACACGGGGAATTATTCAATATCTTATAATAACCTATAATGGAAAAGAATCTGAAAAAGAATAGATATGTACATATACATGAATACAGATGTACATATGTATAATATATATATACTAATCAATTTCTTGTACATCTGAAACTAACACAATGTTGTAAATCAACTGTACTTCAATAAAAAAAGAGTATACATATAAAAACTAGTAGTATTTGTTCTACTTTCTTTTTATTTATTTATGCTAATTGGAGGATAACTTACTTAACAATACTGTGATAGTTTCTGCCATGTATCAGTATGAATCGGCCATGGCATACATCTGTTCCCTCCATCCTGTATCCTGCTCCTTCTTCCCTCCCCACCCCATCCCTCCAGGTTGTCACAGAGCACCAGCTTTAGGTGCTTTGTATCATACATCAAACTCCCACTGGCTATCTATTTTACATATGGCAATATATATGTTTCAATGTTATTTTCTCAAATCATCTCACCCTCACCTTCTCCCACTGCATCCAAAAGCCTGCTCTTTATGTCTGTGTCCCCTTTGCTTCCCTGCACATTGGGTTGTCAGTACCATCTTTACAGATTCCATGTATATGTGTTAATATATGATAGTTGTCTTTTTCTTTCTGACTTACTTCACTCTGTATAATAGGCTCTAGGTTCATCTACCTCATTAGAACTGACTCAGATGTGCTCCTTTTTATAGTTGAGTAATATTCCATTGTGAATATGTACCACCACTGCTTTATCCACTCCTCTGTCTATAGACATGTCCTGCTGCTGCTGCTAAGTAGCTTCAGTCGTGTCTGACTGTGTGACCCCATAAACAGCAGCCCACCAGGTTCTACCATCCCTGGGATTCTCCAGGCAAGAACATTGGAGTGGGTTGCCATTTCCTTCTCTAACGCATGAAAGTGAAAAGTGAAACTGAAGTCGCTCAGTCATGTCCGACTCTTCGCGACCCCATGGACTGCAGCCTACCAGGCTCCTCCGCCCATGGGATTTTCCAGGCAAGAGTACTGGAGTGAGTTGCCATTGCCTTCCCCGAAAGACATGTCCTAGCTATTGTAAATAGTGTTGCAGTGAACACTGGGGTACATGTATCTTTTCAGTTCTGGTTTCCTCAGGGTATATGCACATAGTGGGATTGCTGGGTCATATCGTATTTTATTCTCAGTTTTTTAAGGAATCTCCATACTGTTCTCCATAGTGAGATTCCCACAGTTTGCATTCCCACAATGTAAGAGGGTTTCCTTTTCTCCACACCCTCTTCAGCATTTATTGTTTGTAGACTTTTGATGATGGCTTTATTTTTAAAAAAGAGAAATACAGGATTATAAAGTAAAATAAAGTAAAAAAATTTTAAATAAAAAAATAATTTAAAAACTAAAGACAATGATAAAAAAAAAAAAGAATAGAAGGAATACAACTCTTAGGCTAAGTTGCAACCAGCATCTAGTTCTTTAAACTACTTCCTCTTTCACCATAGCCATGCCCACTGAACTACCTTTTGACTTCCCACATAACTGTCATTGTCAGACATGAAAAATTTTGCTTCACTCCAGAATAAAGATAATATGCTTTTCTGACTGGGATTGAAATCTCCTGCTGTATTGATAAATCTCACTTTCTGAGCTTTTCAGAACATTGGCAGAAGGAGGGGACACCTATAATTCATTCCTTAGGTCAATGACAGACTCTCCCAAGGAACATCACATACCATAACCAGGCTTCTTTCCCTCAGACTTTAATATATTGATTCTTTCTCTCTGCCCTCCTTATTCTTATCCTCTTCCTTCCTCTCCAGTAAAGATAATGGATGGACATGGGTCTGAGTTGTAAGAATGGTTAGGATTAGACAGAGGTTAGAAGAGGGGATTTCAAAGAGAGAAGTGATCAAATCAGGCTAGAGGATTAAGTCGACCAGTCCAGCCAGTATAAAGAGGAGCAGTAATGCCAGGTAAGATGAGACTGGAAACTGAAACTGAATCTGGAAACTTTCCAAAGGGCATTAAGGCATCTGTTCCTATGGAGTTGACTGAGAGTTTTCAAGGTTTCTTCAATGACAGTAACATAAATAAAAGTTGAATGGGAAGGTTGTGCATGCTATATACAATCATACACAAAGTAGTTACACTGTAAATTATGTTTAAAGAAAAGTTATAGGTTGGTATAGTTTTAACTGCAAAGATCACACATTTCTCTTTATTACATGGAGGTAAGAAACTTGGAGGGAAATGAGTAATGTTTACTCACAAAGAGACAACTGGGGGAGGTGCGGTGGTGTGGACATGTCCACAAGTAATGGAAAGAGGAAGGAAAAGAAAGAATGGAGATGTCTCTAATTCATCTCCTACCTTTCCTCAGGATAGAGTTCACCTCCCAAATGACCAGCAAGTCAACTCTGGCAGCCATTCAGCCACCAGAGAATATTCAGGAAGCTACTGGAAACAGAGGACTTTAAAACACAAGTGTCTGGGTTTTGTATTATTCTCAAGGAATGTCTGTTGTCTTCCCCTGACACCTCCCTCTATGAGGAATGGAAACTAGGGTGACACACAGCAAGAAGGGACAACTGGAAACACCAGCTGAATCATACCTTCTGGTAGGGACTTTTCTGTTATCACGAAACCTGAGAGATGCTTAAAAATAATTCCAGCTTCCTAAAGTAGCTTTTTTTTTTTTTTTTTTACAGGAAGGTACAATAGCCTCAGAATTTCTGATCAGGGAGAAATGTGTCTGTGAGAGAGAAAGAGAGGAGGAAGCTTGTGTGAATGTGGTGTATGTGTGTGTGTGTGTGTGTGTGTGTATTCAAAGCAGAGAATGAACACACAGTCACCTCACTCTCCAGCATGATGGCTTCTCCTGAGTTGAATGTTCAGCAATGCAGTTTGGCACTGGAGCCTTCTTCTGAGTTGAGGCTCCCTCCCTCTCTTTTTGCTTCAGCTCAGTGTTTTGCTTGAATCTGAGTCATAAGCTCCTTAAGCTGGCAGGAAGTGGATAGTCGGGCTGGCAGCTTCTTCTCCCCCAGACAGAGAGAGTGTCTTGGCTGACACCTAAGCAACCTTTTCCATCCCAGGCTCAGTAATAGAACCAATGAACATTAGCAGAACAGAAGGCTGGGCTACACTCACAGAGAAGTAGAAAAGAGAAAGTATCCTGGAGAAATCCATTAGCTCAAGCATAGATTAAAACAGGAATAGTTTATGGAATTACCTCAGTCACTTACCAAACCTTTAGAATATTTTGTTTATCCCCTCAAGCTGATCTATGGAGACTCTCTAACCAAGCCCTCACCCAACCCCACTGATCTTCTTTCTTCATCAAGCCCCTCTGATTGTCTCTTCTGCCAGCAATATCCATCCTTTCTTCTATTTTTCCTAAACTACAGAGAAGCTCATGGAGTCAGGATTGGTCCTCACTGATGGATAAAGCAGTAAGTTGGAATCTGAAGGAATCAAAGAAAGGCCTCTTTCCTGCCTAATTTACTGGAATTCCCTCTTTATTCTGTGAGGAAGAATACAATGGGATCAGAGAAGGAACAAACAGGAAGACAGTAAGTCATCATCAACACCTCTGGCTGCAATCTGCTGTCAAATTAGCTCCAGGAGGGATCAAGGTCATAAGCAGAGGGAATCAGACTGGGGGAAAGCAGAAAAATCAGAGATAAAAGTTTGGAGTAAGAAGGTTGCTTACATGTGGGTGATCCTGTGTTGTGCTGAAGTTCAGAAGAAGGGAGGATGGGGATCTGAACACCTGGATGGAGAGAACCTTCCAAAAGAGCTCCAGGGTGTTGAAAAGTAATGGCAGAATTTTGGAAAAATGCTTTCCACCTTTACAGCTTTTCCTTCAATCAACCTGGTGACTTCAGTTTAAGACAGCCATGGCAGTTTCTCTACATGCAGACCCAACAGGAAGAGTCTGTCATGCCCCACAGAGTCCCAACATTCTGTATGTCACTCTCCCAATTCCCTCCATGTCCTTCAGAACCCCCCACTATCACTTATCTTTCTCTGGCTTCCATCCACCTCATCTTCAGCCTCCTCAAACCCCACTTCTGACATGTGGCAAGACTGCCAGACCCAAGCCTTTGGCCCTTTCCTACCCAATGTTCCTGTTCTTCCTCATTGCCTGATGCCTTCTGATTGCTCAGACCAGAGCTCCGAGCTCAGCTGTCAATCATGTGCTTGACCTCCAGAAGGCAGCTTCGGCCATCCAATTTAAGGAGAGCAAAAACAAAACAGAACAAAAAGGAAAAAATATCTCTAAAATATTTGAAATAGATTCTGCTTGCAAAGTTAGAACTGGTGAATGCTGAGTGTGTAAAATATCTCTCACTATCCTAGAGAGAACGTTGCAAAGCAGCTGTATTTCCTATATTAGAAATATATGCAATTTTGTTATGAATTGAGCTCTTTCTTTTCACAGACACTAGCTCTTTGTTTATTTCAGATATGAGTTGCTACACAGCTGCTCGTCAGCTCAATATTTGCAGCATATTAGTTATGAGAGATAACATTGAATTATTAATATAAATAATGTGTTAATACTGCCCCACCTGTATGTATAAAGGGTCTTGGAAAATAGCCTCCATACCTAGCAGAAAATGACTTTTAGGATCAAATTTTCCTAGAAGAGGGCACACTCATGACCACCAGACTCAAGTAAGTTCATTTTTCCCTTTCCAGTGGTTCTGATGAGATGTACCTTTCAGTTTTTCTCTGTGTGTCCATTCTAAACATCTGAATGTCAACCTTTCTGCAGACAGATCTACCCTAGATAAACACACCAAACAAAAGAATCCATGGTTCATTATTTGAGCATTACAGATCTTAGCTGACAGCTTTGGTTTAGGAATCTAAAGGGGTAGAAGCTATCCATCATGCAGCAAACAATAAGAAAACCTGGTACGAAATAGAAAGTACTGCAAAAAAAAAAGAACAAAAAACAAAAAAAAAACTCATTAGATCAAAGAGTTGAGGAAAGACCCACCTAATGAACTATGACTTACAGATGAGATAGGTGAGATCCCCCTTGAGACTCTAAATTATAATTCTGCCTCTCAGAAGGGTCACCTAAAACAGAATGAAATATTTTCTAAAGTACCATGATTATGGGAACTGTAATATAGTTCCAATTAAACCGTGAGGACTCAATGTCTGCTGAAGTCCTATTATACACTGTTCTATGTTATCTCTCTGAATTCAGACTGAGAGAACACTGAAATGACACAATTCATGCAAAAATAAAAGCTCTCAAATAATCTGAATTCTTTATTTGCACATTTTAAAATTCACTCAAGAGGAGAGTCTCCAAAAATATTTTAGAAAAATAATTCATTTTCTGCTCTCATCCATTGATTTAAATAGAGACCACCAAAGCACTTTCTTCAAAAGAGCAAAAGCTTATTCCCCTCTAAACTTCCAGATTTTCATTCCCTCTTTCCTACTTCACCACTTCATCGTGTTGATATGCTAGTTGATTGCCTTTTGCTAATCCTTTCCCTCCTCCTCTCCGCATTCAAGTCCTGGTCCTCTTGTCATGCACTTTGTCCTCATCACAAATACCAGGACTGATCAGATCCTCCTCATTCAGCAGAACTGAAGGAACCAGAGGCCTGTGCAGCACACAGTGGCTATAAGAGACTGAACATGACTTAGCGGCCACTGAGTCTCTGATACTGTCTAACCATCTCACTCTGCTGCCTTCTCCTTTTGCATTCAATCTTTACATAATGGCGTGTTGTGTGCCCTCAGGTAGAAATCAAATGAAGCACATGTAGTACATGCCAAAGGACCTTCAGAGTAGAAGTCCTAAATTACTGTGAAAAGTTGTACATTGAAGCAGCCTATACAATATTTGATGAAAATTAATGCACATTGTGTGTGATTCTCAGGCATTTATATTCCTTTCCCCTCTAGCCCTCTGTCTTTTTAACACCTTGGTCTCCCCAGACTTTCTGCTCTGTCTCCCCTAGTCATATCATCCACCAAGCTCTTCCTGGGTTCTGCCTCCATGCTTCTCTTAAGACAGTAAACTGGACCAATTACAGGTTTCACCACGTTCATTTTCTATCTCTCAGATATCACTGTCCTACACTGCCAGATGACTAATGTCATGATAAAAATTCATCTTTTCATTTATTTCATCTGTTGTTATTTCATTTGTTGTTGTTATTTCAGCTAAATTGGCAAATATAATTATTCCATCTTAGTAAAAAGGAGAGGTTCTACCAGCTGCAGATTAAATGAAACTCAGACTATATTTGATGAATTAAATTACTAAAGATACATAGCTTCAGACTCACAATGCCCCTTCTGCCACTAAAACCAGATCTCAAAAAAGATCCAACATACTTAACTATGCTTTGTACTTTTACAACACTATACGACCTCTCCCAGGGTATTTTAGGTTCCCAATGGCACCCCACTCCAGTACTCTTTCCTGCAAATCCCATGGACGGAGGAGCCTGGTGGGCTGCTGTCCATGGGGTTGCGAAGAGTTGGACACGACTGAGCGACTTCACTTTCACGTTTCACTTTCATGTGTTGGAGAAGGAAATGGCAACCCACTCCAGTGTTTTTGCCTGGAGAATCCCAGGGGTGGCAGAGCCTGGTGGGCTGCCATCTCTGGGGTCGCACAGAGTCGGACACAACTGAAGCGACTCAGCAGCAGCAGCAGCAGCAGCGGGATGGCTGTTACAGATGATCATAAACATGATGCCTTAAAAGAACAGAAATTTATTCCCTCACAGTTTTGGAAGCTAGAATTTCAAAATAAAGATGTCAATTTGTAATTATTTTGACAGCAAGAATAAAGTCACATTTAACCCACAGTATCTAGCTTTGTACTTTTCTTCTAAAATAAATTCTATGCTGTTTATGTAGAGTTTAATTATAATGGCCAAAAGGCTTTTCTACAAAGATAATTTTTGGTATTAGTTTTTAATGCAGGGATTCCCAAAAATAATTCCAGATATGCAATGTATCCATAAGTGACACTAGGTTCAGGAACAAACAGTATTTTTTCCACTGTGCATAAGTTACTAAAATGCCAAACTATAAAGGTTTCATTATTTTACATGACACAGAGAAACAAACAAAAGAAATGGTTTGTATTAAAACTATCCTCTAATGCTAACATAGTTATCAATTATAAACTACACCTCTGACTTCATAGCTAACTAAAATGTGAAATGTAGTTGTCTTAGAATCAAATACACACAGTGTGAGTGTGTGATTTATATGTGAGTAAATGTAAATGTACTTATGTCACATGATGTTTCAGAGATTCTTCATGGTTTTGGCCTTGCAAGTTACTGCTTAATTTCCCCAACTACCTACACTTTGAGATTTGCCCATTTCCTAATTTTTCTGCCCCCACGCATCCAGCCACATTACAGCTCACTTGCTTAATGTAGTTTGACCAATCAGATTTGAAATTTAAACAGTACTATCACAGGCTGAGAATCTCTGTAGCAAAGTCATATTAGCAGGCAATCCTCTGACATATGGCACTGGGATGTCTTGTAACTTTCCTCTAGTATACTCCTTCCAAAGATTTAGGGGTTTAATCCTGCTTCACTTCTGCAAAATACCCCAGCATCTTTCCAGTAAACTCTTTTTTGTGGCTTAAGTCAGCTATAGTTTATTTCTGTGGCCTGAAACCAAAAGAACCTTAGCTAATGCAATGCCCTAAGAACATTTTGGGAAAGATATATAAGAAATTAACACTAACTACCTCTGAGAAATGAATAGGAATGTGGATCTGGAAGGTACAGAGGGGAACTTCCATCATCACATTGTGACACTGTACAATCGAATGTTGTGTCATTCTGCTTTGCTTTAGTTGGATTGGGGATATTAATTTTTGCACCATGAGCAAGTGTTACTTGCAGACTTTTTTCCAGCTAGATTTCTTTTTCCTTTTCTTTTCTCTTTTCTCCTTTTGTAATTGTAATATGAAAATGAATGATACAAGAGCTTTCTCATTTGTCATGGCTTTATCCCTACCTTATTGAAGCCCCTCACTTCAGGTATGTACAAACTCAGCCCAGGATGGTCATTACCCAGTCAATCACAGCAATTAGAACCAGGAGTTTAGGGAATTCCCTGGTGGTCCAGTGGTTAGGACTCTGAACTTTCACTGCAGGGGCCCCAGGTTTGATCCCTGGTGGAGGAACTAAAATCCCACATGCCTTAACCATAAAGAAAGAAGGAATTGATTCCTTAATTTCTTTTTCTACTTTCTCATTATTAGTGTATAGGAATGCAAGGGATTTCTGTGTATTGATTTTATATCCTGCAACTTTACTATATTCATTGATTAGCTCTAGTAATTTTTTGGTGGAGTCTTTAGGGTTTTCTATGTAGAGGATCATGTCATCTGCAAACAGTGAGAGCTTTACTTCTTCTTTTCCAATCTGGATTCCTTTTATTTCTTTCTCTGCTCTGATTGCTGTGGCCAAAACTTCCAGAACTATGTTGAATAGTAGTGGTGAAAGTGGGCACCCTTGTCTTGTTCCTGACTTTAGGGGAAATGCTTTCAATTTTTCACCATTGAGGATAATGTTTGCTGTGGGTTTGTCATATATAGCTCTTATTATGTTGAGGTATGTTCCTTCTATTCCTGCTTTCTGGAGAGTTTTTATCATAAATGGATGTTGAATTTTGTCGAAAGCCTTCTCTGCATCTATTGAGATAATCATATGGTTTTTATTTTTCAATTTGTTAATGTGGTGTATTACATTGATTGATTTACGGATATTGAAGAATCCTTGCATCCCTGGGATAAAGCCCACTTGGTCATTGTGTATGATCTTTTTAATGTGTTGTTGGATTCTGATTGCTAAAATTTTGTTAAGGATTTTTGCATCTATGTTCATCAGTGATATTGGCCTGTAGTTTTCTTTTTTTGTGGC
>SJXQ01007488.1:165883-207917 GCA_006408695.1 Aepyceros melampus
ATTGGGAGTTCATGTACACTCGTGGCTGATTCATGTCGATGTGTAGCAGAATGAATACAGTATTGTAAAGCAAAACAAACTAAAAAAATAAAAATTAATTAAAAAAAAAGAAAGAAAGAAGGAAAGAAAAGAACCAGACTCACCCAGAGTTATTATTGTTATACAGTGAATAATGATTTTCTTTTTGGATGTGGTCAATATTAATTGATCAAGCATCTTCCTGTTAAGCTGCTTTAATTTCTTTCCTTCTACTTAGTACTCCAAACTGACTCAGTTTGATATTCTTTCTGATTAATAATCTCTTTTGAAATGAACATCAAGATTAGCTGGGTTGGTTATTGATCATTTCACACTTGAATAAAAATTGTCTTAAACAGATTAAATTTATCCAGACATTTGGATAAAGTCACCCTTACTGAATTCACTGGCAGTTCTGGTGGGACTGTGATGAATTTAGAATATTGGAAGCTACACAAAGTGTCTCTTCTCACTCCCTCCTCCATATTTGCCCAATACTATTGCTTTTTCAAAAATTGATGACAGAAAAATCTCACCCCCTAGAGAGGAAATCAGCATGAGTCAAGGTAAATGGATCAAATTAGCCATCTGAGGAAATAAGCAATCCTGGGAAGTGATCTATAAATGCCTGTCAATGGGAGCAAAGGGATTCTAGTCCTAAGAGGTGAGGAGAGGGTGACAGGTGGGAAGGCCAGAGATCCCCAAGCAGCAGGAGGAAATAAACTGCAAGTGGCAAACATTTTTTTTCCCTTCTCTGTTGACAAAACCAGTTCTGCCTAAGTCTAACTATTTTTTTTTCTCTTTCTCAAAACTTGGGCTGATAATGGCTCAACAAACCAGTATTCATGTCAATTGTTTTATGGCCAAGGATGACACACCTTGTGCCATCCTCTCTCAAAAACGCATATTGTGAGAGAGGGGCCTGGTGAAACCCCTCAGCCTTGAGGTGTTTCTTTTATCTGATAAGAAACTGGCTAACAGACATAAAATGCCTTGCTAAAAACTAGCAAGGGGGAACTCTTTCTGTCCCCTTTTGATGTTTATGTCAGAAGCTTTCCCTATCTCCATGATACTTTAATAAAACGTTTCTACACAAAAAGCTCCAAGTAGTCAACCTTGTCTCTCACCCCAGATCAAAATCCTCTCCTCCGGAGGTCATGAATCCTTGCATAACACACGGCTCACAGCAGCCACCTTTCAGAGGGATCAGGAAACCTAAACTGGCGTGTGATAATTATAAAGCAGAAAACAACATCACATTTTACCTTGCTTAGGGTGATGTCATGGTGCTTTTGTAGTTGATTTAAAAACAATAATCAGAGAGTAGGAATGTGTCAGTGTTTGTCCAGAATTGCCTTGAAAATCAAATACTTCCCAACCTCACGGATTGTTCAGGAGCATCACAGTGCATTTTACAGGGAGCAGGTGTTTCTTAGAGTGCTTACCTTTGGGACATGGGGCACAGAAAGAGAGAAGGAGGAAGGAAAATGTGGAACAAGAGGTAGGGAGACAGAAAGAAAGGATCAGAGGTAAAGAGTAGTGGCAGAAAAAAAGTATGTCAAGCGATTGTCTTTTCCAAAAACAAAGAATCCAATTTGTCTGCTCAAACTGTTAAAATGTTTAGGGGCTGGGGGCTGGTGGTAGAGTTCTGATCCTCTGCCCCCAGGTCCTTGTCACAGCATTTTTTAAAATTTATTTTTAATTGCAAGATAATTGCTTTATAATACTTTGGATTCTATCATACATCAAGATGAGTCAGGCATAAGTATACATATGTCCCCACCCTCTTGAACTTCCTTCCCATCTCCAACCCCATCCCACTCCCCTAGGTTGTCACGGAGCACTAGTTCTGAGCTCCCTGCGTCACACAGCAAGTTCCCACTGGCTATCTATTTTACATATGGTAATGTATATGTGTTCATGCCACTCTCTCATCCCACCCTCTCCTCCCACTGTGTCCACAAGTCTGTTCATTGTGTCTAAGTCTCCACTGCTGCCCTGCAAAAAGGTTCATCTGTACCATCTTTATAGATTCCATATGTATGTATTAATGTATGATATTTGTTTTTCTCTTTCTGCTTTCTTCATTCTGTATAATAGGCTCTAGGTTCATCCACCTCAATAGAACTGATTCAATGTGTTCTTTATGGTTGAGTAATACTCCATTGTATATGTGCATCATGTCTTCCTTATCCTTTCATCTGTCAGTGGACATCTAAGTTGCTTCCATATCCTTAGTTCAGTTCAGTCACTCAGTCGTGTCCGACTCTTTGTGACCCCATGAATCGCAGCACGCCAGGCCTCCCTGTCCATCACCAACTCCCGGAGTTCACTCAGACTCACGTCCATTGAGTCCGTGATGTCATCCAGCCATCTCATCCTCGGTCATCCCCTTCTCCTCCTGCTCCCAATCCCTCCCAGCATCAGAGTGTTTTCCAATGGGTCAACCCTTCGCATGAGATGGCCAAAGTACTGGAGCTTCAGCTTTAGCATCATTCCTTCCAAAGAAATCCCAGAGCCTATCTCCTTTAGAATGGACGGGTTGGATCTCCTTGCAGTCCAAGGGACTCTCAAGAGTCTTCTCCAGCACCACAGTTCAAAAGCATCCATATCCTAGCGACTGTAAATAGTGCTGCAATGAACATTGGGGTACATGTGTTTTTTTTCAATAATGGTTTATTAAGGGTATATGCCCAGTAGTGGGATTGTTGGGTCATATGTTAGTTCTAGTCCTAGTTTTTTAAGGAATCCCCATACTGTTCTCCACAGTGGATGTGTCAGTTTACATTCTCACCAATAGTACAAGAGGGTTCCCTTTTCTCTACACCTTCTCCAGCATTTATTGTTTGTAGATTTTTTGATGATGGCCATTCTGACTGATGTGAAGTGATACCTCATTGTAGTTTTAATTGGCATTTTTCTAATAATGAGAGATGTTGAGCATCTTTTCATGTGTTTGTTAACCATCTGTATGTCTTTGGAGAAATGTCTGTTTCAGTCTTCTGCCCATTTTTTATTTGGGCTATTTTTGTTTTGTGATGTTAAGCTGTGTGAACTGCTTATACATTCTGGAGAATAATCCTTTGCCAGTTGTTTTGCTTTCAATTATTTTCTCCCATTCTGAGAGTTGTCTTTTCACCTTGTTTATTATTTCTGCTGGGTCCAGCCCCAGTGGATCCAGGGAATTCGAAGGGGGGACGGCGTCGGCGAGGAAAAACTTATTTATTTAGAAATATAAGAATAGATTAGGAAGAAATAGTATAGTAGGAAAATTAAGATGGAGAAAAGAAGGCTGAATAACTTGATTTATGTGGAAAGCTAATAAAACCTCAAGACAAGAGGTTTGCCCCATCTACGTTAGGCCACCGGCGTCCATTTGAATATCGGAGAGTGCCCTGCCCTGGGTTCTCTCTCTGACGGATCTTAGCAGCCGGGACAAGTAAGTAAACATGGCGAGCCTCCGCACCCCAGATGGGAATTCAGCCAGAAATTAGAGAAAATAGGAGACACGGGGGAAGCCCAGCATCAGTGTAAGACTCTCCGAGAGGGAAGGGGAGAAGGGAAAAAAGGGGGGGAAAGGGAAAAAAGGGAAGGGGGAAAAGGGGGAAAAAAGGGGAAATCCAACGTCTGCGTAAGGCTCCAAGAGAGAGTTTATTGTTCAGAATCAACTTATATACCCCAAATTATACATAATAGAATATGCAGAGTTACGCAGAGGTAGCAGTCCCGACCCTCATTGAGACAAGGCTTTCTTTTTTGCATACTCTCCTGTTACAAAAGTCTCAGGTGGTTTACACTATCTTCTGGCCAAGAGGCCTATTAACATTTCTATGGCTCTCTTCTGATGAAGTTTTTTTTAACCAGAAGACTTATTTGTGTTAATCTTTCCAAAGTCTGAATGCCACTCTCAGAAAACATTAAATAAGAATACAGCAGTTTGTAATAAAAGGAAGTACAGTGATTTATAGCAAAGGAAAAGTAATTTACTCAAAAGTTCAGTATTGCTAATATCAAAACTACTACATATCCCTTTTTCCATATCCCATTTATATAGATTACATCTTCCCGGGTGCCTGAGAGATAAAAAATAAGGAGGTCTGGCAGCAATCATTGAATCAACCGTGAAATCCTGTCACCAATATAAATTTGAAAAGACTCTGAAACTTTAAGATACTTTGAGGCTTTTGTGCCTCCCACACTTGGGAGGTTGTGAGCAATTCACAAGCTTGCAGAAAATTAGGGGAACCTGTCAGGCAGGTTAGAGCATTATCAAAGGGGGGTTGGGCTGAAATGGGAAAACAGACAAATTCTTATTTTGGGGGGCACATGTTCAGGAAAAACCAGGGAGAAATCCGATGACTCAAATTGCCCTGCCATCTGAGTTTGCCACGTGACCCTGTCACGGGTGGGATTCCTCATGCTGGCTCCCGACATATTTCCTTTGCTGTGCAAAAGTTTTCAGGTTTAATTAAGTCCCATTTGTTTGTTTTTATTTCCAATGCTCTAGGAGGTGGGTCAAAGAGGATCTTGCTGTCATTTATGTCTAAGTGTGTACTTCTTATATTTTTCTGTAAGAGTTTTACACTTTCTGGCCTTATATTTAAGTCATTAACCATTTTGAGTTTATTTTTGTGTATGATGTTAGGAAGTGTTCTAATTTCATTCTTGTATATGTGGCTATCCAGTTTTCCCAGGACCACTTATTGAAGAGGCTGTCCTCTCTCCATTGTATATTCTTGCCTCCTTTGCTAAAGGTAAGTTACCCACAGGTGTGTGTTTATCTCTGGGATTTCTATCTTGTCCCATTGGTCTCTATTTTTGTTTTGTGCCAGTAGCATACTGTCTTGATGACTGTAGCTTTGTAGTATAGTCTGTTGTCAGGAAAGTTGATTTGTCCTCCAGCTCCGTTTTTCTTTCCTCAGACTGCATTGGCTATTGTGGGTCTTTTGTGTTTCCATACAAATTGTGGATTTTTTTGTTCTAGTTCTGTGAAAAATCCATTGGTAGTTTGAGGGGGATTGCATATTAGAATCTGTAGATTACTTTGGGTAGTATAGTTAATTTTCACAATATTGATTCTTCCAATCTAATTAGATGGTATATATCTCCACCTGTTTATGTCATCTTTCATTTCTTTCATCAGTGTCATAGTTTTCTGCATATGGGTCTTTTGTCTCTTTCAGTACATTTATTCCTAAATATTTTATTATTTTTGTTGCAGTGTTAAATGGGATTATTTCCTTAACTTCTCTTTCTGATTTTTCAGTTAGTGTATAGGAAGTTAAGTGATTAATTTTATATCTTGTGACTATACTATATTCATTGATTAGCTCTAGTAACTTTCTGGTGGCATCTTTAGGTTTTTCTATGTAGAGTATTAAGTCATCTGCAAACAATGAGAGTTTTACTTCTGCTTTTCCAATCTGGATTCCTTTTATTTCTTTTTTTTTTTTCTCTGCCATGGCTAGGACTACCAAAACTATGTTGAATAATAGTGGCAGGAATGGGCACCTTTGTCTTGTTCTAATCTTAGAGAAAATGCTTTCTGTTTTTCACCATTGACAATAATGTTTGCTCTGGGTTTGTCATATATGGTTTTTATTATGTTGAGGCAGATTCCTTCTATGCCTACTTTCTGGAGAGGTTTTATCATAAATGGATGCTGAATTTTGCTGAAAGATGATCATATGGTTTTTATCTTTCTCTTTGTTGATATAGTGGATCACATTGATTGATTTGCATATATTGAAGAATCCTTGCATCCCTGGAATAAATCCCACTATATCATGGTTCAGTTCAGTTCAGTTGCTCAGTCGTGTCCAACTCTTTGCAACCCCAGGGACTGTAGCATGCCAGGCTTCCCTGTCCATCACCAACTCCCAGAGACTACTCAAACTCATGTCCTTTGAGTTGGAGATGCCATCCAACCATCTTATCCTCTGTCATCCCTTTCTTCTGCCTTCAATCTTTTCCAGCATCAGAGTCTTTTCAAATGAGTCAGTTCTTCGCATCAGGTGGCAAAGTATTGGAATTTCAGCTTCAGCATCAGTCCTTCCAATGAATATTCAGGACTAATTTCCTTTAGGATGGGCTGGCTGGATCTCCGTGCTGTCCAAGAGATTCTTAAGAGTCTTCTCCAACACCACAGTTCAAAAGCATCATGGTACATATTCCTTTTAATGTGTTGTTGGATCCTGTTTGCTAAAATTTTGTTGATAATTGTTGCATCTATGTTCATTAGTGATATTGGTCTGTAATTTTCTTTTCTGTGGTATCTTTGTCTAGCTAGTATTAGTGGTATCTTTGTCTCCAATTAGGGCGCTGGTGGCCTCATAGAATAAATTTGAGAATTTTCTTTTCTTAGCAATTTTCTGGGAGAGTTTGAGCAGGATAGGTGTTAGCTCTTCTCTAAACTTTGGTCAAAGTCACCTGGGAGGCCATCTGGCCCTTGGCTTTTGTTTGTTGGAAGATTTGTTATCACAGTTTCAATTTCAGTGCTTGTGATTGATCTTTTCATGCTTTCTGTTTCTTCCTGGTTCAGAAATATATTTTTTAGAGATTACCCTCTGTAAGAGTACTGTAAATTTGTAAAAAATGATAAGCAATATGAATAATCCCTGCCCATAGAAGCACAGATGGCTTATATAAGTCCCCCCAAAATAGTTTATTTTGCTTATATAAGCAAAACTCTCATGTGGACATGTTTTAACATCTTACTTGTTCCCTCATTTATTGAGTAAAATAAAATCTTTCATGCGCACTCATTTTATATTTGTGTGATTCGTGATTTTACCTTTTTGAAAGTATGCTTTGACACTATCACTGAATATATTTACTATGTCTGCATATAAACTACCAAATAATGTCTGTTGTTTGTTTTGTTGCTAGTTGCTTTGTTGCTAAGTTGTATCTGATTCTTTTGCAACCCCTTGCACTGTAGCCTACCAGACGTTTCCATCCACGGGATTTCCCATATAAGAATACTGGAGTGGGTTGCCATTTCCTTCTCCAGGGGATCTTCCTGACCCAGAGATTGAGCCACATCTACTCCATTGGCATGTGGACTCTTTACCACTGAGCTACCAGGGAAGACCAGTATAGGTTGAGTGTTAATAGAATATAGACAATGTTTTCTATTGAATTGCTTAATATAATAGCTGTGAGGCAATATGAAACTGAAATGACTATATCTGGTAAAATAATAACACTAAATGAAAACATCTACAGAATAATATGATAGAGCCCTTTAAAGCAGATGGTTCCCTGGTATACATACATATTAATATACACATGCACATATACATATGTTAAAATGTCACCAATTCATTGTAGCCAATATGCTTTCCATATGGTAATTCTCAGTTTTTAGGTTTCTGCATCAGAAGTATGTATCACACTCTATTAAGCATGTGGTCATAAAGGCACAATGTTAACTGTGTTGCTTAATCATTATTACTCACCCTTGCCTGTTATTTGCTTTTCCATCTTTCTCTCTAACTAAAGCATATGTATCATTCCCCCCAGACATGGGGCCACTTATTCAAGTGGAAATAAGAGCATTTCTCTATAAATGCTGCTGAGAAGATCACATTAAGCAAAATTCCAAAGGTAATGGCCCACTGTGCTTAGTCACTCAGTCATGTCAGACTTTTGTGACCCCATAGACTGTAGCCTGCCAGGCTCTTCTGTCCATGGGCTTCTCCAGGCAAAAATACTGCAGTGGTTTGCCATTTGCTTCTCCAGGGGATGTCTCCAACCCAGGAATCAAATGTGGATCTCGTGCATTGAAGGCAGGTTCTTTACTGACTGAGCCACAAGGCCATTAGTCACAATGGCTCATTAGTCACAGTCAACTGATGATCCACCAAAATGACTGACCAGATAACTCGGTCAACTAGCTCAGGGGATAGTTTACCAAACCAAGAAAATATTTCACTGGATCATCAAGGAACCTTGGCTCACCCCTTTCCAGAACACATATCCAAAAGATGAGTGCTGACCACATCATTCCCTAAAATGAGAAGAGGTCTTGCTTTCCCAAAAGCAAGTGCCCCAGCATCAGCTCCACCTACAAGCACAAGATGTGGCACCAGGAGCCTTGCAGTGTCAATTTCTCATGGAAATATGCACACTTGAAAGGAACACAAGGAGTACACCCTCTTACTAGGACTGAAGTTCAGATTCCTTCTAAGAAAACGTTATTACAATGTCACCAGTCTACTTCTCATGTCTAAAAATAAAGCATCACATCACTTCTTAAGATACATATTACATATGATTAGAACTTTATTCTATTTTTCCCATCTCTTAGCTGGCATTCCTCAGGAGCAGGGAAAAAAAAAAAAGACATTTTCCACACAAAAGTCCACAGTGAAGTATGTTTAAGTGTCAGATTAAAACTAACAAAAGACAGGAAACAGGGAGTGAAGACCTTACTCAGTCCTGAACTCACCCTATTGTGCCTAGGTCCCAGGGGTCAGGAAAAAGCAAGGAGGTTCAGAATTAGCTGCTTCTGTTTCCTTTCACTGCTGAGATATTAAACTTCAAAAACTATTAAGTGGACAAGAAATCTCCAAGTGCCCATAACCTCCTGGGTCTATCTCTAGCATTGAAAAGCCTGTTTAAACCTTATACCTTTTCAAAATTAGAAAAACATCTGTCCCCATTGGTAAATCCCCTTTCCTGCGTATCTATTTTCTGACTTTCCCAAGTCCTTTCCCTTTCACTAAATAAATAAATAAGAAAAAGAAAAGATGCCAGGAGTAGGGATAAACAGGATTTCTTATCAGATAATGACCACAACCTATTTATTTTTGGTTTTCTTACATTGGAAATCAATTTTCTAATCTAGAATGATCTCCAGTGCCAGGTATGATTCTGATTCTCCTGGTAATACAACCTATAGCAGTGATTTTTAAATGTCTTCAGTTTCACTGTGGGCAATACGGTTGCATCATCTCCTCCACAAAAATAGACTGTTCTTGGGAACTGTCACATCTTTGCCTGAAGCTCTCTCACTCAGTGCTGGAATAGACATTACCCATTTATTTAGAACTGGAAATGCATTTTATGTTTTGTACAATGAAAAAATTAATTAGCCTTCTATGGTTCCTAATACTGCTGAAGAGATTGGGGAGATATTCATACATGCACAAATACACATGTAACAACATCTCAGGGTCCTGAGACTCTTCTCCTTGAGTGCTCATCATGCTTCTTAAAACAGATATTCCAGCAGATCTGTCTCTCCAGGGATGAGAAGCAGGGTTCATGTTGGTGCAAATTTCTCAGGAGAATTTGCAGAGCAAGGCTGCTCCTGCCACCCAAAAAAGCCCAGGACTGATTTTCCTTTCCCATCACTTCTATCAGTTGGTCTATTTTTCAGTCCCCAGAAGAAGTGAGCAAATTGCTAATCTTCCTTGACCCAAGGATGCCAAAACCTTTCTTTACATCTTAGACTAGGAATGATGTAATGTAAGTGTAAAATGGCTCACATCAGAGCAATCATAAAATTTACATAAGAAATATACTGGAGACTTGCCTCCCTATGTGGGGTCAGAGTTTAAAATTGTCCCTGCTTGCTGGTTAACACCCTCCACCTCTCTCTCCACACCTTCCATTTTTACTAAAATCTTACAAGTAGGAAGCACAAGCATTGGGGAAGATGTCATGCATTTAGTCCCTCAAAGAAATAGATTGGAATTTCAGATCAGGATAAAGGCCACAAAAAGAAAATAGTTAAAGGTATCAAGTATTATCATGTAGTTTACCATCCAAGCTCATTCAGTTTTGAGAGTGAAAGGGGGCAGGACAAATGTTAAACTGAACTGAGCAGTGAGACATGAGGCAGAAAGTGGGACAATCCCTGGCAAAAGTGGATGGAGGTATCCTTAAAGGAAAAGTGATAAAGGTGTCTGTAATTATTTTCAGAACTTCACACTCAAAGAAGCAGTGAGGAATCAGAGGGGCTTATGCTGGACAATACTTGGCTGAGCTGAGCTTTATAAACACCTGCAGAGTTCTTAGGCAGGATGGACTCAAGGAGTCCCAAAGAAACAGGTAGACATTTATGTCATTGGTCTAAACTCTGAGAGGTAATGGAAGCTTAATTGGCTAATATCAATAGGGTAAATGTGAAACATGATTGATATAAAATGAAGAGACTTCTGCAACTTATTTGATGTGGGAAATCTCACATAGGGTAGATCAGAGGTGATTTTTCTGAATAACAGAGTGATGCCATTAGCAGTATTTGCAAAAAAACACTAAGGCCAAAAGGTTAAGCAACACACTCAAGTTCATCAGCTAATAACAATATGGCCTCAGGTTCACCCTCCAGTAAAGAGATTACTGTAAAATGATAAGAACCAAAAGGAGATTGCTGTGAAAACCATGACATCAAAGAAATTGCCTGTTTTTGCAAGTTGTGGTAAGACGCTGGACTAAAAGTCCAAAGATACGCCATTGAGTCCTGCTCAAGCCATCTTTAGCTTATTTCCTCGGCAAATTCCTTTTTTCTGGGCTGGACTCATGGAAGCATCTGGAGGCACTGGCAGGCCAGCTGTTCTGAGAAGGCCTCAGCTAGGATAGCTGTCCTCTGCTTCATTTTATCTTCCACCCTCTACCTGGCTAGTTCAGACTGTTGCAGATGAGAGAGAGCAGCAGAGTTTTGAGAGACAGTGGAATCCCAGGTCTCTACCACATTCTGCTGACCAAAATGAGTCACCAGGTCCGATCTAATACAAGGAGGAGAACTGGAGCCCTTATTGCACCAAATCTATCAACCAACCAAACATAGAGTATGAGGTTTAAGGGCTGGGATTGTGAGATTGTTTATAACTCCTATATAAGAAGTCACCTCTGAATTTATTTTTAACTAAACATTTGCTCTGTTTAATTCACAGAGCTGTTGAAAGAACCTGTTGTTTCCGATTCAACAGTAAATTAAAGGGAGGCTTTGGCAGGGGGCGGGTAGGGGGGCACAAAGAAACAAATACTGTACCACAAACTGAAGTGCTACTTGTATAATTAGATCTTTGGGTGTACCCTTACAGGGCAAGATTTATATCCATCTCTGGGGACTTTGGAAGGAGAGAAGGAAGGAAATCAATTGACAGAGGGCTTCGTATCCAATTGGTGTTTGTTTGAAAGTTAACACAGAGCAGTCCTTATCCTGGCCACCCAGTAAAGTCCACGTATGTCTTGCGAGCTTGTGCCACTTCAGGAATCTGGTTGGGAGAGTACTTCTCTTTACCTGGAAGGAAAGCCTCCCACCTGATCAATATAGGACCTGCTAGAACTTTCTTAAGCAAAGTATCCCCACCTAGAACTTGTGAGGTGATGTTTTATAAAGGAACATTCTTGACCTTGATCAAGTCAGAACTAGATAGCACTGTGTCTGCAGTCTCAAAAAAAAAAAAAAAAAAAAAAAACTGAACGCTCTACCCTGATATGTGATCTGTCAGAGACTGGCTAGTTGCTCATCAAAGAGTTTCCTCTTTCTGGGCACACAGCCAAACTACATCCTCTGACACCCTGTATCTAGGTGAGGATATGGGACTGGCTCTTGCCAATGGAATGTGAAGGGAAGACATCTCTTTTGGTTGAATGTGGGGATCAGCAAATTGTAGCTTACTGGCCAAATTTGGTTGGCCACCTGTCTTTGGAACTCAGCCACCTCCATTTATTTACACATTGTCTATAGCTGCTTTCACATTGTAACAGCAAAGCTGAGTAGAGAAACAGGGAATATGTATTTCCCAGAACTTAAAATATGTACTATCTGTCCCTTTACAGAAAAAGGACACTAACCTTGGTTTAAAGCATCTTAAAGTTGAGTACCTGTTCCATTCTCTCTTCTGCTTGTCTGCAATATAGAAGATGTCTGTACAGTTTGAAGTCATGACTATACTTTCCAGAAACCATGAAAAAATGCTAGTCCTTGAATGACTGCATGGAACTGCGGCCTCTGTCCGTCAGACAACCAGCCCACCCATATTCCTTTAAGACTCACATTGGACTTTGAGATGGATAAAAAATAAAATGTTGGTATGTGAAGGCACTGTAACATGGGACTTATTTGTCACAGAAGTAAACACAACTTACCTTAGATAATAAAAATGGGAAAAGCAGCACAATCAAGATATTACAATGTGAATAACTGCAGCACATAAAAGACCAATACATTGGTCCAAGGCCTATATCAAAGCTTGGAAGAGAGAGAAGTTGTTACCATTTCCCCTGAGACTGAGATGAGATGAATTGGCAGAAAACTTTTGGACATCAATTCTAGCACCAGTCTTAAAGTCTTCCTCATGTACATGACTTGAGGAAAATCAGAGGTTCAAGCACCTAAGAATAGCTCTCTGTTGGCTTGTAGCTAATGCCTGCCTGGTTTTTTTAATTATTATTAAAGGGTGACTTATTTTGCAATGCAAACATTCCAGACAAGAGTATGTCCAACAATATAAGTTACTGCATAATAAGAAGGACATTATTATACCCTTTTAAAAAGAAACTAGGTAAACAAGTCAGAAGTATATTTTTATGATCTCAGAGACAATTAGAATCCTGGACACCTAGAAAAGAGAGCTATAAAAAGAAACATAGGTGCTCCATGGAAAATGTAAACTGCATAACTGTGCTTCCTTTGCTGAGTAAGGTGCAGTTTCTGGACTCTGATTTAATCTAAACAGGTATTCAGTTCAGTTCAGTCACTCAGTCATGTGTGACTCTTCGTGACCCCATGAAACACAGTACGCCAGGCCTCTCTGACCATCACAAACTCCCTGAGTCCACCCAAACCCATGTCATTGTGTCAGTGATGCCATCCAACCATCTCATCCTCGGTCGTCCCCTTCTCCTCCTGCCCTCAATCTTTCCCAACATCAGGATCTTTTCAAATGAGTCAGCTCTTCACGTCAGGTGGACAAAGTATGGGAGTTTCAGCTTCAACATCAGTCCTTCCAATGAACACCCAGGACTGGTCTCCTTTAGGATGGACTGGTTGGATCTCCTTGCAGTCCAAGGGATTCTCAATAGTCTTCTCCAACACCACAGTTCAAAAGCATCAATTCTTTGACACTCAGCTTTCTTTATAGCCCAACTCTCACATCCATACATGACCACTGAAAAAACCATAGCTTTGACTAGACGGAACTTTGTTGACAAAGTATGTCTATGCTTTTGAATATGCTGTCTAGGTTGGTAATAACTTTCCTACCAAAGAGTAAGCGTCTTTTAATTTCATGACTGCAACCACCATCTGCAGTGATTTTGTAGCCCAGAAAAATAAATTCAGCCAGTATTTCCACTGTTTCCCCATCTATTTGCCATGAAGTGATGGGACCGGATGCCATGATCTTACTTTTCTGAATGTTGAGCTTTAAGCCAACTTTTTCACTCTCATCTTTCAGTTTCATCAAGAGGCTCCTTAGTTCTTCTTCACTTTCTGCCATAAGGGTTGTGTCATCTGCATATCTAAGGTTACTGATATTTCTCCCAGCAATCTTGATTCCAGCTTGTGCTTCCTCCAATCCAGCGTTTCTCATGATGTACTCTGTATATAAGTTAAATAAGCACGGTGACAATATACAGCCTTGATATACTTCTTTTCCTTATAAATTACCTTGAATTCAGAGGCCAAGCTGTATTCTGTCCACAGCATCCTTGTCCTTCATCTGCCTTGTCACTTCTTTTTCACCAGAAGGCACTTCCTCTGGTAATTCTTCCCTGTACATGCCACACATGTCCTTTTTTGTCTTCTTCAATCCCTGCAATTAATAGGTGCCTCAGGAAAGCATTAATTATATTACAAGTATCATTTTACACACCTATTTCTCCTACAAGATGTTGAACTGGGGCCACCCCCTGGCATAATTTCTGGAACATAGAATGTGCTTAATTTATATTTCATTCTCTAGAATTGTGGGTTTCCAAATCTATTAAAGAATTAAAAATCACTTGGGGAATACATAAAAATATGGATTCTGAGACCTTTGAATCAGAGTATCCAGGAGTAAGACTATGAGACAATATTTTTCACAAGGTGATTGTAGGGCACTGATTTCCATGCTCCAGTCCTTCTAATCAGGAAATCTTCCAATCCTAGGAATCCAGTCGAGCTATAGCACTTTCCTTTGGTGGTTCTGCCAGGTCCTCAGACCGTGGAAGTGGGTTGGGGAACAGCATTCATTCTTTAGTCAGTTATTGTGGGCCCTCTATGTGTCTAGGGTTTGAGGAAAACATAAGGAATAGAATGGATAAGAAGTCTGCCCTCATGGTGTTTATATTCTAGGAAAATAGAGGGTGATTGAAAGCAGGAAGAATACATACAGATTATAATATATTTGTAATATGTTGGAAAAAAATAAACCAGGGAAAGAGTATGAAGTGGTTATGAAACAGGTCTGGAACCTGGGACTCTTTGCTTAAGTGCTGCATTGCTTGTATCTGGACACACCTCTCCTTGAACAATAAAATACAAAGAACTATATGGGATTACAAATAACTATGTGTATGCACAGTTGGGGCAAAAGGACAAAAAGGTACAAAAGATCAAAATACATAATGGAATATTACTCAGCCATAAAAAGGGACACATCTGAGTCAGTTCTAATGAGGTGGATGAGCCTAGAACCTATTATACAGAGTAAAGAGAGTCAGAAAGAGAAATACCATATTCTAACACATACATATGAAATCTAGAAAAATGGTACTGAAGAATTTATTTACAGGGCAACAATGGAGAAATAGACATAGAGAACAGACTTATGGATATGGGAAGAAGGGAGGAGAGGGTGAGATGTATGGAAAGAGTAACATGGAAACTTACATTATCATATGTAAAATAGATAGCCAGCGGGAATTTACTGTATGTCTCAGGAAACTCAAACAGGGGCTCTGTATCAACCTAAAGGGGTGGGACAGAGAGGAGATGGGTGGGAGTTTCAAAAGGGAGGGGATATATGTACATATATGACTGATTAATGTTGAGGTTTCCCAGAAAACAGCAAAACTCTGTAAAACAATTATCCATCTATAAAAAATTAATTAAAAAAAAAAAACTCAGTTGTCATTTCTCAAGAATCTGAAGGAAAAGCAGAGTACTGCACATGCCCTCTGCACACGGCACCACCTAAAGTGTGGGCAAACCACCTAAGCCACCCCTCTGACCTGACACCTGAACACACTTTTACCCTGACCCCATGTAAGCTTGCCCCTACTCAGGGAGGGAGCAAGCAAGAGCAACGATTGTTCATTTTCACTCATCCTTCATGCAGCAAGTGCCCCAGTAAAGCCTTGTTTGGATTTCTTGTCTGGCCTCTGATCAAATTATATTTATTAAAGAGGCCAAGCACCCTGGTTGGTAACAATTAGAGAGTGCTATTTTAAAGAGCATTACCAGGGAAGCCCACAGTGAAAAGGTTACACAGAGTAAAGATCTGAAGGATAAGAGATCAAGAATGACTTCTTGGAGAGGGGGTTTCAAGAACAAGAGAAAGTGAACAGATCCGAAGGCAGGAACATTCCTGGCAAGTGTGAGAAACAGGGAGGAGGTAGTGAGTGAAGGGGTAAGTAAAACAAAGCAGGGTCCCAGGGGTTAGAGGTTAGTGTCACATCACTCTGCAGGTCATTGTAAGGTGTTTGCCCCTCCTCTGTGGGTGATGGGAGCCATTGGGGGATTCTGGGCAAAGGTCGAATTTGCTTTTTAACAGCCCAACTATGGCTGCTTTGCTGAAATTACACTGAAGTGAGCACAAGGGTTGAAACAGGGAAACCTGTTAGAAAACTGATGGCCTAATTCATACAAGAGATGATCGTAAGTCAGACCAGGGTTTATGTAGCAAGGAAGGTGATGAGATGAAATCAGATGCTGAACATACTTTAAAGGTAGAATCAACAGGTTTTATTTGCAGATCAGGTGTAAAGTAGCAAAGAGAGAATCAAGAGAAACCCCAATGTTTGAGAGCTGAGAACCGACAAGCGGTTCACTAAGTTAGAGAAGGTAGAAAATTAAACAGATGGGGGTTGGATATCAGATGCTCAGTTTTGGATCTGTTAAGATGAAACACCCAAGTGGAGATTTACATGAGGTTAAAGGTCATCATTAACCAATGCATTTCTTCCTCACCTATCTCTCTGGTTTGGACCTCGAATGCCTTAATCCAAATCTCTATTTTCTAAAAAAAGGGATAATTTCAGATGTTGGTAAAATTGCTTTGTGAAACCATAAAGCACATAAAGTGTAAATTATAAACTACAAGTACTATAAACTGTAAGTTTTATACATGGAAGCCCTAGGAAGATGCCATCAACTCCAAAAGGGGCCTTTTATTTGACCTTTGGAAAAGTAGACTTTAGGAAACATGCAAGAGCCCATAGCCCCTCAGGGTTTTGGGGCCAGATAAGTACAAGTTGGGTTATTTGCAAGCAAATATAGTGCCTTTTCTGGAAACCTTCACAGTTTGCTAAACTTCTGGAAAATTAAACACCCACCATTAACTCATAACCAAAAGAGACACGAAGTAGCAACTGACCATGCACTCCCACCTACTGTGGCCTGAGAAGTAAAAGCAGTATGTCCAGCTAGAGGAAATGTGATTTCAATTGAGACTATCTGAAACCTGTGGATTTCCTTTCTAAAGAAACCATAGTCCATTCTTTCAATCCATCTCCCACTTGCATTCCGTCTTGCAACCACCAGCTCTGCCCCTGCTCCCACCCGTCAAATCTTGGTAGAAACAGCTGTCACCACAAAAGTCATAGCTGGGCCAAGGCAGCCAGCTGGCTGTGTGATTCACAAACAAATTAACCTTGGGATTTTATTTTGAGCAAAGGGGCTTCCTATCCTATGTTCTTAGTGGCCATCCATATTTTTGCTCTTGGATAAACAAACACTAACTCAAATGTCACACAAACTGAGCCATATTGTGGGTTTTCAGGGCCACTACTCACTACTGCTTTTTTAAAAATATTCTTAATCAAAAGTTTTTATCTCCTGACTTTTCCAGTGACCACTTCAAATGATCTGATCCATACCTGGGGTTTCATTTCTCAAAGGAGAGGAGTGTGAACATCGTTGTTCCATTAACAATTTAACAAATCATTTCTCAAAGTGAAGGCACAGAGTTAACAGATGACATAATATATTTACAAGTTTTAGGAAATCAGCAATTATATGTGTTGCAGCACAGCACCACCTACTGACCATAAAGGGAAAGAACATGGGAGTAAGAAGAAGACAGGAAAAGACAGGCCAAAAAGGAGGTGAGAAAGAAGAGAAGGCTAGAGAGAAAGAGGAAAAGAGAAAGAAAGGATGCAAGAGGAAAAGGAAGGGGAGAGAAGGGAAGTTAAATTTAAGAAAAGGACTTTGGATTTTCACTCATGCAAGTCTTCATGTCATACATACAGAAACTGACCTCAGAAGGTTTCATTTCTATTCATCAAGGATGCAGAAGAATTTCAGGTTGTTTGTTTATAAGAAACATCACTTTAACATTTTCAAATTTTTTAAAATAGTTATCCTGGTGTGGTATTGTCAAACGAATACATATATAAGTCAAAGGAATAGAATAAAGAATCCAGAAGTAAACTGCTATATTGAGTCTTATTTTTCTACAAAGGTGCAAAGACAATTCAATGAAGAAATGATAGTCTGTGCAACAAATTGTGCTGAAACGATAATACAAAATATGTGCAACCTCAACCCATACCTTATATAAAATTTAACTAAATATGGACTACAAATATAAATAAAACATTTTCAAATGTTAAACTGGCTTTCAATACCCAGAATTCATCCCAGGTATGAAAGGCTAGTCAAACATTTGAAAATCAATTAATGTTAATATATCAACAGGCTTTAAGAGATAAGCTACACCATCATATCAATAAATGCAGAAAAAACATTTACAAAAACCCAACACTTTTTCATGATGAAAAGAAAAAGAACTCTCAGTAAACTAGCAATAGAGGAGAACTTCCTCAACTTAATAAAGAGTATCTACAAAAGCCTACATCTAACATCATACTTGATGATGATAAAGTAGAAGTTTCTTCTATGGCTAGGAACAAGTAAAGGATGTTCTCTCTCACCAATCCTTTTTGAGATCATCTTGGAAACTCTAAATAGCATAATAATACCAGTTTCCCTGGTGGCTTACTCGGTAAAGAATCTACCTTCAACACAGGAGACCTAGGTTCGATCCCTAAATTGGGAAGACCCCCTGAAGAGGGCATGGATACCCACTCCAGTATTCTTGCCTGGAGAATCCCCATGGACGAGGAGCATGGCGAGCTGTAGTCCATGGGATCACAAAAGAGTCAGACACAACTGAGCAACTAAACACACACACAAGAAAACTAAGAAATTGTTTAGAGAAAAAAGAAATAGAACATTGTTTGCTGATGACATCTATATAGAAAATCTTAAAGAATTAACAAAAAAACTTCTGTAGCTAATAAACAAATATGGCAAGACAGAAGGGTATAAGGTTAATATACAAAGTCAACTGCTTTTCTACATGCCAGCAATGAAAGAGTAGAATTTGAAATTAAAAACATAATGTCATTTATATTAGCATCCAAAAATTAAATAGTTAGGTAGAAATCTAACTGTATGTATGAGTCAACACGAAGAAAATTATAAAACTCTGATGAACAAAATTAAAGAACTGAATAAATCAGGAGACACTCCATGTTCACGAATAGAAAGACTCAGTACTGTCATGATGTCAGATCTTCCAAACTTGATCTACAGATTTAATTCAATTCCAATCAAAATCCCAGCAAGATAATTTTGTAGATATTGACAAACTGATTTTAAAGTCTATATGGAGGGGCAAAAGACCCAGAATAGCCAACACAATATTGAAGGAGAAGAACAAATTTCGAGGATTGATAAGACCAGACTTCAAAACTACTGTAAAGCTGCAATAATCAAGACAAGGTTGTTCTGGAGAGAGAACAGAGAAATAGAGCAATGGAGCAAAACAGACAGCACAGAAATAAACTCACGATATAGTCGACTGATCTTTGACAAAGAAGCAAAGGTAATACAACAGAGCAAATATAGTCCCTTCAACAAATGATGCTAGAACCATTGAACTTCTGTATTACAATTTTTTAAAATATAAAGACATAAATCTTATACCCTGCACAAAAATTTGCTCACAATGAACCACAGACATAAATATAAAAAGCAGAACTATGAAATTCTGAAAAGACAATACAGAAGATCTAAATGACTTTGAGAATGGTGATGACTTTTTAGATAAAATATCAAAGGCATAATCCATGAAAGAATAATTACTATAAGTTAGGCATCCTTAAAATTAAAAACAGTCTGCTTTCCAAAAGACAGTGTTCAGAAAATAAGACAATATATGGATGGGGAAAATGTATTTGCAAAAGACATATCTGATAAAGGATTCTTACCCAAAATCTACACAGTCTTGGAATTCAACCAAAGAAAAAGAAAACCAAATAAATAAGATTATGAACAACCATATTAAAAAGTGGGCCTTAAAAAACTAAGAATGAAACCACCATATGACCCAGAAATCCCACTCCTAGGCATATACCCTGAGGAAACCAAAACTGAAAGAGACACCCATTGTTCATTGCAGCCCTATTTACAATAGCTAGAACATGGAAGCCACCTAGATGTCCATCAACAGATGAATGGATAAGGAAGTTGTGGTATATATACACAATATTACTCAGCCATAAAAAGGAATGCATTTGAGTCAGTTTTAATGAGGTGGATGAACCTAGAACCTATTATACAGAGAGAAGTGAGTCAGAAAGAGAAAGATAAATATCACATTCTAACACATATATATGGAATCTAGAAAAATGGTACTGAAGAATTTATTTACGGAGCAACAGTGGAGAAAAAGACATAAAGAATAGACTTGTGGACATGGGGAAAGGGGAGGAGAGAGTGAGATATATGCAAAGAGTAACATGGAAACTTACATTACCATATGTAAAATAGATAACCAAAGGGAATTTGCTGTATGTCTCAGGAAACTCAAACAGGGGCTCTGTATCAACCTAGAGGGATGGGATGGGGAGGGAGATGGGAGGGAGTTTCAGAAGGGAGGGGATATATGTATACCTATGACTGATTCACGTTGAGGTTTGACAGAAAACAGCAAAATTCTGTAAAGCAATTATGTTTCAATGAAAGATTAATTTAAAAAACAGTGGGTCTTAACGGACACTACCAAAGAAGAATACATCACCAAAGAAGTCCATCATCAACTCCCAGAGCTTATTCAGATCAGACTCATATCTATCAAGTCGGTGATGCCATCCAACCAGTCATCCTCTGTGGTCCCCTTCTCAAAGGTAATATATGAAAAGACAGCTCACTCTATATATCACCCCAGAAAAGCAAATTAAAACAACATATTACCACTGCATACCTACTAGAATGCAAAATCTGAACTATCATTCACCGATGGTGGGAAAGAAAAATGGTACAGCTACTTTGGAAGATATCTGGCAGATTTTTACAAAAGAAAATAATCATTTTCACCACGTGATACAGTCGTCATTTCTTTGGTATTTACTCAAATAAGCTGAGAAACATGTCCACTCAAAAATGTATATGGCAATTTATAACAGCTTTATTATTAAGTTCCAGAACTTAAAAGCAACCAAAATGTTGTTCAGTAGGTGATGAATACATAAACTGGGGTACATCCAGGCAACTAGATACCACTCAGCCCTGAAAAGAAATGAGCTAGTGAGCCATCAAAAGATATACAAGAACTTTTAATGTACACTGCTAAGTGAAAGAAGCCAATCTGAAAAGGCTACATACTGTACGATTTCAACTATATGGCATTCTGGAAAAGGAAAAAAAAACTATGGAGACAGTGAAAGATCAATGGTTACCGAGGGATTGGCAGGAAAGATTAACAGATAGGCTGAAAAGATTTTTAGGGCAGTAAAAATACTCTGTATGATACCATACCATAATACATGCCATTATACATGGATACATGTCATTATACGTTTATCGAAGCCCACAGACTGTCAACAGCAATGATGAACCATAATATAAACTATGAACTTCGAATGATTATGGTGTGTCAGTGTAGGTTCATCAGTTATAACAAATGTACCATCTGGTGGGGATGTCGATAGTTGAGGAGGCTGTGCATGTGCTGGGAAAGGAGTATATGGGATATCTATGTGCCTTCCTATTAATTTTGCAATGAACCTTAAAACTCCTCTAAAAAATAGTCTTTTAAAAATACCAGAAGAAAGGACTTTCCTGATGGTCCAATGGTTAAGAATCCACCTGCCAATGGAGGGGACACAGATTTGATTGCTGCCCAAGAAGAATCCACATGCCATGGAGGCACTAAACTCATGCACCAATTATTTAGGCCATGTTTTAGAATCCATGCTGTGCAACAAGAGAGCCCACCGTGAGAAGACTGCACACTACAGAGTAACCACCAACCACTGCAATTAGCAAAAGTCTGCAGGTGTCAACGAAGACCCAGTGCAGCCCCCCAAAAAGTGCATAAACATTTTTTTAAATATTAAAAGAAAAATCTTACACAATTATTCATGACAAGGAATGGGGCAGGGGAAACCATGATGGAACTATTGATTTATTTAATATCATGTATGAATCTCAAATTCATTATGTTAAGTGAAGTAAGCCAGTCTCAAAGAATTACATATTATCTTATTTCATTTAATGATATTCTGAAATAGTGAAAACTCTAGGGACAGAAAATATATCAGTGGTTGCTATAGTAGGAAGAGAGGGTAACATGAAGGAGTATAGAGGAATTTGGGAGGGGTGAAGAAACAATTTTATATTTTGACTGAGCTGATTATTATACTACTGTACATATTTGTCAAAACTCTCAACTCTAAAATAGAAATATGGATTTTACTATATGTAAATGATACCATAACAAAAATGTAAAAAGTAAATGATCTTACTCTAATATGTGACTTATTGCAAAAAAGATGGAATTATAAGTATTTTCTACTTTCACACACTATTTGTTTAAATTCATCAATTTATTCTTAAAAGAAAGCCCTTACTAAATCTAATCTTGGCTCCTATTTAAAATAGCCTGCATTTAATAGAAGAATCTGAATTGGTAAGTTTTTAGTGTAACATGAACAGTTACATAATTTACATCTTAATGATCAAAATGTATTACAGAGAGAGGATTATACTGGTATTTAATGCAATCTTTGACTAATTTTTAACCTGAATGTTTATCCATGTGAAACATCTTCAGAAATTCTTTCTGGTAGCTTACATTATACAAAGAAATGACTACATGGTTCTGAATGCTGTCCCTTTCTTTTCAAGCTCCAGATAGCCTTCCAGAGTTATACTTTTGTTCTTTCAACCAAGGTTACTTCTCAGTCCCAAAGAGGAAAAAAAGAGTTCAAAGGTAGCAACCTATATAGGCAGAGCATTTATTGTGTTGGATGTATGATGCCAAGAGTAAAGATTAACCAAAAAAGGAAGAAGAGGATGGAGAAAAAATGTTAAAATTCTCACATCAAAGGCCATTTTGCCAAACTAGCATTTACTGCATCAGTGGTTTGATCACTGCTTTTTGGATCCTTCATCCACTAACATAATTTGGGGGCCATATAAAATTCATTTATTTAACAAGTATTTCTTGTGGGTCTGCTATGTAATCTATGGTGCCAAAAACAAACTTGGGATATAGTGACCTACAAAAAGATAATGGACCTGTCCTAAGACAGCTCATTATCTTTGGGAGGAAGTTGATGCAGTAAGTCAGAAATGATGGCAGAATAGGATCACACCTGTCATGGTATCTGAGGAGTACAGGGGAGGAAGGCAGATGCATCAAAGTATCTGAACCCAGGTGGTGTATTTAGTAACAAAAAATGTATGAGGGCAGGGACATTAACTATTCAATGACTATTAACCAGATGGATTGGGAAATATAGGCAGTAAAAAAAGACAACAATAGCAAAGATCTAAAGCCTTACAAGTCTATAACTATATAATAATGTAATTAAAGCTTTACCACATGAAAAAAAATATGCCTGGAAAATATAAAGACTCAGTAAAATTGTAAAAAATAATCAAACCTCTCCTTAATTGATCTGTAGCTATCTAATTGAAGCTTGGCCTTGGGGTTCAAAATCAAGCTGGCAAAGGCTAACAGAGTTTTGCCAAGAGAATGCAGTAATCATAGCAAACACCCTCTTCCAACAACACAAGAGACGACTCTCTGAATGAACATCACCGGATGGTCAGTCTCGAAATCAGATTTATATTCTTTGCAGCTGAAGATGGAGAAGCTCTATACAGTCAGCAAAAACAAGACCTGGAGCTGACCATGGCTCAGATCATCAGATCCTTATGCAAAATCCAGGCTCAAATTGAAGAAAGTAGGTGGGGAAAAACACTAAGCCATTCAATTATATCCTAAATCAAATCCCTCATGATTATACTGTGGAGGTTATGAATGGATTCAAGGGATTAGATCTGGTAGACAGAGTGCCTGAGGAACTATGGACAGAGGTTTGTAACACTGTACAGGAGACAATGACCAAAACCATCCCCAAGAAAAAGAAATGCAAAAAGATAAAGTGGTTGTCTGAGCAGGCCTTAAAATAGCTGAGAAAAGAAGGGAAATGAAAGGCAAAGAAGGAAGGGAAAGATACACCTAACTGAATGAAGAGTTCCAGAGGAGAGCAAGGAGAGATAGGAAAGCCTTCTTAACTGACCAATGTAAAGAAACAGAGGAAAATAATAAAATGGGAAATACTGGAGATCTCTTTAAGAAAATTAGAGTTACCAAGGGAACATTTCATACAAAGATAGACACAATAAAGGACAAAAATAGCAAGGAGATAGCAGGAGGAGAAGAGTTTAAGGAGAGGTGGCAAGAATACACAGACAGACATCCTGGAATGTGAAGTCAAGTGGGCCTTAGGAAGCATTACTACAAGCAAAGCTAGTAGGGGTGATGGGAGTTCCAGCTGAGCTATTTAAAATCTTAAAAGATTATGCCAGTAAAGTGCTGCACTCATTATGCCAGCAAAGTTGGAAAACTCAGTAGTGGCCACAAGAATGGAAAAGGTCAGTTTTTAATTCTAATCCCAAAGAAAAGCAATGCCAAAGAATGTTCAAATTACCACACAGTTACACTCATTTCACAAGATTATGCTCAAAATCCCTCATGCTAGGCTTCAACAGTATGTGAACTGAGAAATTCCAGATGTATAATCTGGATTTATAAAAGGCAGAGGAACCAGAGATCCAACTGCCAATGTATGCTGAATCTGTTAAAAGCAAGAGAATTCCAAAATAAATCCACTTCATTGACTGTGCTAAGGCCTTTTACTATGTGGATCACAACAAACTGTGGAATATTCTCAAGAGACGGGAATACCAGACCACCTTACCTGCCTCCTGAGAAACGTATATGCATGTCAAGAAGCAACACTTAGAACCATACATGGAACACGGACTGGTTCAAAATTTGGAAAGAAGTACGTCAAGGCTGTATATTGTCACCCTGCTTATTTAACTTACATGCAAATCACATCATGCAAAATGTCAGACTCAACGAATCACAAGCTGGAATCAAGATTGCAGGGAGAAATAGCAACAACCTCAGATATGCAGATGATACCACTTTAATGGCAGAAAATGAACAGGAACTAAAGAGCCTCTTGATGAAGGTGGAAGAGTAGACTGAAAAGCTGGCTTACAACTCAACATTCAAAAAACTAAGATCATGGCTTTGGGTCCTATCACTTCACGGCAAATGGATGGGGGAAATGTGGAAACAGTGTCAGATTTCATTTTCTTGGGCTCCAAAATCATTGCAGACAGTGACTGCAGCCACAAAATTAAAAGACACTTGCTCCTTGGAAGAATAGCTATGTTAAACCTAGATAATGTTTTAAAAAGTGAAGACATCACTTTGCCTACAAAGATTCATATAATCAAAGCTATGGTTTTTCCAGTAGTTATGTATGGTTGTGAGAGTTGGACCATAAGGAATGCTGAGCACTGAAGAATTGACACTTTCGAACTGTGGGGCTGGAGAAGACACCTGAGAGTCCCTTGGACAGCAAGGAGATCAAACCAGGCCTTCCTAAAAGAAATCAGCCTTGAATATCCATTGGTAGGATTGATGCTGAAGCTGAAGCTGCAATCCTTTGGCCACCTGATGTACAGAGCCAAGTCATTGGAAAAGATCCTGATGCTGGGGAAAATGGAGGGCAAGGGGAGAAGGGGGCGACAGAGGATGAGATGGTTGAATGGCATCACTGTCTCAATGGACATGAGCTTGAGCAAACTCTGGGAGATAGTGAAGGACAGAGATGCCTGGCTTGCTGCAGTTCATGGGTCACGAAGAGTTGGACTGATTGAACGATAGCAACAACAATGGAGTAACCCAGTTAATGCTAAGTGGAAACAGAACAAAACTAATCTAGAGAAGATGCTATCCCCAAATACTATTATTAATTTGCCTTTATTTGGGGAAAACATTTTTTCATTAAGGTTGTTTTTCAGTCACTCAGTCGTGTCCAATTCTTTGTGACCCCCTGGACAACAGCATGTCAGGCTTCCTTATCCTTCACCATCTCCTGGAGCTTGGTCAAACTTATAAGCTAGTGATGCCATCCAACCAATCTTGTCCTATGTCATCCCCCTCTCCTCCTGCCTTCAATCTTTCCCAGCATCAGGGTATTTTCTAATGAGTTGGCTCTTTAGGGTCATTAAGGGTGGCTTATCCAAATTTTCACAGACTATTGTCAAATTGTGTTAAAAAGGAAATGTGTTAGTCAGCCTTACCTCTTCTAGTTTTGAAACTCTGTGCACTTGGAGTTAGAGTCTGACTAGACTGATTTCTAATAGATTTCATTTTAGAAATAGATAGTAATCTCTTACTTTTTATGCATTTCCTTCAACATAGATGTGTTGCATGGTTAATCTTGGTATTTCTTTGTATAGAAGCTTATCATTCATAGAAAAAAATATCCACTCATCCAACAAATCTTTATCTCCACTATATGCCATGTCCAGGAATCTTCGTTTATGTTATGCACTTGAGAAATTGGTCACATCAGTAGTATAAAAGTCTGCAGGTACACATAAAATTACTTAACCAATAGCTTAAATGCTTAGGTAAGCTCTCCCCCAAAGCTCAAAACCAATAGAAAAATGAGGGCTAACATGTCACAAACCTAGCCATATTTTTGATCTGTACTATTTTTTTGGTATAGAGTTTCAATAAATATTATTCTTTTAGCAATGCCATAAATTCACTTCTCTATAGCTTCAAAAGCTTGATCATAGTTTTATGGTTCTCAATTTCAGTGAATTTGTCCATACTCAATCATCAGTCTTTGCCCTTACAAAATATTCATAATAAATAATTCGCAAGGAATATGCCCTTAGTTTTTGCCTGATGACTTTTTTTTTATTCTTTATCTCCTTTTTATTTTAGGTCTCATTCTGTGTCCATTCTGATGTTTAATTGTGTTGGTAATTTAGCAAAGGTAATGATTTTGAAAGGTCTGTGATCATTGAAATTTAAGCCCAAATAGCAACCTGGCTGACATTTTTTAAATTTTATATTGGAGCATAGTTGATTAACAATGTTGTGTTTGTTTCCAGTATATAACAAAGTGATTCAGTTTTACATATATATATATATATATATATATTCTTTTTCGAGTTATTTTCCATTTAGGTTACTACAGAATACTGAGCAGAGTTCCCTGTGCTATACAGTAGGTCCTTGTTGGTTATTTATTTTAAATATGGTAGTGTGTACATATCAATTTAGGAAGTGTTAATAATTACCAAGAAGCCAGCACCTTGATGATTTTCTCAATGAACTAAGCAATGGTAGAAAGATTTCTCTTCTTCACATATTTTTATAATATTCTACCTTATACTTTCCAGCTATTTCTCTGCAAACTATTCGAATCCATGTTTCTCCTAAGCAGTGACACAAGGTAGGCTGGCTAAGACATGCTTTCATGTGAATATGGTATTGCTGCAGGCAAAAGGAAGCACTCCTATAATAAATCCTCTGGATGGGCTTGCTTTATAAGGGTCTTGAAAAGCTGAGAAAGACAAGCAAAGAACCAAGTGTGAAACTTGAGGCCCTTGTCACCAACACACTGAGTTAAAAAGCACACACCATTTACCAAGCATACTTGCCCAAGCTAGTAAATTGGCCAATTTCTCACTCACCATTTTTGTTTTTATAAACCAAGGGAGGAACACAAGAAAAAAAGTCTCACTTTTATTTTTTAACTCAAGAAAGGGAAAAAAGGTAAATTTTACATATTATTCCCCATTACCTTTAGGCAGTTACTATTAACTCTTAGAGGTTAAATCAAAATAAATACAAGATTCCATCAGTCTTGGGCAGTGTTGGAGAATTAGATGTCACATCATGAGAAATAGCATGTTGAAAGATCAACCTGATGGAGTATACTAGTATCTATAGAGATGTTGTTCAAATTCTCTCTGTTAACGTCTAGTTCGTGGGCTGGCACCTGATTTCATTCAAGTGTCAGTACTTCCTTCATAAAATCTGCTTGTAACTCTTGACTAATGCTGAATCTATATGCCACAGCATGGAATTCTGACTGCAACTAAGAACTATATGTGGAGGGATGAAATAAATATCTTACTCCAGGCCTCAATCTCACATCTAAAATTATCTCTGCCAGTACCGAGTTGTCCCTTGGAGAGCTGATGGTAGGAACTGATTACTGTGAGGGTGTGTGTCTGAGCTCCACCCAGAGGACTTTGGATTCCCTACACTGTGTCTCTGTGTTCATCCACAAGCTGGGTGTGGTCTCAGCCAGTGATTTCTTTTAGGAGGCTGACCTTGGGCTATGGGAACCAGCTGTGCTGCCCAGAGAGCCAGAAGTACCTGGGAATTTGCATCTTCCAAGGTTGACCAACCAGCCCAGTTTGTTGAAGACTGAATGGTGTCCCCAAATGTGGGGGCTTCAGCACTAAAAGCAGGACAGTTCCAGGTAAACTGAGAAAGTTGCTCACCCAAGGTACCCTCATCACCACACATGGGCAGTCCTTAGTCCTACCTGATTAGTGCAGTAATATGCAAGCCCAAAAATATGATGCTGAAGCTGAAACTCCAATACTTTGGCCACCTGATTTGAAGAACTGACTCCTTGAGACCCTGATGCTGGGAAAGATTGAAGGCAGGAGGAGAAGGGGCAACAGGGGATGAGATGGTTGGATGGCATCACCAACTCAACGGACATGACTTGGAGCAAACTCCGGGAGATGCTGAAGGACAGGGAAGCCTGGAGTGCTGCAGTCCATGAGGTTGCAAAGAGTCGGACATGACTGAGCAACTGAACTGATGAAAGCCCAGTTCCTTTGTCTTCAGCTGGGATAAAGATTCAGGTACAATTGTCTTCCAGAGCACCTTGCAGGAACCGACTGAGGCTGGAGTTTCCCATAGCCGCATCTTCCCTTCTGTATCTGGCCTCTCCTCTCACTTTCCCATGTCTCCTGGAAGCACTTCCTTAGTAAATCATTTGCACCCCATTCTCATCTCAGTGAAATATTGTGAACCCCTGCCCCTTTCCAGGAGTGTGAGAAAATCACAAGACGTGTCTGCCATTGAATTCATGTGGCAGTCACAAATATCATTTTAGCCAAATGTTTAAGCTTATCCTGAACTAAAATTGATAACAGAGTTATGGTGGTGGTGGTGGTTTAGTCACTAAGTCATATCCAACTCTTGTGACCCCACAGACGATAGCCCACCAGGCTCCACCTTCCATGGGATTCTCCAGGCAAAAATACTGGAGTGGGTTGCCATTTCCTTCTCCAGAGGATCTTCCCAACCCAGGAATCGAACCCAGGTCTCCTGCATTGCAGACAGATTCTTTACCAACTGAGCTATAAGGGAAGCCCAGTTATAGGCAGGTTGGAAAACTCTCATCTTGGTGAATTTCCTTTTCTTGTTTCCATAACTTTGGTCAACTTGGAGATAGTAAAGATGGCAGAAATAGCAGCAGAGTATAAAGGTGGCTCTTGGGCTGGGGAGGTATGTGGCAAACAAACAGTTAAAAGAGATAGAATTTAAATAATCAACCGCAAGTGATTAAGATTTGATTAGCTATTTTTTAGTGCATTGAGGGCAGGAGGAGAAGGGGACGACAGAGGATGAGATGGCTGGATGGCATCACTGACTCGATGGACGTGAGTCTGAGTGAACTCCTGGAGTTGGTGATGGACAGGGAGGCCTGGCGTGCTGCGATTCATGGGGTCGCAAAGAGTCGGACACGACTGAGCGACTAAACTGAACTGAACTGAGTGCATCCCAAGGGGCCTTTTTTTTTCTGAAATAAAACTAAAATCTTTAGTACATTTTAAGAAAATAATTTTCTCTGCTAGGATATGTAATTCTATCATTTATATATACCTACAGATATTTTTCTGAAACCATAACTGAATAAAATATTAATTTGGCCTGGACGTACTTTTTTGTGTCTAGAAACTCTACTTCTCTGACCTGCTCTTTGAACCATTGAAGTTACTATACAATGAGGAGCAATTTGCAATAATTTACCAAAAAAAAAAAAAAAACATACAATAATAAAGTAGCTCTATAACAGGTTTGATTTAAGGAAAAGGGTTTCCCTTTCAGGACCCCATGAATGTACAAGGTTCAAACAAAGTGCGAGGCGCTAATGAACAGCCTCTGTTTTCCTGTGCTGGGCCCTGAACAGAATGACTTCATTCAGGGCTACTGTTCGTGCATGGAAAGTGCTGGTAAAAAATCCCACAGAGTTCAGACGACCTTTTCCTAACTTTCTTTTTTTTCCCCTATTTGTCTTTCGGGTCTAAGCCAGGGATAACATAAATATTCATCAGCTGATATTTGCAGTAGCTGTGAAGTTATGAATGAGGCCATGCGGCTTGACTCTTGTCCCATCTACAGAAAGGCAGCTTCTCCACTCAGCTTCCAGCCAAAGGACACTTTCCAAAATCCCCAAAGTGTACTAGCAGGCTTTTCAAATTCAGACTTTTCTTTTCTTTAATGCTCAGAGCATAAATGCTGTCTGCTTAATGTTTACCCTGGGATTATAGAAGAAGAAAAAGAAAAACATTACTTTGCCAACCTTTAAACTTTCAGATGCCTTGACATAACAGGCAAATGTGTTAGTAGCTCACAACATTGGTGGCATATATCATTGGTTATGATGTTTGCAGGTTTTCTTTTTATATTAAATACCAGACAGATACCTGAGGCATGTATTGTGTGAAGGACAGGGAAAAGAATCACAGCTTTGATCTGTTTTTATTGCTTTATTAGTCACCTGGGCAGGTGTTGGACAGAGATGCTGGAAAACACTTTTGAATAAGACAGCTTCAAATAGGTCCTCGATGTTGAGACATAAAAACATAAAAATTGTGCCTGTCATACAGCCCAAAATGGGCTGGTATCCTTGTAATCCAGATTTTCCACAAATCAGAACTTTAGAATCTGTATTTTTAAAAATTTTCCAGAGCCTCTTACTCAAAAAAAAAAAAAAGGTAGAAAGAACGTCGTAAATGAAAATAAGAGATTACGTGGTAGCAAAAAGTCAAGTGATGAATCAATTCCCAATAGCTAGTAAACACAAATTGAACACATTTTTAATAGATACAGTATAAGTTATGTCAATGTACAATACTGTCTTTTTAACTTTGCTTATCAATGTGTTTTATTCAAAACCCAACATTTGGTCTTTGTCTCTGTAGAAGTGTTCCCTATGTACACGAGTTATCTGGATAATCCTAGGACATGAGGATAATTTTTAAGAATTATTACTCCAAGAGCCATACTTGGAAGAATCTATTTGGAAACATACTGTATTTCTGAATTTTATATAATAATTGCACATCAAAATCTCCTATGATCACTGTTCTGTAGGTTTTCAGGTCCAGCTATCTTGGATAAAATGACATACCTAACAGTGGAAATAACTGTCTAAACCACCAAACCATAGAGATGAAAGATAGAAGAGCAGGAACTCAGGTGTTCCAATAAGGACCAGATCCCAGCCTGGCAAGAAATCTGACTGGAACAGATATTCATGGCTGGATTCCCGTCTCCTTCTTCATCCTGGAGTCTAGCCTTCCCAGGGCTAGAATGGGAGCCAGAGGCAAGTGCTCAACTGTATTCTCTCTGGCTCCAGCTCTCACCAGAATAAGATCTGATGAAGAACTGTTGGAGAGAGTTATAGGCAATGACCTTCTGCAGGAAAAACTAGTCAGCAGACAGGAATGATGGATTGTTATACATGCACAGAGACACTGCAGAGGCCAGATGAGTTAGAGCATGTAGGAAAGATTTCTTCTCCTTCTGATCCTTTCCCAGTACTGTAAATTCTGATCTGGAAGTAGCAGAGGGAAGAATTAGATGTTGATGTCCTCTCTGTGAAACTCTTTTTCAAAACACATTGCAATATCAGAAATAATTTCAATTAGAAACCTTTTACTCTTATTCAATGATAGCCTATAAAATTTCATGCACAGTGACTCTATATTTTGATCTCGGGCACAAGCAACCGAAGATATTTGCTTACTTGATTAGTTTTCTTTGTTTTTAAATGACTATTTACATATTAAAGACCACTTTCTGAGTTCTATCCTTTCTTTCTTTCTTTCTTTCTTTCATCTTTCTATCCTCTCCAGGAACACTGCATTTTCCCAAACAATACCTCATCTGTTTAAGTACACAAAATTTTGAACAGTACAAGACAATTTGTCATCTGTCAAGGCAGACCACAAGTATAAGTCATACTGTCTCATCAAAGTGGTCCATGTAATTTATAATCCAAATTGGGAGAGTTTGGGAGTAACTGGAGCATGAACACTGGAAGAATGAGTATTACGCTGGGAGAATGAATATAAAACTGGGACTGTTGTGGACAAATAAGAAGTCCTCTGGTTGATTCTCTACTTTTATCTTCAGTTTCCACTTTCGTTCTCTGGAAAATAATTTGCTTTCCATCATGTTATTTAATGTTATTTAATGCCACTTTATTTGGCTGTTATACCAAATTATCATCAGTACACGTTACTCAAGCTATATCCTCATAAAATTGCTTTGGGTGATGTCATCTCCCTTCTGTCTTTCCATTGAGGATTTTAAAGTTTTCTAAAGCATATCCCATAAACTGTGCATTCTGCCTATATACAGGGCCAGTGCTATCTCAAGAAAAGTAAGATTAGATTGCTTACTTCCCTTGCTTCTGAGAGATTACTTGGTGGATACCGGATAGCCAGCTGTTGTTTCTCTATATATACTGAAGTACACTCAGCTCCCTAATCACAGAATAGAGATAATTCATGCACAAAGGGGCATCAGACTACTTCCATGGGTTCAGTGTCCACAGAGGATAAACAGCACCTTGGAGGAACAGCAGCTTCAACACATTGGTTTTGGCCTAATGACTTTGTCATACCTGCTGATTCCCAGCTGCTCCATGTGAATTCTTCTTACTTTTGCATGATCATTTTTTAAAAAATATTTATTTCTTTCTTTGGCTATGTTGCCCAGAGGTTAAAGTATCTGCCTGCAATGCGGAAGACCTGGGTTCGATCCCTGGGTTGGGAAGATCCCCTGGAGAAGGAAATGGCAACCCACTCCAGTATTCTTGTCTGGAGAATCCCACGGACCGAGGAGCCTGGTGGGCTACAGCCCACGTGGTCGCAAAGAGTCGGACACAACTGAGCAATTTCACTTTCACTTTCACCTGGCTATGTTGGTCTTATTTGCAGCACATGGGCTCTTTCATTCCAGAGCATGGACTTTTCTCTAGTTGTGGCACATGGGCTCAAGAGCACTGGCCTGGTAGCTATGGCACGTGGGATCAGGAGCCCTGGCTCAGTAGTTGTGGTACGTGGACTCTCTACTCCTGGGTTATCTTGATGAGCCACCTTAGCTCTCTTGCTTTGCAATGGTACAGGGATGGAGGAGGGAGGGGTGTTCAGGATGGGTAACACGTGTATAACTATGGCAGATTCATGTTGATGTATGGCAAAACAAATACAATATTATAAAGTAATTAACCTCCAATTAAAATAAATAAATTTATATTTTTAAAAATGAATAAAAGGATTGTAAAAGTAAAAAAAAGAAGAAAAGAATTGCAACGTGGAAAATTGCACTTCAACATTCAAAATTTTTTGACATAATAAATACCTGAAGTCTACAGATGCTATTTAAACTGATGAGAAGTATTGGAGAAGAATTTTCACTAAACAAAATTTCTTTTTAATTTCTTGCCATTAAAATTTCATTTATTTTGTTATTCAAACCTTGTCAATTATCTCCATCTCTGCCACTAATAGTTATAATCCTCTGGTCAGTTTCCTAAACTAGAGATCAAAGGGTTGAATTTTCAGTATTTCTCACATTGCAGTCCATAGAATTTTATATCCATATTATATTAATCACTTTAGTTATAATCCATATTATATTAATTAGGCTTTCCTGGTGTCTCAGACAGTAAGAATCCATTCTGCAATGCAAGAGACCCAGGTTTGATTCCTTGGTCAGAAAGATCCCCTTGAAAGGGAATGGTTACCCACTCCAGTATTCTTTCCTGAAGAATTCCACAGACAGAGGAGCCTGGTCAGCTACAATCCATGGGGTCGCAAAGAGTTGTACACGACTGAGCAACTAACTATATTAATTGCATACATACATGAAGCATTTATGGAAAATACCTGATTAACAAAGGTAAATAGATTTCTTTAATATAAGACTTGAGATACATTAATAAGCAGATACGTCTAATCAAGCCACAAGACAATTTTAAATTACCATGATTAATTTATGCACTTCAAAAATAAAGCAGTCAAGAAGTTAAATTTGCAAGAATGAACACACTAGCCTTGGAATAACATGTTAAACTTCCATCAAACATTCTGTGGTCTGAAACTGACAGGATGTTTCTGGATTACTGGTGCATGGTCAAGCAAAGAAAGACTACTCACAGTGGGATTAGAGGCATTTCCCTAACTAGTTTCAAATTTTCCAGTTGCCAAGTGATGCCATACCCTTTAGGTGTTACAAGACTAAGGTCAAAGAACTCATATCATTCCTAAATCTCTTTTTTAGTGAAAATATCACCAGAAAAAATTTAGTTAATTTGTAAGGAAACCAACAAAGTTAGCACACAACCAAACACATCCAAAAACATAGAGTACCAACTGAAAGTTGAATATCAGCTAAACAACAAAATTGTTTTAGCATAAGTATATCTCAAATGTTGTATGGGATATACTTATACTAAAAACTTTTTTGTTGTTTCTACAGAGGACACCTCTTGTTTGATAAACAACCAAATTTCCTTACTCTGGAAATAGCAGTGACCTTTCCCGGCCCTTAGGATTCACAGTAGTCCCATATTCATATTATACCTTTTCTCCCTTACCATGTTTAATGGATTAAGGGGTTTATAAATTAACATTCTAGTCTCTGGTAATCTCAGACTGAAGCTGGAATATAATTCTTGGTGGCAGAGCCAGGTGATGGGAATCCAGGGAGGCTTGTAGCCAAGTGACCTACCGAGTTGAAGTTGCCCATCTGCGTGAGAAAGCAATAAAGCCAACATTCTGGGAGAACCAAAGGGGGAAAAAATCAAAACACGTCCTTGGTACTTTTAAATCCCTGGAACCAAGTTTCATAAGCCCCAACTTCATTTATGTTCTTCCTGAGGTTTGGCAGTTCAACACTTCCTATGATTTAATGAGACACTAAAAACCTCTCCGACTGCTTGAGCTAATTCAACGTGTGTTTGTTCTTTCCAATAAAACATCATGAGTTATAAAATTTCAATGAAACATTGTTTAGGGTGCTTAAGCAAAAATTAATTATCTCAGAAAGACTAAAGAAATATTAATTGATCACCATTTTTAGGGACAAACTTGCATAATGGAGATGTGCCATACCCACATTACCCAACTGTGTGGCCAAGACCCATTATGCAGAGAGTAGACCATAGGGCTTGCCCATAGAATATGTGTGAGTAGCATTTGGCCACATGACCCGACATATTCCAAGCAACTCTAAAATTCTATGACTTTGTAACATTTCAACAATTTCTCAGTCTCATTTGGTGATTATATTTGCTAGAAAAACATAATCAAAGAAACAATACTGTATACAGTAGCCAAGACATGGGAGCAACCTAAATGGCCATCATCAGATGAATGGATAAAGAAGACGCGGTACATACCAGCAAGGAATATTACTCAGCCATTCAGTTCTGTTCAGCCGCTCAGTCGTGTCTGACTCTTTGCCACCGCATGAATCGCAGCACGCCAGGCCTCCCTGTCCATCACCAACTCCCGGAGTTCACTCAGACTCATGTCCATCGAGTCAGTGAAGCCATCCAGCCATCTCATCCTCTGCCGTCCCCTTCTCCTCCTGCCCCCAATCCCTCCCAGCATCAGAGTCTTTTCCAATGAGTCAACTCTTCGCATGAGGTGGCCAAAGTACTGGAGTTTCAGCTTTAGCATCATTCCTTCCAAAGAAATCCCGGGGCTGATCTCCTTCAGAATGGACTGGTTGGATCTCCTTGCAGTCCAAGGGACTCTCAAGAGTCTTCTCAACACCACAGTTCAAAAGCATCAATTCTTCGGTGCTCAGCTTTCTTCACAGTCCAACTTTCACATCCATACATGACCACTGGAAAAACCATAGCTACTCAGCCATTAAAAAGAATGAAATAACACCATTTGCAGCAATATGGAGGGACCTGGAGATTATCATACTAACCATAGTAAGTGAGATGAAGACAAATGTCATATAATATCAAAATATGCAGAACTATAAAAAATGATACAAAATAACTTATTTACAAAACAGAAATACATTCACAGACTTAAAGGAAAACTTACTTTAACAAGGAGGAAGGGTGGAAAGAAAGGATGGACTAGGAGTTTGGGACTGACATGTAAACACTGCTATATTTAAAATAGATAACCAATAAAGGCCTACTGTAAAGCATAGGGAACTCTGCTCAATATTCTATAATAACCTAAATGGGGAAAGAATTTAAAAACAAGATACAGGTTTATGTATAACTGAATGACTATGCTGTACACCTGAAACTAGCACAACATTGTTCCTCCACTATCATGCATGCACGCAGGTATGCTTAGTAACGTCCAGCTCTTTGTGACCTCATGGACTGCAGCTTGCCAGTTTCCCTTGTCCATGGAATTTTCCAGGCAAGAATACTGGAGTGGGTTTTCATTTCCTACTCCCGAGGATCTTCCCAACCCAAGGAGGGAACTTGTATCTCTTGCGTCTCCTGTATTGGCAGGCAGATTCTTTACCACTGAGCCACCAGGGAAGCCCCTAATCAACTATACTCCAATATAAAATAAAAATTTAAAAATACTTATAGTCAAGGCCTAATTTATAGTTTCTTTAATTGATTATATTAAAATAAACTTTGTAACTCACAAAAAATAAATTTTTAAATGACAAAACCCACCCTCAAGAAAATTACACTTCTTAACATTTTAATAATACCCCCCTTTTCATTTCTGTTTTGCAAATGACAGTTTCAAAACAACAATTTTTGATCATAAAGTGCTCATGTATAAATTCATGTTCTTAGAATTTACATCAAATACTGTGATTTTAAATTTTCTTAATGGAATGCTGTAAGTATTCACTGTATTTTGATGCCATACATAGAATGTTAGAGTTGATTCTTTAAAATTTTCTATAATATCCTTTACAAGTTGTTGTTGATTAATTTAACAAATATTTATTGAATGAATCACTACAATTTTTCATGGAAGGTGCTAGTAATACAGCAACAAGCAAGACAAATGCTCTGCCTTCATTGGATATTACAATCCAGCTTCTAGCTCTCTATCCTCATAATTTTTCCTTAGTGGTATTTGTTTCACTCTTAGGACAACATAGCATAAATTTATCCATATGTTTACTTAACAGCAAAAGTAAGAAAGTAAAAATCATCACATGTCAACTTTAAGATGGTGGTACATTCTAGTAGCATGAATGGATTTCCAGGCACCTTCCCTGCTGGCTTAGAGGGTAAAGTGTCCAACTGCAATGTGGGAGACCCGGTTCAATCCCTGAGTGAGGAAGATCCCCTGGAGAAGGAAATGGCAACCCACTCCAGTATTCCTGCCTGGAAAATCCCATGGACGGAGGAGCCTAGGAGGCTGCAGTCGGTGGGGTCACGAAAAGTTGGAGACGACTGAGCAACTTCAGTTCACTCCACGTTGTGCGCTCTCCTGTGAATATACTTAGTCTAGCCAGGGATGGAATCAATGCTCCATGAGTAGACAGAACACTGTTGAGGATGACTTTCTGTTGTTCTTGACTCTACATGTCTGTTAACATACTAAAGGACTAATAAGTATTACAGTTGGTGATAATAGAACTCTGCACTTCCTGAGATATTCAAAGTACCAAAAAGCAGTGCAGGAAGCAGTGTGCCATAACAGAAAGATGTCTCAGTCCAGAGCCTGAAGATCTGGATGGCAGATCTTATTCTAATATTCATCTTGGCATGACCTCAATATACAGAGAAATATCTAATGGCCTTGAGGCATTCTTTATGAAATTAGAAGCTATCTCCACAAAAATTCCACTCCCCTACTCCTTCACATCTCCAGTGAAATGGGTAAAAAAAATGTAAGGACAAGTATAATGGTTTAACTGATATGTTATTAAATGACAGCTGGTAACAAACACAATTATTCATTACTGAGCTGGTTCAATAGGGTAGATATTATCATCTGATTATGAGCATTTTCCAAGAATTCTTGGATATTTCCAACAATGCTCTAACAAGGTATGATATTTTTCAGTTTCATTTTTATCCCTTAGTTTGATGGAAGCAAAACTATAAATGAATCTAGACTAGGAAATCATCTTGACTTTTAACTGAATTGGAATATTTAGAGAGTACATCATGAGAAATGCTGGGCTAGAAGAAGCACAAGCTGGAATCAAGATTGCTGGGAGAAATATCAATAACCTCAGATATCCAGATGACATCACCCTTATGGCAGAAAGTGAAAAGGAACTAAAAAGTCTCTTGATGAAAGTGAAAGAGGAGAGTGAAAAAGTTGGCTTAAAGCTCAACATTCAGAAAATGAAGATCATGGCATTTGGTCCCATCACTACCTGGGAAATAGGTGGGGAAACAGTGGAAACAGTGTCAGACTTAATTTTTTTGGGCTCCAAAATCACTGCAGATGGTGACTGCAGCCATGAAATTAAAAGATGCTTACTCCTTCGAAGAAAAGTTATGACTAACTTAGATAGCATATTGAAAAGCCAAGACATTACTTTGCCAACAAAGGTCTGTCTAGTTAACGCTATGGTTTTTCCAGTGGTCATGTATGGATGTGAAAGTTGGACTGTGAGGAAAGCTGAGCGTTGAAGAACTGATGCTTTTGAACTGTGGTGTTGGAGAAGACTCTTGAGACTCCCTTGGACTGCAAGGAGATCCAACCAGTCCATCCTAAAGGAGATCAGCCCTGGGATTTCTTTGGAAGGAATGATGCTAAAGCTGAAACTCCAGTAATTTGGCCACCACATGCGAAGAGTTGGCTCATTGGAAAAGACTCTGATGCTAGGAGGGATTGGGAGCAGGAGGGAAAGGGGACAACAGAGGATGAGATGCTGGATGGCATCACCAATTCAATGGACGTGGGTCTGGGTGAACTCTGGGAGATGGTGATGGACAGGGAGGCCTGGCATGCTGCAATTAATGGGGTCGCAAAGAGTCAGACATGACTGAACGACTGAACTGAGTTGAACTGAACTGAATTTATGTTTTATTTCTGAATAAGTATCAAAAACTCCAAAAGATCAGCAGTCCCTGAAATAAACTGAAATGGATACTAAAAGATAGATTCTTGCACAATGTGTTTTTGTTATTCTAGTGCTATTAGCCTCATTTCCTGCTATTTAGCAAAGTTAAAATAAAAAAACAGAGGACCATGTGAACCTTCATCATTAGGAAGTTTAGGATAAGCAACAAAAATGGAAATTTTTCTGAATATTATTAGAGTGAAAAATTTTAATTCATGTATGTTTTTAAATTAACTTTTAAAAAATATATGTTGCTACTTTTTACTTACCTGAAGCCTTTGAAGAACTTTGGAAGTACAAATATTAACAGAAACGATATTAAGTAGCAAGAGAAGTTCTCATTCTTGAACTCCTGGAAGGAGGCATCTCAGATGCAGAGGCAGTTTGGGTATTAACTTCCCATGCCCTCTTAAGTACTCCTTTCCTAAGAAAGGGCCAACAACTGTGGGGAGTGTCTTGCTTTCCAAAGACTTTTCTTTCTATATTTATTTGCTTGCCCTTGCATCATTTTCTCCATCATTTACCTGCCCAATAAAGGATAGACAAGAAATGGCAAAACAGTTGAAAGCCAATCAAATCATTCTGGAAAAATTGTTAACAGACCTGGAATAAGATTAGCCAAGAAACATTTAGCTAAAATAAGGTTTGGGGGAAAATCTGTAGATCTCATTTAGATTGTGTTTATGTGACAACAAAGCATCCGGTCAATTTAGTAGAAAGTGGGCAAATTGTTTATGCAGTTGTGTTGACAAAATCACCAGTTGATTCAATGACTGCATTTTCAAATTTACGGATTCTAGCTTTCATACATACTGCCCGACCCATGATCAGAATATTTAATAGTTGCATAAATTAATTTTTGGTAGATTAACAGTTTATGTCTGAATCTTCAGGTATTTTTGTTGGTTTGTTGCATTGTTGCATCTTTTTTGGAGCTATATGATTGGTAGTATTGGAAACAGTGAATTTTAACTTTAGTTAGGTTTATTGAAGAATTGTTTAAAAGAGTTTCTTCCTAACTACTTTTTTAGTGCACTTTTTAAAAGCACTACTTAAGATGAAATGTTCATGTCACAGTACAAATTTTATTAAATTACTGTTATTCATAAGTTCTCCCCCAAAGTTGGAGTGGTATTGCTCATTCATATTTCAACTTGATAGGATGGTTATAACAACTAAAATATTCAAACCAAAAGTATATTCTTGACTAAGGCAAAACCATTGTCTTCTATTATTTAGAAACTTTAAAAATCTGAGACATTTGTTCATTAATATTAAAACCAGATAACATGGTATCAACAATAAAGGAAAATCTGAGACAAAAGTGCATTCTTGACTTGGGCAGTGCTCCATGTTATATGGTAAAGAAATCTGCTCCTGGATCAAAGAGATACCAAAGTTCCTTAGAGAAAGCTTTTTGTTGGTGCCAGTTGGCGACTGAGAATACAGGATTTTGTCTACTCAAAAGGACATATTTCACTCTAACATATTTTGCTCACTCTTCTCAGAGTTCCAGGATGTCAGCCATTACACTACATACCCTACATGCCATATATTTTTATTATAATTATTTATATAACAGCTTACACATATCATTTCCTAATTTAAAAGGGGGTCACTATTCTTTAGTACATAGTATTGATAAGTACTATGACTATTCCATCTAAAGAATGACAATTAATGTTCAAGATTATTTTCTCAAGATGATGTGTTTATTCCATGGCTAGTCTGAGTCACAAAATCAAGACTTTAGACAAAATTTCTGGAATCTTCCTAGTAAACCATAAATAAAAGATTAACAAGAACAATAAACAAAAACAATACTGTTTTAGACCAATATAGTATTTTTCTTTAAATAGTTGTACACATTATTATATTTATTGTAAGAGCTGCTATAACATATAATTTTTTATATTAGAAAGCTATGTTAAAAAGACTTTATGTGACTTGCCCAGGGTAACCATGTAGCAAAGCTGGTCTTGAGTCTATTAAATGAAGTTTCTTTATTTCTTCTCTGCCTAAGATTGTTTTGCATATCTACATCTGGACTACCCAGGATTATACCAACTGGCCACATGTTACTACTTAAATTTAGAATAATTAGAATTAAAGTGAAGCATTCAATGCTGGGCACATTTCAAGTACCCAGTAGCCATATGTAGATAATGGCTACTATATCAGACAACAAATATATACAATGCTTCCATTATCATAAAACATTTACGTGGCAGTACTAGTCCAGATAATAAGAATCTTTCTTTTCTTTCTTTCTTTTTCTTTTTTTTTTTTTATGGCCACACTACACAGTGTGTGAGATCTTAGTTCCCTGACCAGGGATCGAACCCTTGCTCCTCAAAGTAGAAGGCTTGAGTCTTAACCACTGGACTACCAGGGGTGTCCCTGGATAATAAGAATCTTACAATGTTTGTTTTAACAAAATAAATGTCCCCAAATTTATAATAACCACTGATTTTACTATTGCTATAACATTGTTAGTAAGGCTAATGTGGAAAAATAGAGGGCAATATTAATAATATATTAATTCATATGAGACATATGCTAGTTATGTTGGGCTTTTTTCATATTTAAACTAAAACTAAAACAATGTACTAAGCATAGTTCCATTTTTAAACTGTGTCATATGTTATTTAGCATTGCTTCAGCTGAAGATATTGAAATTCAAAGATAAAGATATGATTTTTCAGGCATCAGGTTTTGGGTTTGGTTTTTTGGTGGGTGGTGCTAAGTTAACAGCAAAAGGAGGAAAGCAGACCAATCTGGATTTTATCAGATGCCAGATGGCAATGCAAAAAGTCCACCAGAGGCAAGTGTGAGCCCAAAATATTATAACCATCTCAGCTACTATTCAAATATAAAGCATCAGGCCAATTTTTAAACATGCACAAACTCAAAGAATACTGTTTTTTGGGGTTTTTTTGTTCTTTTTTTTTTTTACTCTACAGTATTGTATTAGTTTTGCCACACATCAACATGAATCCGCCACGGGTGTACACATGTTCCCAATCCCGAATCCCCCTCCCTCCTCCCCCCCCAACACCATCCCTCCAGGTCATCCCAATGCACCAGCCCCAAGCATCCTG
>SJXQ01007488.1:208015-294773 GCA_006408695.1 Aepyceros melampus
GGGTGTACACGCGTTCCCAATCCTGAATCCCTCTCACACCTCCCCCCCCCAACACCATCCCTCCAGGTCATCCCAATGCACCAGCCCCAAGCATCCTGCACCCTGCATCTAACCTAGACTGGCAATTCGTTTCTTAAAATATGAGTTACCAGTGAAATCCAGGGAATGAAGAAGATGCAAATCAAAATGAAGAACCAGGGAACAGAGAAGCTATGAAGATTATATAAGTGCTAAACCCTTTTCAATGAAAACTAATATTAAACAATTTTGGAAGAGGTATAATTAAACAATTTCAGAAGAGGTATAGTAGAAAAAATTATAATACATTAATAATATTTAGAGAGAAGGGAAGAAAAATAGAAAAGAGAGTAGATATAAGAGGCTAATTTCTTCATTTTTTATAGTGATTAGTTAACTGATACCATATAAAATGTATATGCCAGAAATAACAATTCACTCAAACTTCTTAAGTTTTAAATACTTTTCAAAATGTCATAAGCAGGTACTTAGTTGCTATATTTCTTTTTGGAAGAACTATTTACCTTAATTTTAAGAATTCCTGCAATTTCACTTTCCCTCCTACTAAATTCAAGTAAAACTAAATTGAATATTTTACTTAAATGTAACATTTACTATGTAGTTCTATTTTAGCAAAGCCATTTTTATCTATGTATCCAGATGCTATTTATTATATGTATACACCAGTGTCTGAAACAGTATTCACCTAATATAAATAACAATTATATTTATGTGATGAAATATGTGGTTTTTATTTTACTTTGTTGAATTGCTTGAAATCCTTAACCATTTTTCACAAAAAGTCAAATTTTAAAGTAAGTAATATAAAAAATAATTATTACAAATAAGACTTTGATGTTAATTTATAATTCGCAATACATTCTTACATATATCACCATGCTGTGTCTTCATTTCACAGCTGAGATTCTGAGCGTCCTAAGGTTAAATCAAACTTTGGAGTGGGTTGGCTTTGACCTTCAATTAGTGAGGTTAGTAATGAAACTCTAATACATAATGTGAAGCATATTACTATAAACTACTCCATCAATCAAAGATCCCCACACTGTTAGACTTAGGATTTTGACTATAATGAAAAATGAATCAACTTGAAAGGTAGATGATCTAACCAGAGAACACAAGTAGGAAACTGAGCCAGAATCTTTTCCCCAGTGAGGCTGAACAAATGAACAAATAAACATATTGCACATTTGAATTTCACCCATTGTATTGGCATCATTCAGGATAACACAGTTCTTGGTTTTCAGAAGATCCTGGAAAATTTTCAGTTGAACCTATGGGCATTATCTGAAATGATATTCAGAAAAATATCAATAGAAATAGAAACAAATAACTGGCTAAAAAGTAAACTCTCCCAAAAAATTCTTAGGGAAGAAACAAGATACTGACTACTCAAGTAAGCATTGGATAAGGACAGGAAATTGCATCTTTTTAAATAGATAAGATTTCCCATCACATAAACATAAAATAATACCCCCTATCATTTGTGTTAACATTTGTATCACCTAAAATAAACTCTCATCCTGATGTTCTTCTATAATTGGCATGTGACAAAGCACACATTGAAGCAAATAAGAGTTCAGAAAGCATTCTTTATCTTTATGTTATAAGACGCCTTCAGATTTTCCTAAACAGACAAACTTTATTTTGTTGCTATGCAACAGATGTGCAATACAGTCCTTCGGACAATAAATAAATTATGAATTTTACAATGAAAGGTCTTTTCTCCCTGTTTGAGAACAAGCCACCACTTCCTTTCATGCTATACTAATCCACCACAGCTCTCTAAAGCTGTTTCACAAATGCTAATGTTTTGGCAAGATAAACAAATGAATGAATAGCACAGCAATGACACAGATGCAGCTTGCAGACAGCACGCTAAGAAGCGTCAATACTACTTGATTCATTCTTACAGGTCTGGGATCCTGGGCTCCCCAAGCGTGGTAGAGAGAAGGAAGTTTATTTCACACCCACGTTCTTCCAAATAGCAGAATATAAGCGAGTTTAATGAAAAAAGATTCTGATGAGTTCTATTAGCAGACACCCATCACTGCTCATGTATCAAGCCTGTTCTGTGTGGAGACATGAGAGTGATTTTAGCCATGAGGGGAACATTTGTGAGGCCAAGATGTCACAGGTGTTGAGAACCCATGACTCACGCACCAGACTGGCCACACCATGTTTAACATGACCTGCTCCATGTTTAAACTGTTAAATATTTGCCAACTCTTAAAAATCTTCACATAATAATGTAGATGTCTAGCTTTCCTTGAAAAATAAGAAAATAACACTGAACTTGCATTTTCACTTAAACTGGTGGGAATCAGCTTCCAGCAGAAAAAAACTGCAAAAAACCCAGTGAATCAATAAACTGTGGTCCATTCATGCATCGGGTTACTATAGAGCAATAAATAGAAAGGATTACTGATATACTCAACAACATGAATGGACTTCATGTACAAAACCAAAATCAGTAGTACATATTATTTGATCCCAGTTATATAAAGTTCAAGAACAGCTAGAACTAACCAATGGTGATGGAAGTAGCGTAAGTTTACTTCTGGTAGATGGGAGTGGTTTGGGGACAATGGAAAACTTCCAAATCTTGATCTGGGTGGTTGTAGTCACATGGGTGTGTGTGTAAAATGTATCTACCTATGACAAACTTGGACACTTAACACATCACTACAAGTACTTTGTGTCTCCATATGAAATAAATTTTAACAAGAAGAATCAATTGGCTGAAGAAAAGGTGGTATTTTTAGATGGGTTGTCATCCACACATACCCAACAGTTGGGACATTACATGATCTGCTTGGCAAATTGGACTTGATGCTTCTTGCTCTAGACAATACCAGTGATGCCTTGAAGAGCAGTATCTGCCTCACCTAGGATCATGTTAGAAATACAGAACCTTCCCCAGACCTCCTGAATCAGAATCTATAGACATGATCCCAGCAATCTGTTTTAACAAGCCCACCTGGCATGTTACAGTTCATGGGGTCACAAAGAATCAGACATGACTGAGTGACTAACACACACAACACACACACACACACACACACACACCAGATGATATAATACACTCTCCAGCTTGAGAAGCACTTCTCTAGGGTACCATATACATTAAACACACAAGAAAAGCAGATTGGCCTATATTAAATTATTCATTCCCTATTATCCCTTCTCTCAACATATTTTAAGAAATGCAGGAACAGAATGATCAATTGTCTTCCTTAAAGAACTTCTTTCAAGCTCAAGTGAGAAAATCCCCAGAAGTGGATATGCAACAACACCCCCTCTTCCTGTGTCAGACATCACACACCTTTGGTTTTAGCACTGTTAAAACAGGATTGGAGACACTCAAGACAATGTGAAAACAACTTTGTATCTTTCTGATTATGGAAACAACACATATCATAAAACATTCAGTCCTATCACAACTCTGAAGAAAATAATAGAGATCTATGTTCAAGGAGGTAGCATGGCTCTGGGGGTCATAAAAGTGTCTAGAAATTCACAAATTAAGACCATTCATCCCCATTCTCATAAGACTTACTTAAAGCACCATGTGTGGATCTTCATTTGCTGAGATAGTTATCAAGTTTTTAGCAACCCTGCTGTATCAAGCCTACTATGATGTAGGTTTCCCAGGTGGGTCAGTAGCAAAGAGTCCTCCTGCAATGCAGGAGATGCGAGTTCAATCCCTGGGTCAGGAAGATGGCAACCCACTCCAGTATTCTTGCCTGGAAATCCCATGGACAGAGGAATTTTGTGGGCTACAGTCCACATGGTCACAAAGAGTCGGACACGACTTGGTAACTAAATAACAACAACAATAAACCATAATGAATCCAAAGTGGACATTCTTTTTTTATTAATTTTTGTTTTTTAGTTTGTTTTGCTTTACAATACTGTATTTGTTTTGCTATACATTGACATGAATCAGCCACGAGTGTACATGAAATCCCAATCCCGACCCCCACCTCCCCTCTCCCGCCTCACACCTTCTCTCTGGATTATCCCCGTGCATCAGTCCCAAGCATCCTGCATCCTGCATCAAACCTGGACTGGCGATTCGTTTCACTTATGATATCATTATGTTACACTGCCACTCTGCCAACTCATCCCACCCTCTCCCTCTCCCACAGAGTCCAAAAGTCTGTTCTATACATCTGTGTCTCTTTTGCTGTCTTGCGTACGGGTTTATCATTACCATCTTTCTAAATTCCATATATATGTGTAAGTATACTGTATTGGTGTTTTTCTTTCTGGCTTACTTCACTCTGTATAATTGGCTCCAGCATCATCCACCTCATTAGAACTGATTCAAATGTATTCTTTTTAATGGCTGAGTAATACTCCATTGTGTATATGTACCACAGCTTTCTTATCCATTCATCTGCTGATGGACGTCTAGGTTGCTTCCATGTCCTGGCTATTATAAACAGTGCTGCAATGAACATTGGGGTACACGTGTCTCTTTCAATTCTGGTTTCCTTTTTTTTAGTTTGTTTTGCTTTACAATACTGTATTTGTTTTGCTATACATTGACATGAATCAGCCACGAGTGTACATGAAATCCCAATCCCGACCCCCACCTCCCCTCTCCCGCCTCACACCTTCTCTCTGGATTATCCCCGTGCATCAGTCCCAAGCATCCTGCATCCTGCATCAAACCTGGACTGGCGATTCGTTTCACTTATGATATCATATATGTTACACTGCCACTCTGCCAACTCATCCCACCCTCTCCCTCTCCCACAGAGTCCAAAAGTCTGTTCTATACATCTGTGTCTCTTTTGCTGTCTTGCGTACGGGTTTATCATTACCATCTTTCTAAATTCCATATATATGTGTAAGTATACTGTATTGGTGTTTTTCTTTCTGGCTTACTTCACTCTGTATAATTGGCTCCAGCATCATCCACCTCATTAGAACTGATTCAAATGTATTCTTTTTAATGGCTGAGTAATACTCCATTGTGTATATGTACCACAGCTTTCTTATCCATTCATCTGCTGATGGACGTCTAGGTTGCTTCCATGTCCTGGCTATTATAAACAGTGCTGCAATGAACATTGGGGTACATGTGTCTCTTTCAACTCTGGTTTCCTCGATGTGTATGCCCAGCAGTGGGATTGCTGGGTCATAAGGCAGTTCTATTTGTAATTTTTAAAGGAATCTCCACACTGTTCTCCATAGTGGCTGTACTACTTTGCATTCCCACCAACAGTGTAAGAGGGTTCCCTTTTCTCCACATTTCACACCAGTCAGAATGGCTGCAATCCAAAAGTCAACAAGCAAAGCGGACATTCTTTGCCAACACAAAGACACTTTCAAATCAGTTGGTGGGATCAAAGAGGTGCTTATTATAGATCTATCAGTTTATTAACACTAACTGGAAACACAAAACAGTTATGTGATGTGACAGTCAAATTTTTTATTGGTATCTGGAGAATAACTTAAGGCATAATTTTCATCACATTAAATGACTCATTTTTTACCTCCTATTATTTATTTGTTTGGCTGCACCATGCAGCATGGGGGAATCTCAGTTCCCTGACTGGAGCTTAACCTGGGCTCCTGCCATGAAGCACAGAGTCGTAACCACTGGGCAACCAAGCAAGTCCCAAATGATTCTTTTTTATCAGACCCAGATATAATTTCAAAAATAAAGATCTATGTTTGTGTCCCTCGGAGTATTTATGAATACTCTAGCATTTAAAGGGAAAGAGAGGAGGAAGAAAGAAGAGAGAAAGACAGAATGACAGAGAGAGAGGGAGAAAGAAAGAGACAACGAGAGATCGGAGAATAATAAAACATTATAATAAAACAACAATATATAGCATCACCATCATATATTAAGGTAGTGATTCTCTCTCGATTGTTCCCTTCAATACTTCACAGTCAATAAATAACCAGGGAGATGGTGAAAAGAAATTTCAAACTCTCTTTGGTTCCCAACTTTACCTACAATCTGTCAAAATCTGGCTAGGGAATAAATGTGAAGCTCATATGACCAGGGCTTCATGGACAGGCAACCAGTGCACTTACACAGGACTCCAGGCTCCAAAGGGGGCCTCATGTTTGAGTTTAATGTTCTTACTGACTTAAAATTCTTAATAATCTTATCTTTGAGTTTGTGTCAAGGATCAGGGGATCATGGAACACGTGCTGCAGCCTGGGAGCCTAGAATGATACACTGTCCCTCCTCCAACCCATCCACCCCCTGCCACCTCCCCAAGTCCCTTGAGTGAGTCCTTGGCTGCTGGCTCATCCAGCCCCAGTGACAGCATCACCATCAGCCCCCTTCATGGCCCTGGGCACAGAGGAGTCAAGATAGATCACAGGGCAGTGTTCAGGCACCCATGAGGATTCCCCTGCCCAAGGAAACATGGCATTAAATAGAAAGAAAAGATTCCACGACAGATTCAGAGAAAAATCTTGGAAGGAAGCCTTTTTCCTGCTTTTCTGAACAGGGGGCCCACATCTTCACTTGGCATGGCCTTCATAAATCATGAAGCTGGCCTTACGTGTGCCTGTGAGTGGGGAAGAAGCAAACTAATGAAGGAGAATGAGGTGTAAGAGAATGAACGAGCATGCACAGGGGGGCAGAGAGATATTTGGGTTCTGAGATTAAAACAGTTGAACTCCATACTGTTACACATGGGCCAGATAGCTTCTTTTCAGAAAATGCTTTATTTCTCTCTAATTAAGAAGCAGTTTGAAAAAAAAAAAAAAAAGAGGAAGCAGTCTATATCATAAAACACTTAGATATATTCAGATACTGAAGATGTGAATGGAAATCTACATTCAAAGAAGTCACATAGCCCAGAGTGTTAAAAAGTATCTAGAAAATCACTTTTATCCCAATTCTATCAAGTGCTATCTCCTTAGTGTTGTGAATCCAAACATCCTGTTTCTCCAGGCTCATCCAGCCTTCTAAAGTTGCCCTTAGATTTTAAGAACACAGTTTTAGGGATATCCAAATATAGTGAAGGTTTATAAACAGGGAGATCATTATCTTTTGACCTCGGCACTAGCTACCTCAATTTTACCCAGGAATATCTTTTGTTTGTAGCACGTGAGGCTGCCAGGGGATGACGTTGTCTAAAACCATTTTCAATGTTTTCTTTTTAACAGTTAATATATTTCCAGGATGCAAGTCCATTTCTTTCTAAAAGGTTCCTAGGACACTCATTGAAAAGTCAAAAGCAATGAACTTAAAATAGCAAGGGATTGCTATTTTGCTGGAGAAGAATGACACCCTTTGTATCGAAGTGGGGAATTACAGGCTGTGGTCACTCTCTGCACAGTGTCTCTTTGTCAAGTAACACATGCCAAAAAAAAAAAAAAAATACAGATGGGAAAATATTGTGCACTGTCAGATCTTGGAAACAGCCAAAGGATTTTTCCTCACCAATGTCTTGTCGATGACTTTCACATTCTGGCACCCTGAAAAAATAATGCATACATTTAATATGAAATGAATGCAATAATAATCAGGCAGGTAATCGTTTTCCCAAGGAATGTAAAACTTGACAAATGTAAGGTTTATGATTCAAGGTAAGCTTGCCAAATCTTATGTGGCATGAGACCATTTTTATTACCTAAACAGTCCTTAACACAAAATGCTGGCACATATTTTTATTAACACAAAGAGTATATTCTTTTCTGCCACATTTAATACAGAGTCAGTGGCTAAAAGTTCTCTTTTAGGATATGTCTGTAGCAAATTAAAAGGCAGAGTGAGGATTCAAAGAATGGCATTCTTCTCACGGATGCTGTGTCTACCCAGCCTCAGCTCAGAAATGCATAGACCACTGAGCTCTGGAATCTCTCTGTGGGGATGGTCTGGGTGATACAGATCACAGAAAAGGAAGCCCTTGCTACCCTCAAAAGTAGGGGAAGGCATGATTGACTCAAGATTATTTGTTGCATCTAGAGGTCCATTCTGAGTCAAATTTAAAACAGTCACTAGGAATAATGATTATTTATTTGTTCATTCATTCAGCAAATATTTATTATTTACATGCTATGCCCTAATCCAGACACTAGAGATACTACAGTGAAGACAACAAAGATACCTGCCTTGTGGTTCTTAACATTCCAGAGAAGAAACAGACAATGCACCATGTGTGTCATTTAAGAAAAATAATGTGATAGATAATCTACAGAAGGTGTTAGGTGCCAAGGAAAATAATGAAATTAGAAGATATTAGCTGCTATAGAAAAAAAAATGAAACAGTAACAGAGAAAAAAACTGGAAGTTGGGTGAGCAGAAGACAAATTGCTATTTTAAATACGGTGATCAACATGTGATCCTATGAGACAGTAAGATGTAAAAGTGTGACTTGAAGGACATGGGGGAGTTTGCCACATAGATTTTTGGGGAAAGAGCATCCAGCCAGAAGGAAGAGCAAGGCTAAAAGCCTTTAGGCTGAAACATGCCTGTTGTCATCAGGGATCAGCAAGAAGGCAAATAAAGGCCTGGGTGGACATATTTGTCACTCAAATATGGCCTGAGTAACAGTGAGAGGAGCTGAAGTCAGACAGGTGACAGAGGTCAAACCACATAGAACCTCATAGACAATCATGAGGACTTTGGTATTTATTCTGAATAAATTGGGAGCAATTGAAATGTGCTAATAGAAGATGATATGATCTAAGTTAATGTCTAAAAGGATAGTTCTGATGCTGTGATCAGAATAAACTGCAACAGAGAAGGAAGACAGGATAGACAGGCTGACTCAAAATACCCAAGGAAAGAGACAACGACAGGAAGGATACACCAGGAAACCATTACAATATCCAAGAAGAAGGGAAATGATGCAAGTTCTAATCAGGCTTTTTTTACATAAAGCACCTCTGTGGGTGCATGTGAGGCTATGAGAGAGAAAAGGAGTCAAGAGTGACTTAAGATCTGAGCAAGTGAGACAAAGGTATTAACATGAACTGAGACTGAAAAATCTGCAGGTAGAGCAGAGTTAATGTAGAAATTGAGCAGCTTAGTTTTGGACAGGTAGATTTTGAGATGCCACATAGACATCTAGGTGGAGCTGGTGGCTAGCCCATTAGATTTATTGCTCATGTGTTAAGAGAGGAGAAAGAATATGATGTAGCATCACCCTTAAGGTACCAATAAGACTGGTCAAAGCATCCCTGAAAAAACTGTCCAAGCAGAGGCTAAGTGACCACTACAGGCAGACATGCTGTGGAGTTCCTCCCATCGAGAGCTCAATGCACACTATAGCCAACTTTAAATTTAATTACACTCCAAATGGTTCCACCCTCTTTCCCTCAAATTCACTTATTTCCACCAAGCAGCCTGGCCTAAAGACACCCAGAAGAAATGAAATAGTATATGATAACACCAAGTCTTACCACTCAGAGCCATGGCCAACCAGAATTCCTCCTTCAGTATCTCAAGGACATCCTGAACACCTTTCTCTCCCTAAGCAAGAAGACACAGATCTTTTGAGTAAGTCTGTATGACTGGATTCGTAAATTTATTTCACAGTTGAGTCACTCTGTTTTATATATTTATTGCTTTGTTCTCCAATTACCTGGGAAGCCAAGCCCCAAATGATCGGTCTCCCCACAAACACAGCCTTGGCTCCTAGGGCCAGAGCTTTCAGAACGTCAGTTCCCTTCCGCACACCGCCATCCAGGAAGACCCCACCTTCCCTTCCACAGCCTCCACTATTTCTGGCAGAGCATCAATCTGTGGAGAGAAGAGTTCAGTGAAGTGATACTGCGCATGTTGAATCGTTTCCCAACTCAACTTCCACACACCACCAACCATCTAATTAGCACTGAGAGTAGGAAAGGCTAGGCTTAGAATCAACAGTAAAATCAGTCTTTCCTAAAATAAAAGAAGTACAAATACTAGCAACCAAAGACCAGCTAAATTTGGAACTGAGTGGCTTCTTTTTCTGTTGAAGTCCAAGATTATTTTTTTTTATTCCTGATGTGTGTACATGCATGCTATGTTGCTTCAATCCTGTCCAACTCTGCAATCCTATGGACTGTAGCCTGCCAGCCTTCTCTGTCCCTAGGATTCTCCAGGCAAGAATATGCGAGTAGGTTGCCATGCCCTTCTCCTGGGTATCTTCCCAACTCAGGAATCGAACCCATGTCTCTTAAGTCTCCTGCAATGGTAGACAGGAGATGTAATGGTAGGTAGGTGGCACTAATACCACCTGGGAAGCCCTTATTTCTGATATTCGGATTCAAATATCATGATCCATATATATATATATACACACACACACAATTAAAAATACATAATCAGCTTAAAAGACACAGACCTACTCTATATTAAATACATAAATATAAATGAAGTATCTTCCTCATATAAATTGTTCTGAACATTAATTTACTCATTGAAAGTCAATTGTTAAAATTCATACTCAGATTGTGGTAGAAGCAATGGTATATAAAAATGCAAACACTATCAGTCACAAAAAAAACTTAGTTTCTGATTTTCCCACCCAAAATATGAGAATATATATAATATACAATTATATATAACAATATAGCAAACATCCAGTTATACATTAGAGAATTCTCACTGAAAATATTTTTTCTTGCTTTTAAGGAAAATGACCACATGCACTTTGAAGATCCTTATCTTGATTAGCAGTTGATGATGGGCTTATTATATCAGCTCTAGAGAACATAAGAGCTTCATTGAGGTCATCTGTTAGACTGTATTATTGTTCGTAATTCTTCACACCACTCTGAACCCACTCTTTTTCCAAGGTCACTTTGCAGTGTTTCCTAGTTTAAAAACAACAACAACAACACGGTGCACCTATCACTCCTTGACAGTGGCCTTGGCCTTGCAACCTACTTTGCCCAATGACATGTGAACAGAGGTGGAAGAGTGCCATTTCTGGGCATGGACCTTGAAAGACCTCATACATTTCAACTGTCTCTTGCAGCTGTGCCATTTCCATGCGAGGAAACTCCCCCTCTCCCCAACAGAGCTGAGACCCCCGGAGAAGAAGGAGAGTTGTCCCATCCAAGCCCAGCTGGACCTGAAACTTGGAGAACAGCCACCCAGCCAGTACCAAATCTAGGTCAGCAAACCCCCCAGCTGACAAAAAGTTTCATGGGAATAATGATTTAAATCACTGAGTTTGGAATCTTTTGTTGTTTAGCATCATGTGGTAATAGCTCATAAAGTTGGTTAATAGCCAGTATAATTAGTTATAGATCGTAACTGACACAATTGGCTACTTTGGTGTAAATCTTTGCATCTGAGGATGGAAACAATTCTCACAGCGACCTACTATAGTGACCATAGTAGGTCAAAATCCACAGAAATTATCCACACTTATCCCCAAGTACTTAAATATAAAATGAAATCCATACATTCAAGTGCAGTTTTTCTAGAAATGATTGTGCTGAAATCACTCAAAAACTTTCCTGCTTCTCCCCCAAAATTTGAGAGGCTCAATGTAAAAAGAGTTTTATGTAAAAGACTGAAGACCAAATCCAACTACAGATTTGGAGGAAGTGAAGGTAACAGTTGGAGCACAGCCCCCTAAATGTTTGGCAAGTAATGTGATTTTCCTCTTTTCCTCTCGGCTTTTCTGCCTGGCCAAACATGCTTTGGATCCATTTACATATGTCCCTTTAACTATACATAGTCCTCCTTTTAGAGTCAGGCAAGTTACATCAACATATAAATGCTACAATTTCCAAGTGATGATGCAGCTATAATTAAGTATATTTCCCCATTTGAAACCAAAACCAAAGAAAAATATTAGCTAGTTTCAGTTCAATACACGTTTTCAAAGTCACGCAAATCAAGTCTTTTAGGATATTTCCAATGCCCAATCTGGCCTAAAAACTAAACTAATAAGGATACTTATAGTGTGAATCCTGGGTTATAAAATAAAGCCTAGGTTGGTGTTTTCCTGTCCATGGACAAGGAATTTCTATCCTTCACAGAGCATTTCTATCCTCTCTTTCTTCTTCCTGGAGCTGCAGTTGTACTGGGTATATATTATGCAGAATAATTCTGACAAGAGCAGATAAAATAAGTAAATATAGTGAACAAGTTCACTATTTTATGACTTTTCTGTTTCTTTTCAGCCTGCTACGCATCTAAAAGACCATTCATTTCAGCTTTTCTTTTCTTAGTGGTTCCTTAGACAACTAATTGCAGGCTTAGCTCCAGCAGAATTAATCTACAGGAAAATATGGTAAGATTCCAATGTACTACTGTTCACTCATCCATCCATTCACTGATTTATCAAATATTTTATTGATGACTTGGCAGATTCCAGGCATAATGCCAGGCAGTTTATGGAATCCAAAAAGAATCCCGCAGGGACCTGATTCTGGAAGAGCCCCCCTCTTTCCTGTTTCTGCTCAAGGTCCTCCCTGTCCACAAAACTTCCACTCACAAGGTGCTTCCATCTTTCTACCTTCTTAAAGCATCCAGTCCTACACTCATGATTTCTGACATTTTAGGCATAAAACACTTTAAAGTTTCCAAACCAGAGCAGTTGAGCACAAACAGATAAAGCCAGAAGTGTTTTAGTTAACAATGAAGAAGACAGATTCCAGGCCACTGCCCACAAGTCCTCCTCCGACTTTCTATCCACCATGCTTCAGGCAGCCCTGGCTGGAGGTGGTGGTGTGAGTTCTAATAAGTAGTGTGAGTTCTACTAAGCACATTTAGAAAACCCCTGATCCATATAGGTCTGGCTGATGGTTTGCGATTGCAGAATGACTGCAGCCATCTGCCACCTTATCTTCATTTCCTTGCAGTGCAACATTTCTGCTCTTCCCATCATGAGGAAGAAATGAAGTCAGAAAAGTCTATTTCCTCACCCCTTGGATCTGAAGTGGCCGTGTAACTAGCTTCCACCAACAGAAAAAGAAATAAGTGACAATATGCCTGTTCTAAGCATAGAGCTCAAGAGGCTTAGATATTTCTACTTGCTCCCTGGGATACCCAGTGCCTTGTGAGACCCAGCCCACCTAACGTTCTAGATATGAGAGACAATGCAGAGCCATCCCTGCTGAGGTCATCCTACACCAGCCTGCCCTAGTAGACCCAGCAGCTGATCACAGACATGTATGAGTGAGCCCAGCCAGGAACATAATACCTCTCTGTGGATCTCAGGTCAAATGGACAATTCACCAAGTTATGACATGAATCACTGGCTATTGAATTTTAGCCAGTAGATTTCAGAATGGTTTGTTACACAGCAAAAGCTGACAGATCAAATGATCCTCAAATGAAGAATGTAATAAATCCTTTTCAGAAGGAAAAATGAAATTTCTGATGTCATAGAATATACCCAAGGACTCCATTTTAGAAACACGGATTTAACAACTCAAAGTTTATTTTATGAAAATGTTTTACAGTTGAAACTTTTCACTAGAAAAGAATGTTGTAAGTTTAAGGGCTTCCCTGGTGGTTCAATTGGTAAAGAATCCACCTGCATGTTGGAGACCTGGGTCCGATCCCTGGGTTGGGAAGATCCCCTGGAGGACGGCATGGCAACCCACTCCAGTATTCTTGCCTGGAGAATCCTCATGGACAGAGGAGCCTTTGTGGGCTGCAGTCCGTAGGGTCACAAAGAATCAGACATGACTGCGTGACCAAGCACTAGTTTGGATCCAGTTAGCATTAAAAAAAAAATTTTTTTTCATAAAAAAGTCAAAAAAATTAAAAAAGCTCCTAGGGTTCAAAGACTCCACATAATCTGTCATTAGACCCTGTTTGAGATGATCCAGTATCGGGATTGTGGAAATATACTGATTCTGCCATATCATTCCCTGATTACCTCAGGACTAGTCTTTGCCACATTATTACCTTCAGAGTAAGGATCTTAATGTGAACTTATTTTTTTTAAGGCAGATGTTAAATTATTTATAAAAGCATACACTAGTGAATTATTAAAATTCTTAGAAGGAAATATGTTATTCTTTTCTTTTATGGGAGTATAGTTGTTTTACAATGCTGTGTTCGTTCCTGCTATACAGCAAAGTGAATCAGCTGTGTGTTTACATAAACCCCCTCTTTTTGGGATCTCCTTCCCATTTAGGTGACCACAGAGCACTGAGTAGAGTTCCCTGTGCTAGACAGTCAGTTCTAATTGGCCATCTATTTTATATATAGTAGTGTATATATGCGGAGAAGGCGATGGCACCCACTCCAGTACTCTCGCCTGGAAAATCCCATGGATGGAGGAGCCTGGTGGGCTGCGGTCCATGGGTCGCTAAGAATCAGACACAGCTGAGCAACTTCACTTTCATGCACTGGAGAAGGAAATGGCAGCCCACTCCAGTGTTCTTGCCTGGAGAATCCCAGGGGCGGGGGAGCCTGGCGGGCTGACGTCTATGGGGTCACACAGAGTCAGACACAACTGAAGTGACAGCAGCAGCAGCAGCAGTGTATATGTGTCAATCCCAAACACCCGGTATATCCCTCCCTCCCACCTTGGTATCAATATGTTTGTTCTCTATGTCTGTGTCTCTACTTCTGCTTTGCAAATAATGTGAACTTATTTTTTAAACTCTTTGCTGGAACAGGCCATCAATCGCACTGTATTACTATGAACTGCAGTCAAACTCCTGATCTGGGACTGTTAACGATAAGTATTTCTCCATACAAGAAAACTCTGTGATTTATAGAAATGCAGAAATCATACAATCCAGACATTTAATTTTTGCAACCAACACAACGTTATGCAGAGACTCAGGCTGAAAAGTCTGAGCAACTTGCTCACCCAGCTCTCATCCCTCTAGAGGCAAGAAAAGGTTGAACCCAAGACTCTGGGTTCATTTCAATGCTCTTGCAGTAAAATCACACTGCCTCTTTGGCTCTGAGTTATGATGTCACAGAATGTGCAGAAGAGTAAGTCCTTCTGTGTATCTACTGAGAAGCATATCACAGCCTCCTCCAAGTCTTTTGCCAAATGCCTGAAAACCAACACATTGAGAGAAAAACAACTTCACTATAAACTTAATCCTACTTCACATTTTTCTCATCATCATGCACCTTAAATTTGCTCTAAAGTAGGAGGCAAATTCAAGCAAGTATCTCCTTCTCAGGCCCACATCATGCAAAGGGGAGGGTCATTGTTTATCTTAAAACAGTCTCTGAGACCACAACTCAAAAAGCCCTTTTAGATAAGTTTCCATATCCCCTCAGCCAGAAGGAAATAAACCACACCATTCAGATATTTTTCCCTTAAAATCTAGTTAGATTTGATTTCAGTAGATTTAGATTTTATTTTTAGAAAACAAACTTAATTTGGCCTACCCACTAAGTCCACGTCTTCATACACAGGAGAGGCATAAATCTGCGGAAAAGCCTTGAACTGAGACCAACTTCTCCTGCCTGCCCAGAGGAGCTCTTCACTCTCCACTAAAGGCAATGTTTAATATCATATAAAAAGATGGGTCTTTATAAGCAATGCTGAATCGGAAAGAGCTGACAACTTCCAGTTTTATGATTTTAATTACTGATTCTGTGCAAAGGCTTGTTTTGTTCCTACCATTAGCCCATTAGTGCTTCAAGAAAAACTCTTGAGTGCAAATGCATGTGTCCAGGAGCCCCCAGCCTCATTCAATCTGCCTAAGACCTGCACAACATTCATGGATGTAGCTAAATCAACCTGCTATCTTAATGAAACAGTAATCCACTACTTGACTAAATTATTTTAATAAATTCAAATGCTTGCCCCAACTAAAACCATCCCATAATAACTATGACTAAATAGTTCTGACAAAAGGGGGAAATGGATATGATGGTCCAGTTCAGAAATGATGAACTAAAGATCTATCCACATTATTTCATAGATACATATTTGTTTAAGTTTTGTTACATGATGTTAGCTTACTTTGCCTATGATAAATGAGATTATGAAATACCAAAGTTTAAAGGCACCAAAGAGACAATCTAATTAATTTTTTTAACTTTATTTTTTTTTAATTAATTTTTATTTTTTTTAGTTTGTTTTGCTTTACAATACTGTATTCGTTTTGCTACACATCGACATGGATCAGCCACGAGTGTACATTTTTTTAACTTTAAAATATGAAAAAGCTGAGATTTGGAGGGGTTATCCCTCTGCCTTATAGCAGGTCAGACCCTTCTCTCTTTCCTTGGCTCTCATAATTATCCAGGCCACCTCATTGCTCTTCCTGCTCCCTGTCATGCCACAGTCCAATTTGTGGTACTTGTTGCTGCTAAATCAAGGCTTTTCTATTGCATATCTAATGACTCATAATATTTAATATTCAAAGTTCCCTCCATGAACTGTCCAAGCAGGCATATTTCTCAAGCTCCCAACACCCACCAGATACTGCAAATAAAATGGATTCCTTGGTATTCCCCAAGAATATCTCACTCTTTCCCATTCCACTTTTACACTCACACTAGTGAAAGCAGGGGTCCATATGGGAACAAAGCAGAGGTGAAAGGCCGCTGCAATCCCATTGCCTCATCTAAAGAAATCCTGGACACATTCTCACAGTGGACAGCATATAAGGGACCCCCCACGCCACCCCGCCTGCATCTTCTGGCTTTCATTCTAGATCAGGGATCCATGAAGTACACTCTTGGATATATGTCTGTCTCCATGACTTCTGATCCATTTCTGGGCTCCCCAATCCTTTATCTTAAAGTCAACCCATGGCTGGGCCCTTTGCTCCTGGCCTTGGGAGCCAAGTGCTCACTTTAACCATTTTAACTCTATCACACACCATTCCAGTTTACTTTTATATCTGGATTCTGACTCTGATTTGTCTGGCATAGGGTATATAGTACATACAAGTTCACACTGGATGTCCTCAGTAGCGTCAAAAGTACTAGTGCTTCAGTTTTCCTGGTCCCATGAGATTCTGCTAGATGGATTCAGGGTGCAGACTGAGAAGTAGGATTCTTTAAAGTTTCCAAGAGATTCCAATGTGCAGCCAAGGTAGTTCAAGCTCCAATAGAGAGGCCTGTTTGCAGGAAATCTCTCCCAGGTCACAGGATTTCTGCCTCCTTTCCTCACCTGCCCTCACTCTGCAGCTCTTCAATCCCCATCTCCAAGAAACTCATGGCATAATCTTTTCTTTCCTACTCCAATTTACAATATTCCTCTCAGTATATCTATAAATATAGGACTCATCCCTGCCTACAAATGGCTACTTACATAACACAGACAACTTTTATAATTTTACAAACAAATAGAATAATAATCTAATTTAGGTAGATGCCCATGTGCTCGCGCACATGCGGAGTCACTAAGTCATGTTCGACTCTTTGCGACCCCATGGACTGAAGCCCATCAGCCTCCTCTGTCCATGGGATTTTCCAGCAAGAATACTGGAGTGGGTTGTCATTTCCTTCTCCAGGGGATTTCCCAATCCAAGGATTGAACCCACATCTCCTGTATTGGCAGACAGATCCTTTACCACTGAGCCACCAGAGAAGCCCAATTCAGGTAGTTGTTTGTGTGTGTGTGCTGAGTTGTGTCTGACTTTTTGCAACCCCATGGACTTTAGCCTGCCAGGCTCTTCTGTCCACAGGACTTTCCAGGCAAGAATACTGGAGTGGGTTGCTATTTCCTAGTTCAGGGGATCTTCCAGACTCAGGGATCGAACCACTAAACTTAAAATCTGAGATCTTACGTGTATTCCTACATATTCTGAGTACTCATACAAAAATATATATACAAAGAGGGGTAGTCACAGAGATGGTCAAAACTGAGATAGAAATGGGAATTCCAATGGAGGCATTTGCCAAAACTCACAGTGGCTGGCACCCCGTCAAGCTGTCGAGCCCCATGATTTGACACCAAGATCCCATCCAAACCGTGTTTAACTGCCTCCTTGGATCATCACCTAGAAAGAGTAATACAACCACGGTATGGAAAAGGCAACTTAATAAAAGGCTTGAATTTTGAGGCCAAAGCATCCCCATCAAAGGGGGCCTGGCCTGATACATATGTATCTTGCTCAGAAACTTTAGCACAGACATACACCCAAGGGTTAAATCTAGAATTATATTGATGATTTCTTTGGCCAAAAAAGGTTAACATTTGAAACAGCTTAATGATGAAATAAAACTATCAATAGATGGTAAATTGACATGCAGTTAAAATGCATTTATCCTCATAAGGAAATACCCTTGCTCAGTTTATTTTTATTATTAACAAGATTAAATTATTTAGCATTCAACATAATTACTCCCCCCAAATTTGGATAACATAAAAGAACATATAAGTAGCAAGCAGTTTATGTGTAACGGGTGATGAACAAGTCTATTTCAAAAATATTCTCTAATACAAAGCTTTAACTTCAGTAATTATTTTAAGTAATAGTGTTCTATAATTAAATGTATTTTGTCCATTGAAACATATAAAAATATAATATTCAAATGATATGCTACATCTTTAACCATTCTTCAAAATATATTGATTTTTGAAAATGTGGTTTTAAATTTGACTAACATATTCTGAAATCAATTTCAAATCTTTTAAAAATATTTTACATCTTTAAACTATTATTTTCAGCATTCTCCCAATAAAAACTATTTGCTAACAGAATCATGAAAAGAACATTGATTCTCAAGTTTAACATTCAAAAATAGCCTAAGGTTGTAGTGAAATTAGATTGTGGAGACTTAAGCAGATAGATACAGAACACTGTATATATTTATAAATTCAGTGATGGAGATCAAGGGCAGACCTGATTAATGATAATAAAAAAGAGATATATAGGAGAATTTGTAATTTGAATTATTTGAAAATTTTATTCTTTAAACCACCATTTTCCAAACTGTGTTTCATGGAATTCTTAAATATTCCCACTTTTCAAAATAAAGCTAGAAATATTTTTCTTCTAAAATTATAGGCAATGAAAATAATAAAGCCATGTGGCATAGACAATGTTTATATCCTTAAAAATTCACAGGTTGAAGTTTTAACCCTCAATGTGATTGAATTTGGAGATGAATACTTTGAGAAGTAATAAGGGTTAGATGAGGTCCCAGGTAGTGCTAGTGATAAAGGTCATGAGGGTAAAGCCCTCATCATAGTATTAGTGGCCTTACAAGATTACACCAGAGAGCTTGCTCCTCTCCCTCTCCACGCACACAAAGGAGAGGTCATGTGGGCACACAGCATCAAGGCGACCTCTGCAACTCAGGGGAAGAGCCTTCACAAAAACCACCCATGCTGGCAACCTTATCTCAGACTTCCAGCCTCCAGAAGAATGAGAAAATAAATTTCTGGTTTAAAACACTCCCTTTCTCAGGCTATTACATTTTGTTATGGCAACTTGAGCCGACTAAGACATTGTGTCATCATGATGTTATTATTACTAGCAGAGAATAGTATATATAAGGAATATATACTATATAGTGTGCTAACTAAGTTGCTTCAGTTGTCTGACTCTTTGCGACCTTATGAACTGTGGCCTGTCAAGTTCCTCTATCCAATGGATTCTCCAGGCAAGATACTAGAGTAGGTTGCCATGCTCTTCTTCAGGGGATGGTTCTGACCCAGGGATGGAACCCACATCTATTTCGTCTAACATGCATTGGCAGCCTGGTTATTTACCACTAGCACCACATGAGAAGTCCATATACTATATATACTATATTATATATATGTTAGGCTTCACAGATGATGCTAGTGATAAAGAACCCTCCTGCCAATGCTGGAGACATAAAGAGACGTGAGTGCTATATAAGAAATATATATATAGTGTGTGTGTGTGATGCCCTTCAGTTCAGTTCTGTTGAGTTGTTCGGTTGTGTCCAATTCTTTGCGACCTCATGGACTGCAGCATGCCAGGCCTCCCTGTTCATCACCAACTCCCAGAGTTTTCTCAAACTCATGTCCATCAAGTAGGTGATGCTATCCAGCCGTCTCATCACTGTTATCCCCTTCTCTTCCTGCCTTTGTCTTTTCCAGTATCAGGGTCTTTTCCAATGAGTCAGTTCTTCACATCAGGTGGCCAAAGTAGTAGAGCTTCAGCTTCAGCATCCGTTCCTCCAATGAATATTCAGGATTGATTTCCTTTAGGATTGACTGGTTTGATCTCCTTGCAGTCCAAAGGTCTCTCAAGAGTCTTCTCGAACACCACAGCACTAAAGCATCAATTCTTTGGTGCTCAGCTTTATTTTATGGTCCAACTCTCACCTCCATATGAGACTACGGGAAAAACCATAGCTTTGACTAGATGGACTTTGTCAGCAAAGTAATGTCTCTGCCTATTAAGTAATGTCTCTGATTTTTTAATACACTGTCTAGGTTGGTCATAGCTTTTCTTCCAAGGAGCAAGTGTCTTAATTTCATAGCCACAGTCACCATCTGCAGTGATTTTGGTGTCCAAGAAAATAAAATTTCTCACTGTTTCCATTGTTTCCGAATCTATTTGTCATGAAGTGATGGGACTGGAAGCCATGGTCTTAGTTTTTTGAATGTTGAGTTTTAAGCCAGCTTTTTCACTTTCCTCTTTCATTTCATTAAAAGGCTCTTCAGTTCCTCTTCAGTTTCTGCAATAGGGTGGTATCATCTGCATATTTGAGGTTATTGATATTTCTCCCAGCTTGTGCTTCATCCATCCTGGCATTTTGCATGATGTACTGTGCATAGAACGGGGAAGGGGAGGGAGGGGGGTTCAGGATGGAGAACATGTGTATACCTGTGTGGATTCATGTTGATGTATGGCAGAACCAATATAGTATTGTGAGGTAATTTAAAAAAATAAAAAATAAAAAGCAGAGACATTACTTTGTCAACAACAACAACAAAAGAAGAAGTTAAATAAGCAGGGTGACAATATACAACCTTGATGTACTCTTTTCCCAACTTGGAACCAGTCCATTGTTCCAAGTCTGATCCTAACTGTTGCTTCTTGACTTGCATACAGATTTCTCAGGAGGCAACTAAGAGATCTGGTATTCCCATCTCTTTAAGAATTTTCCAGTTTGTTGTGATCTACACAGTCAAAGGCTTTGACATAGTCAATAAAGCAGAAATAGATGTTTTTCTGGAACTCTCTTGCTTTTTCGGTGATACAATGGATGTTGGCAATTAGATCTCTCATCCTTCTGTCTTTTCTAAATCCAGCTTGAATATCTGGGAGTTCTCAATTCAAATACTATTGAAGATTGGCTTGAGAATTTTGAGCATCACTTTGCTAGCATGTGAGATGAGTGCAATTGTGCGGTAGTTTGAGCATTCTTTGGTATTGCCTTTCTTTGGGATTGGAATGAAAACTGACCTTTTCCAGTCCTGTGGCCACTGCTGAGTTTTCCAAATTTGCTGGCATATTGAGCGCAGCACTTTCACAGCATCATCTTCCAGGATTTGAAATAACTTAATTGGAATTTCATCACCTCCACTAACTTTGTTCATAGTGATTCTTCTTAAGGCCCACTTGACTTCGGACTCCAGGATGTCTGGCTCTAGGTAAGTGATCACACCATCATGGTTATCTGGGTCATGGAGATCTTTTTTTGTACAGTTCTTCTGTGTATTTTTGCCACCCCTTCTTTATCTTCTGCTTCTCTTAGGTCCATACCATTTCTGTCATTTATTGCCCCCATCTTCACATGAAATGTTCCCTTGGTATCTCTAATTTTCCTGAAGCCCTTATCATTTGGATACTGGACATTTTAAACAGTCTTCAAGCCTCTCCTTCATTTAATCATATTTAATGATTAAAATCATTTAATCATTTCTATTTGTCACTTTGTTTTATATTTTGGGAAATATCCTTGACCCTCTTCTTCAGTTAACCAGTAATTTTATTTTTAATTCCAAAAATCATGTTTTTAATATTTGAGAACTCTTTTTAATGTTCCAATTTTCTTTTCACAGCAGACTCTTCTTACTTAGACATATTTTCAATCTCTCTGAATCTATCCTTTGGAATCTTTAAAGTTCTTTTCTTACTTTATCTCTTTCCTCTCCATCAGCTTTTCTGTAGATATACCATGGTCTTTTATGTTTTGGAATTTCTGAAATGCCTTGTGATGCTAAAGACGGAGTCTCTCCTGGGCTGGAGCACAGACCCTTGGGAGACCCCATGGCTCCCAGCTCCTCACCACCTGCACCCCTCTAAGGCACCAGCAAGAGGCAGAGACCAGTCCCCTGAACACCCTGGGACCCCAGCAAACCTTATCCATCTTCAGCAGAATCTCCCCTGGCTAGTGGGTGAGTGTCACAAACAGAACTCCAGTGAGTCCTCTGGTTTTCAGCTTCCACTTTTCATCCCTCCTTTCTGTCACACTTGCACTCTAGCTAGAACCCCTCAGGCACCCTGTGATATGATGCTCCTGCCTTCAGGGTTCTCACAAAGACTCTCTACAGGAGCAGTTTTCTTTTCATTTTCCTGCTGTCAATATATTCCCTTTACCTTTTGTTTCTTTCATAAATGTCTTGAAGTTTCTCTGCTGTTTGTGCCTTCCTTTCCTTTGCTGTCATAAGTGTTCTGCATTCTTGGATTTCTGTACTTTAATTTCATAAGGTCTTAAATTTGATAAAAGGGTACATATGTGCTCAATCTATTATTTTTAACTAGAAACCCAATATGCTCTCACACTATCATTTAAAAACATGTTTAGGAAATGGTTCTCTAAAGATACAGACTTGTATGCTATCCAGGATAACTTTCTATGATGATGGAAAAGTTCTGCATCTGGGTGGTTCCATACAGTAACACAAATAGCCATTTGTGACAGAAGTGTGACAATGTAAGTGAGAAACTGAATTTTACTTTTGTTTATTTTTAATTTACTTGAATAGCTACACTTGGCTAGTGACTGCCATATTGGCTAACTGAGTTTTAATGTTTGCATGGGTTTACCCACTATAATAAAAAGATGTACCATGGTTTTTTATGTCTATATGTATCTATATCTACAAGTAACCTTAACAAACAATGTACAATGTAATTGGAATTGCTCTGGTTATCTAATTGCATGTGTGATACAAACATAAAAATCAAAAGTTAAAAAATTAAAATATTTGAAATATATTTTATGAACCTCATGATTGAAGATATATGTAATCCTCTGATTTATAATGCAAATACTTGCCACCAGGTAGCTATAACCTGTGTTTTAAGATATTGAATACTGTCAATAAACTGATCCTCCACAGTATGGAAAAGAGATTAACCCCTTAGGCTTGGTAGTAAGGACACCTAGATTTGAATCTCATATCTGCTACATGCTTGCCATGTAAGTGGCAAATTACTTAACTTGAAAGGTTTTCTCAGAAGACGGGATCATGAGTATGTAGAGAAAAAATGAAAGTAATCATTTATGACCATTTATGTATCCCTTTCATTAGTTGTTTATGTAATCTTGTTCACATTTTATTTTAACCCAGAGAGAAAAATGATGTTTTCTTAACAAGAGAGTCAAAGTGATCATAGCAAATGTTCATGAATCTTGGATATTTTCATTAACCTTTAGAGTTTACTGGTATGACATTCCAAATTTGTTGATTTGCCAGTTAATACACTAACTGATTCACAAACACAGCAGTCAATAGTGAATGGCACTGTTTGCTATCTTATTAATACATTATTTCCATACTTAATCTTAAATACCAACGTAAGTACTCAAGATTTAGAGTAGTATTATCTTCTATCTATTGTCAAGGCCTTGAACAATAGACATATAGCAGGACTCTATGCTATTTCAGCAGGAGCTTAGTAACTAAATCCTAGCTTCATGGCAGCAGTTTTGAACACAATTCAGGAACACTGAGTGAATATTATTTGAGAATGTCTTTAAAAACTAGAGATAGGATAATAATGAGTTAAGGAATTTTCTGAGAAGTCAAAAACCACTAGAGAAATGAGATAGCCTAGTTTAAAATTTTTTAATTAGAAAAAAAATCTAAAAAGCACAAGCCTTTGTTTATAATGCCATTTGTTAGCGTGAGTTCTGAGGAAAATCTAACCCTGTCTTGAGTACATATTTGGAGTTTGTGTTAAGATTTCCAAGACAGAGTTTAACCACAGCAAGAGATTGCATCTTGCTGCTTTACTTGCATTCATTAGAATGCAATCCTTAAAAAGGCTGAAAGGGGGATGTTTCATTGCGATCTTCTCAGTTGCCTGTGATTTCTTATTCCTACAAATATAATCTGTACCTTTCTGGTAAAAGGAAAATGAAAAAAGATAGATGACTCTTAGTCAATCCATGTAACTTCTGGATGAAGATCTGTGAAATAATGAGACCTAGATTTCCCAGAATTGGCCTCACCACTCCCGCCTCCCCTCCACCAGACTGAACCTATGCACCACTTAATGTAGTTGTTGTCATAGTGATGATTCTTGTTTGCTAAATAAATGAAGTAAATAGTTACAGAGAAGCTAGACAATGTAAACTGCACATGTACAAATACGTTATTTCCTTTCAAATGCCAAATGCCCAGTCTTTCCTTCTCTTGCTTTTGAGCTCTCTCTAGTTATAGATATTCATGCAGTTTTCCCTAAGTATTTTACTCAATAAACATTCAGGCTGTCTACTGGGTGAAAAACACATAACATATGGATAAGAAAGAAAAAAGAGAAGTAATGGTGGTGATAGTGGTCTTTGGTATAACAGCCACAGAATGATGTTCTTGAAGTCAAAGCATTTTTCAGCATAACATGTGATGGTAAAGTCTCATTCAATAGATTCGCACCATATCTTAGAGGACAAAGTTGTAGAAAATTAAGTATATTGGGAATCCAAAATTGAAAAGTTGGTTAAAAATTAAATTGGTGATTTTACCCCAACTGCTGTGAGCCTTCTGAGATGAGAGTGATTAAATACTTGAAACAGCATTTTAAAAATAATTGCTAATTATTTTTAAATATTTTAAATAATTTTTAAATAATTTTCTAAATGGATTACACCCTTTCAGTTTTCCTACTGACACTACTGTGAAGTGAAAGTGAAAGTAGCTCATCCATGTCCAACTCTTTGCGACCCCATGGACAATACAGCCCATGGAATTCTCCAGGCCAGAATACTGGGTGGGTAAGCTGTTCCCTTCTCCAGGGGATCTTTCCAACCCAGGGATCAAACAGAGGTCTCCTACACTGCAGGTTGGTTCTTTACCAGCTAAGCCACAAGGGAAGTCCAAGAATACTTTGAAGTGGGTAGCCTATCCCTTTTCCAGTGGATCTTCCCGACCGAGGAATCAAACTGGGATCCCCTGCATTGCAAGTGGATTCTTTACCAGCGGAGCTACCAGGGATTAGTCACAATTCTTGCCCAGATTACAGCAGTTTCCTAAATTGCTTCCCTGACCACAGTTAGGCCACCTCCATTGAGTCAGCCCATTATACAAAGCTTGCTTTTTCTACATTGCTAATCTGATGAGGTTGTTTCCTTCATCAAGGTTCTTAGTGGTTCTCAAACATCTTAAAGTCTACATATGGCTTATATGGTTTAACCCTGTTAATTGTGACTGCTGTATTTTGACATGACTGATGTCTGAAAAAAAATCTTTTGACATGATGTCATGACAAAAGCCAAGGATCATCTTCCATCCTGGAATGAAACCTTCCCTAAATCACTTTTATAACTGTCCAAACACTATTTAATCTATAGTGCATAGATTTCAATCTCAGTACCTACAACAGCTTATCTCATCCAAATTCTTGTTTTTATGTCTGTCCCCTCCAAGAATGAGATATCCTTTGGCCAAGGATCTCAATTTATTGTCTTTTATTTTAGCACACAGTATGCATAATAAATGTTTATGAAATGAGTGATTGAATAAGTGAATGAATGAGCGAATAAATGGGACAGATACTTTAGGTTAATATTTCAGTACCCACAGTGGAATATAGCTACAGGAAGTAGCACTAACAATCACAGACTACAGTATGAATGCAAGCAAGGTCAGTGAAACTGTTGTTTAAAGGTGTGTGTAATGTATATACTCAAAAAGGTATAATCCACAGAAATTTTGAACTGACAATAGTCTATAGAAAAGAATAAAACAAACTATAGAAATGATCCCTGAAAGTCACATGTGCCCCAGTGTTCACACAGCACTGTTTATAATAGCCAGGACTTGGAAACAACCTAGATGTCCATCAGCAGATGAATGGATAAGAAAGCTGTGGTACATATACACAATGGAGTATTACTCAGCCATTAAAAAGAACAAATTTGAATCAGTTCTAATGAGATGGATGAAACTGGAGCCAATTATACAGAGTGAAGTAAGCCAGAAAGAAAAACACCAATACAGTATACTAACACATATATATGGAATTTAGAAACATGGTAATGAAACCCTATATGCGAGACAGCAAATGAGACACAGATGTATAGAATGGACTTTTGGACTCTGAGGGAGAGGGAGAGGGAGGGATGATTTGGAAGAATGGCACTGAACCATGTATACTATCATGTAAGAAACGAATCGCCAGTCTATGTTTGATACAGGATACAGGATGCTTGGGACTGGTGCATGGGGATGATCCAGAGAGTTGATATGGGGCGGGAGGTGGGAGGGGGTTCAGGATTGGGAACTCATGTACACCCAAGATGGATTCATGTCAATGTATGGCAAAACCAATACAGTAATGTAAAGTAAGATAAAGTAAAAATTAAGAAAAGAGAATATAACAATGTCTTTTAAAAGCACAGATTAAGACAGATCAGGATTTAAACATATCTCCACTACTTAAAAGCTTCACTGTGAAAAGTGAAAGTTGCTCAATCATATCCAACTCTTCATGACCCCATGGATTACACAGTCCATGGAATTCTCCAGGACAGAATACTGGAGTGGGTAGCCTCAGCACTGTTTATAATAGCCAGGACTTGGAAACAACCTAGATGTCCATCAGCAGATGAATGGATAAGAAAGCTGTGGTACATATACACAATGGAGTATTACTCAGCCATTAAAAAGAACAAATTTGAATCAGTTCTAATGAGATGGATGAAACTGGAGCCAATTATACAGAGTGAAGTAAGCCAGAAAGAAAAACACCAATACAGTATACTAACACATATATATGGAATTTAGAAACATGGTAATGAAACCCTATATGCGAGACAGCAAATGAGACACAGATGTATAGAATGGACTTTTGGACTCTGAGGGAGAGGGAGAGGGAGGGATGATTTGGAAGAATGGCACTGAACCATGTATACTATCATGTAAGAAACGAATCGCCAGTCTATGTTTGATACAGGATACAGGATGCTTGGGACTGGTGCATGGGGATGATCCAGAGAGTTGATATGGGGCGGGAGGTGGGAGGGGGTTCAGGATTGGGAACTCATGTACACCCAAGATGGATTCATGTCAATGTATGGCAAAACCAATACAGTAATGTAAAGTAAGATAAAGTAAAAATTAAGAAAAGAGAATATAACAATGTCTTTTAAAAGCACAGATTAAGACAGATCAGGATTTAAACATATCTCCACTACTTAAAAGCTTCACTGTGAAAAGTGAAAGTTGCTCAATCATATCCAACTCTTCATGACCCCATGGATTACACAGTCCATGGAATTCTCCAGGACAGAATACTGGAGTGGGTAGCCATTCCCTTCGGCAGAGGATCTTCTCAACCCAGGAATCAAACCTAGGACTCCCATATTGCAGGCGGATTTTCACGATGTGAGCTACCAGGAAAGCCCAAGAATACTGGAGTGGGTAGCCAAGCTTCATTAGGCCCATTCTTTTACTCACATTAGCTTATTTTTGTGTCCATATATTAAATAAAGTCAAGGGCATTCCCAGAGCTTTATAAATAAGGGCCATGGTACTCATACATATTCAAATAAAACCAATGAAAAAGTTTTGACTCTAAGTCATAGTTAACCCTGAGATAAATTAATAGAATCTCTCATCACAGAGCCACTTACTTAAACATTTCCATTTGAAATAATATGTTTGGGGCAGTTATCTACTAACAGTATTAAATGTTTTCAAAGGCAAGAAAATATTTTTGTAGGTGAACACATTTACATTCCAAATTATTATATTCATTGGTACCTCCCTGTGGGATTTGCATGCATATGGATACTGGGGAATTTGTCAAGTTTTTTAACAACCATGGCTTGATATTTGAAGATTTTAACATTCTAGTCCACCATTCTTTAAAGAGAGGTGATATGTGATTCCACACTTAAAAAATCAGTTCTGGTCATTGGTACTAGGAGGGAACAGGAGAAAAATACAAAGGGCTCTTAAACATATCTGGCTGTCATAATATCTTCCTTGGGAGTTCTTATTGATCTGAGAGCAGTTGTTGGCAGCTTTCAGCCAAAGCAACAAACTCAAGACCTTCTACCTAGGTTTTGCCAAGCTCTGTGATTCAATGGCATCCAAAATAAGGCAATCCCACTACTTTAGAAAAAGTAACTTTTTACTTCATAAGAGCCCTGTTCTCCTTCAGAAGGAAGAAACATTTAGTCATTAATGTCAAATGGGAGAACTGAGAGATGGATTTATATTTCCATATTAATTATTTGGAAATAATTGATTATTTTCCCTTAAAATATCATGGTCATATCCATAAAGAATCATAAAATCAGAATGAACTCAGGTAGAGAAATAAACAAACCTCTCAAAATGCCTTTTGCAACAATGGGCAGAGATGTCAGTCTTCTCAGCCATTTAATATCCTCCCAGCTGATGGATGGGTCTATTGCTTTAGCCACATATGCAGCAAGTCCACTTTTGTCTCCAAAATTTTCCTTAGGAGAAAATGCTAAAACACTGGTTTCAAAATTTTTCATTCTGAAATAAGGAGATACATAAAATGAGAAACTTCCCAAATTAGAAGTATCTTTACAATGACTCATTAAATGAAAAAGAAAGAAGGATATACTTTTCAAATCAATTGACTGTTCACTCTCCAGGTTGATCACATTTATGTTTTCGTGTTTTGATGAAGGAGTCCAGGCTAAATATGACAACCTAGTAGACTAATTGGTCATTTAAAGTTTATTTTACATCTTATAATGTAATATTTTATATAAATTAATATCTTTTTATATAAATAAGTCAGATTAAAGGATAAAACTTTGGCCAAGTTCAAATATCTCTACTTTCTTAATCCAGTCTGTGAATATAAACAATCAATTTGATGCTATTTTCAAATGCAATGCATACTAATCATAAGATGAACATTTGCATGGTTCAGTTCAGTTCAGTTGCTCAGTTGTGTCCGACTCTTTGCGACCCATGAATCACAGCACGCCAGGCCTCCCTGTCCATCACCAACTCCCGGAGTTCACTCAGACTCACATCCATTGAGTCCGTGATGCCATCCAGCCATCTCATCCTCGGTCATCCTCTTCTCCTCCTGCCCCCAATCCCTCCCAGCATCAGGGTCTTTTCCAATGAGTCAACTCTTCTCATGAGGTGTCCAAAGTACTGGTGCATCACAATTTACAATGGGCATTCATATACTCACAATATTTTAAAAACTCTTGGAAAATAAAATTCACACTCTACAATTCCTATTTTATACAGAAAATAAAACCAGAATTGTAGAACAAGATGCCCCCATGTATTAACTAAGGCAGCATTTGGGTTTCAAGCCGGTCTTGATTCTTTCTTTTTTTTTAAGAATTTTTTTTCTGTGTGGATCATTTTAAAGTCTTTCTATTTCATGCTTTGGTTTCTTGGCTGTGAGGCATATGGGATCTTAGCTCCCCAACTAAAGATCGAACCTGTACCCCCTGCATTGGAAGTGAGGTCTTAACCACTGGACCACCAGGAAAGTCTCAGTGTCTCTGACTCCTAATTACATTCTCTTCACTCAGATCTCAACTGAACTCTGTCAGTTACATTAGACTTCAGAAATCTTTCAAAGTCCTTGTGGAAAATTCCAGAGGAGATTGGAAATGCAGTATTAACACCTTCTGTCTGTGGTCACTGTAAACTCTTTTCCTTGTCTTTTTCTTTCTTCTTTCAACTCTTTTCCTGCTACCATATTGGTGGTGGGCTGCTGGTGCTTGGTCATAGGGAGAAGTAGAAAGTGGTTCCCAGCAGATGAGCTGTCACCTCTTGCTTTTTTCCTCTTCTATTTACTTGCTTTTTCTGTCTTCTGACTCAGAACCCCCAATCTAGAAGACAATCCGAACCAGGATATGAGTTTTCCAATTATCAAGACCTTCCTTACTTTGCCTGAGGTGTGATGGTTAGTTTTGTCAGCTTGACTGGGCTAAGGGATGCTTAAGCAACTGGTAAAACATTACTTCTGGGTATGTCCATAAGGATGTTTCTAAGTGAGATTAGCATTTATATCAGTAGATTGACAAGAAATTGGACAGGCATCTTCTAATCTGTGGAGGTCCCAAATAGGACAAAAAGGTGGAAGACGAATAAGTTCATTGTCTCTGTTTGAGCAGGGATATCCATTGTCTCCTACCCTTCACATTGGAGCTATTGGTTGTCAAACCCTCAGGTTTTGACCAGGACTTACACTATGGGCTCCCAGTTTGGGGGCCCTTCAGACTCAGACTGGGACTTATACTATTAGCTCCCCCCATTCTTAGGTCTCAGGTTTAAGTTGAAACTACTCTGGCTTTCCTGGACCTACTCCTACAACCTGAGCCTCCAGCTTGTAGATAATAGATTGTGGGATTTCTCAGACTCCTTAACTGTGTGAGCAAATCCCTTATAGTAAATATCTCTATAGATACAGATACAGATATTTAGATACGGACATCCTATTTGTTCTGTTTCTCTGGAGAACCTGACTAATACATATGACTTTTTCATATGTATTTTTTCATGACTTCTTTCATATGTTTTTTTTAATGACTTTTTCATATGTATTTTTTTACCCCTGGGGCCTAAGTCACCCTCAACACAACAGACTCAACTTGTCAAGGATGTTGGTGTACACACACCCCAGCTCCTTCACCGCTGGGCAGATTAACTCTGAGATAGATTCTACAAGATCTCCCAGAGTTTCCCAATAGGATTAAGCTTCAGTTGCCCATAGCTGTGACTGTCTTTGTACATGCCAATTGTTGACCACCTCCCCTCCCTGATACCTCTTCCTCACTCCTCTACCAATATTCTTACCATCTTCTAAAGGTACTCAGTTCAGCTCAGTTCAGTCACTCAGTCGTGTCCAACTGTTTGTGACCCGATGAGTTGCAGCACGCCAGGCCTCCCTGTCCATCACCAACTCCCGGAGTTCACTCAGACTCACATCCATCGAGTCCGTGATGCCATCCAGCCATCTCATCTTCTGTCGTCCCCTTCTCCTCCTGCCCACAATCCCTCCCAGCATCAGGGTCTCTTCCAATGAGTCAACTCTTCGCATGAGGTGGCCAAAGTACTGGAGTTTCAGCTTTAGCATCATTCCTTCCAAAGAAATCCCGGGGTTGATCTCCTTCAGAATGGACAGGTTGGATCTCCTTGCAGTCCAAGGGACTCTCAAGAGTCTTCTCCAACAAAACAGTTCAAAAGCATCAATTCTTTGGCGCTCAGCCTTCTTCACAGTCCAACTCTAACATCCATACATGACTACTGGGAAAACCACAGCCTTGACTAGACGGACCTTAGTCGGCAAAGTAATGTCTCTGCTTTTGAATATACTATCTGGTTGATCATAACTTTTCTTCCAAGGAGTAAGCTACTTTTACTTAAATCAGTGGTTCACATTATTCTCCTAAAGAAACACAAACTGAGACACAACCCCACTGAGTTGCTCCCTTCTCCTATGTCTAATTTTGTTAACTCATCTTAGAACAGTATTTCTCTAACTAATCTAGAAGACACTGCAGCTGGCTTACTCTACACCTGAAGTCTTTTCTCTTAGTCTAATATCCCAATATCTTGACTAGATTTTGGAAGTTCTCCAAGCTAGGGACAAAGTCTTTTCTGCCTACACCTCTGACCACTGATTGGATGGATGGCCTTCTGAATACACACTGGCACCACTCATGTGACTTAGCTGCCTGAAATCAGCTTGGCAGACCCAAATCCAACTGCCAACTTCATTTCTCTAAAAGGCTGACTTTGAATGATGACATGACCTAGACTCACCTTGCTCTTCTGCACATTATGAATTACTCTGCTAGCCAGTCTCTTCTTTGTGTTAAAGTGAAAGCTATATATGGATCTCTGGCTTAGTCATCAGTCTTTATTCCTTTCCACTGGCTCTGACATTGAACATAGAAAGTAGCTTGGAGCTAAGGCTATAACAATTTTTATATAAACTTAGAAGTACAGAGATACACAATTTTACAAAACTAGGGCTTCCCTGGTAGCTCAGTGGTAAAGAATCTTCCTGCCAGTGTAGAAAACACAGGAGACTTGGGTTCAATCCCTGAGTCAAGATGATCCCCTGGAGGAGGAAATGGCAACCTGGAGAATTCCATGGACAGAGGAGCCTGGTGGGCTATAGTCCATGGGGTCACAAAGAGGCAGACATGACTGAGCAACTGAGTGCTGAGATTTAATGCCTTTAATGTGCTTATAAATAGCTGGTTGTGTAGCTTAGGCAGCATCTATTATCATAAGGCCATGGACATTCACATCCCATGTAACTGTCTTCAACCACTGGCTAAGTTTTCTCAGTAAGGATTAACTATGACTCAGGTGGCCACTAAAGGCCACAGAAAATCACAAATCCATGAAAGTCATATTTGTATCCATTATTTGCTGAGGTTTGGTTTAGATTATAGCTGAAATACTCTGAGCTTCTTTTTTTAATCAAACCACTTAAGGCTGTACATTTTATCACAGCTTTTGGCCTTCTGTGGTCATCCTAATTTGAATTAAGCTAACCTAGTCAATAAACATACCCTTATTATTGGAGGCCTATTCTATTACTTAGAAATGATACTTAGTGATATTAAATTTCAAACCTTTAAATAATATTGTTAATAAGAAAAGGGTCCTATCTGTCCATGCCATAGCAAAACCAGAGGGGAAAAAAGAATAATATCTGTACGAGTATATTCTCTGCATAGCACCCCACCCCCATCCCAAACAAGCTACAGTGTTTCAGCAGGGGTGGGGTGAAAGGGTGAAAGGGATAGGAAAAAACAGAACATGGATAAAATTATATAAATAACTGTTGTTATTCTTGGATGGCTAAATGCAGATCAACACTTGAATGAATGTTGCCTTACAGAAATTTCAGGGTACAATGAAGCCTTGTTGTTACTCTTAAACGTTGTTCAAAGCCAGAAGCCAAGAAAAAGTTTTCAGATATCTTGACAGAGACCCACGATGGAGTGTTTTAACCATGGCTCCAAAGGAAACCTCCATGAATGCTATTTTTATTAGAATTATGACATATACACAAAAAAACACTTAATGCAGCTTCTGATAACCAAAGTATTTCATTTCATAAGGAAGGAAAAGGGCAACATCAAAATAATAACAAGATTACTTGAGACTTAATTCTCTGAATCCCAATCTGTTTAATGACCCACAGGCAAGGGATAGGATTTCTTTTTTGTAAAGGATTCATTGTGCCTTGAAAGGCCTTTAAATATACTTTTTAATCTAATATAAAAATGATTTTAGTTTTTATTAAGTTAGCATCATAAAAATGTAACAACTACTAAGGAAAGTTAACATTATTAAATAACCAATAGTAATGTCAGTAATGATGACTATTATTGAGATATCATGCAACATTAAAGAATAATGTCATATGTCTCCACTGTGGGAAACACACTGCAAAATAACAACCAGTAGAACACATAATCGGAGAAGGCAATGGCATCCCACTCCAATACTCTTGCTTGGAAAAGCCCGTGGACGGAGGAGCCTGGCGGGCTGCAGTCCATGGGGTCGCTAAGAGTCAGACACAACTGAGCGACTTCACTTTCACTTTTCACTTTTGTGCTTTGGAGAGGGAAATGGCAACCCACTCCAGTGTTCTTGCCTGGAGAATCCCAGGGACGGGGGAGCCTGGTGGGCTGCCATCTATGGGGCCGCACAGAGTCAGACACGACTGAAGCAACTTAGCAGCAGCAGCAGCAGAACACATAATATCAGTATAACATGAGAGACATTCAAAATACGTAATAGATATTTGTACATGGGACAGCAACCTTTAAACTGTGATTAGGAAAACATTGCTATTTATTGCATAGCCCTGCTAACTTTTTCTTCCATTGTGGTTGAGTATTTGGAAGAAAGGTTCAGAGCAAGGATTTTAAGTATGAGCTCAAACCCTTATTCAAATTCTCATTAGTATTGTTTTATTGGGTAAATCTGTTATGATCTAGTACATTTTTATTCAATATTACTTACTGACCACCTACTATGTGCCAGCATTTTAGTAAAACGATCAAAAATACTGGCTATGTAGGTTGACATTCTAGCTAGGGGAGTCAGAAAATAAACAAGAAACATAATCAACAGGTAATTTATGGAGCCTGTTAGAACATAAGTACTATACAAAATAAAGAAAAAAGAAGAGCAGAATAAGAGGGATGTGAGCTGGTAGAGGCTTTACTTGAAATTTTAAATATGATAATTGGATATGGCCCCAATGAGAAGCTATCTTGTAGAGGAAATTGGCAGAGCTGTGTCATTTTATCTGTTTCCTGTTGCTGCTATAACAAGCACAACCCTAGAGGCTTTCAGTTCAGTTCAGCTCAGTTCAGTCGCTCAGTTGTGTCCAACTCTGTATGAATCGCAGCACGCCAGGCCTCTCTGTCCATCACCAATTCCTGGATTTTACCCAAACTCATTTCCATCGAGTCACTGAGGCCATCCAGCCATCTCATCCTCTGTCGTCCCCTTCTCCTCCTGCCCCCAATCCCTCCCAGCATCAGGGTCTTTTCAAATGAGTCATCTCTTCACATGAGGTGGCCAAAGTATTGGAGTTTCAGCTTCAGTATCAGTCCTTTCAATGAACACCCAGGACTGATCTCCTTTAGGATGGACTGGTTGGATCTCCTTGCAGTCCAAAGGACTCTTAAGAGTCTTCTCAAAAGCATCAATTCTTCGGTGCTCAGCTTTCTTCACAGTCCAACTCTCAAAGTGACACAAATTTATTATAGTCTAGAGGCACTTATTTCAGGGCCTAAGGAAGCACGTCCCAAGGCAAATCATCAAAAGGGTAGATGTCATGTTTACCTTGACCTTAGTCAATGATTGGAAATTTCTTTTAACTGCCTTAGTGCTGCCCCAAAAGAGCCAAATTTTAACCCAGGGTAAACAAGCAACCCGCGTGTGGTGTGGAGATGGACTCGGGTCCCTGACTCAGGGCCTCAGGAGCCAATCTGGTGAACTGGCTTCAATCCTCGCCTCTTCCGGAAGTGGATGAGAATTCCCCTTACTCCCCATCAGTCTCGGGGACCTCCACGCTGCTCATCATGCGCACATCCGTGTGTTTTGCATATGGACCAGGCAGAGATTACCAAACTTCTGAACTCTGGCTGGTCCCAGAAGCCAAGAGTCAGGACCCGCCCCCCTTCTCTCCAGGCAGAGGAAGCCACGAGGGCTGGAAGGAGCCGCTACTTTACAGACTCATTCTCCTCTGGATTTCCTGCCTCTCTCGCCTGCCAAACCTCATTCTGAACAGCCCGGCTTCACCTTCTATGAGTCAGGTCAATTGCGGAAAGAAACCTGATTTCATATCAGGCTGTAACAGATGAGCTTTTGGGCAGTGCGTGCCCTCCAGCGGAAGCCAGGGCCTCCCGTCGTGGGCTCTGCCTTCACTGCTGAATGTGGGCTCCAGGGCGCTGCACGCCACCACCCCCTCCCCCGAAGCCCACAGGGACAAACAGCATCAGTGTGCGCGCTGACGGCCAGGGCACCGGCAAAGGGTGTTTCCTGTGTTCCCCGTAGCCTAGATGTGTGGCTCATTATTTGATCATCTTCAGAAGGAAGATGTGACAAGCTGGGGAGCCGTGGCCACTCCTCTGCACATTGACAGCTGAAAAGGGCCTTTGTCTCCTGGTCCCTCACGTCATCTGGGCAGGAGCCCAGGAGGAAAGAGGAGGGGGAAAGAACAGCAGCCTTCCCGCTCCTGGCTGAGTAGCCCTGGCACCCAAGGAGTAAGAGATATGGGCCAGAATTAACACGAGTGTCATCCCCCATCTAAGTAGATACCACGTGAAACCTGTTTTGTTATCCAGAACCAGAAACTGCTCCTAAATTTAGGGAACAAACCCACTGTATTATTTATTGTTGTTGTCGCTAGCAGTAGAAGTAGTAGTAGAACAGAAGAGGGAAAAGAAATAGCAAATTCCTATTCAAACGGTCAAAGGGAAACAATGAGGAACATTTCCTGTCGGAAGCATAAATACTGGGAAACAACATTTTAGAAAGACGAAAAACTAAAGTAATCCAAAGAGAGAAATAATGTGAATTCACATCAAGAATTAATATAGATTAATAAGATTTCATATTTAGGACATTTGAAACCATCTACTTTCAGATGAATTTGGCACGAAGTAGAACTATGTCAAGGATTTTTGTTTTTGTTCTCTTAGAGAGACAGGGTGTTTGGGTGACTCCATGTCTGGGATGTGTGGGGCAGGTTGATTGACGGCTGTCGGGGGAACACTTCCTCATTCTGCCATTGGGCCATTGAGGATATTATGTACAGAAATAAATCCTAAACCTACCTGGAATTATCACAGAGATAACATCACACAGCTCGTTTATATATGGCTTAACAGCAAGATTTTATGCACAGTAGCTTATACTTAAATAGGTATACGCACAGAAGAGCTATATGACAGTTACCTAACATGCAAGACTATGAACTTACATGATGGTTGGAAGACATTCCATTCTCTAATATACTTGGAATCCTGGCTCTCAACAGTCTTCTTGACCTTATGTGGAATGCTGATTTGATTTTGAATCTTTTAGATTTTGGATCTTTTAGAAGGATTAACTTTATATGTAGAAAGAATAAGCAATAGTCCAGTGAAGTGAGGTCTAGGATTCCAAAGAAGTCATCCTTCATTTCTTGTACTCTGGTAGACGCTTTGAAATCCCATCATCAAAATGTCCTCCATTAAAACTAAGATTTTGGTTCTGGTCAAAATAGTTTTAGCCCTAAAGTCTATTGGTCAAACACTGGTATGAAAAACATAAGGGCAGATTTCGATAGGAACCAAGGGAAGGTAAAAACAAAGGGGAGGAGAGATTTGTAGCTCTGTTTTTTCAGTAAACTCCACTGAGTTTCTAGTTTTGACTCAACATGATTCTAATCTTTTAGAGGGAAAAGGACTATAATTCCCTGTTGATGGATCAGCTGAATGGCCTGATAAAACCATCACCGTTCAGTCTTAGATTCCTAGATATGTACATTGTTTTGCTGAGATGAATGAGTGAATGAATGGATGAAAGAATGAATGAGCCAATAAATAAACTAGTGAATCTTGAACCATGGGTGAACCACAACAAAAGAGATATATTACAGAAAGAAGTAAGAGATGAGGCAGCAAATATGTGACTTCTTTTTGTTTCCATTCTTTAAGCTTTCTTCAATCTTCCCTGTCAGAGTTGTTCCAAATGCACTTAAAAATAAAATTAAAAGGGTGCTTTTTTATTTCAACAGGCAAAGAAATACAGTATTAGGATCACAATAGCAAGCTGTTGCTTAAGCTAAATTAAATATCTTCCATCTATATGGCAATTCATCCTACTCAAAGCCCTTAATACACTCTGAGACATAGATTTTTTTTTTACTTTGACAAGTATATGGCAAATCCTGTCTCTGTTGTTATAGCTCAAATATGCAATACTCACATAAGGTATGTGATTTGCTGAGGATTATATGGATATTTGACAATGACACATCTCTAGAACCCAGACCTTATCATTCCTAGACACGATCTCATACAGCCATAGTTTGGGACCAACATTTTGTGAAGATCTAATTCCCCGGAGCACCCAAGTGGAAACTGGAGAAAGTCTTTGGAACTGGATCAAGACATGAGCAAACAGAAATAGAGAGTAAGGGGCCCAGTGATCAAACAGCCATTGTTACCTGAGTTGAGGTGGCATCTTGAACCTGTTACGCACATCATCAAAGCGGTTGCCCAGGTAAGGGGTGTCCACCGTCACAAATATGGCCTTGTAGCCCATTCGCTCAGCCCTCTGCACAAGCTGCTTGGTGACCTCACGGTCCTTGTAGATGTACAGCTGCAGCCAGCGAATCGCCTCGGGACCAGCTTCTCCACTTCTTCAATCGAGGAGGTGGCCCAGGAACTCAGCATCATGCCAGTTCCCAGTGACCCGCAGGCTGAGGAAAGAAAGAGAAGATCGAGACCAGCTTGGCATTTTCCCTACTCCAGTCTTCAAGTTGTGGTTCATGGGATAAAGACAGCTACAATGGCAATTTAGAAATAAAAAGTTGCATCTTTAAAAAGTTAGAAACATGCTTTCCTTTCCACGCTCTGTGAACAGATATTAAGACAAAATTGACCCAAATGGCCAAAGATGTGCTATATGTAAGGATGAAAAAATTAGAAGCAACTTGAATCTCCAACCTTAAGGAAATAGATAAATGATAGTTCATAAATAAAATGAAATATACACACCCATGAAAAGTAATTTTTGTAATAGTTAATTTTATGTGTCAGCTTGGCTAGGCAATGGTTCCCAGATATTTGCTCAAATGTGTCCAGATGTTGCTGTGAAGATTTTTTTTGTTAAGAGATTAACATTTAAATCAGTAGCCTTTACATAAAGCAGATTACTCTCCATAATGTGAATGGGCCTCATCCATTCAGTTGAAGGCCTTGAGAAAAAGACTGACCTTTCTGGAGGAAGAGGATATTCTGTCAGCAGATTGCCTTCACATTCAAATACCAACTCAGCTTTTCTGGGCCAGTGTGCCAGCTCTAGATTTTGGACTCAGCAATTTATACATTTGTATGAGCCAATTGCTTGAATCTCTCCCTCTCTCCATTTCTCTATTTCTCTGTTTCTCCCTTGTCTTTATCTCACAGTCCCTCTCTCGCTCCTCCTTCCTTCTCTTTCAGTTACAAGGAATGACATTTGCAGACTCAGAAAGTTTATCAAGGTATATTAAGAAACCAGAGAACTTCTTGGTGGTTCAGGACTCTACCCTCTCACTGCAGAAGCCTGGTTTCAGTTCCTGATCAGGGACCTAAGTTCCATGCAGCATGACCCCCCCACCCTCCTCTTCCCCACCCAAAAAAAATAGGAGAAGAAAGAAAAATGTCTCCAAAATAAATGTATACCATGATTTGTATGAATGTGATTACTAGTGTATGAACCTAAACAAACCAATTGTTAATGATAGGGGAGGGTGGGAGAGTTTATTTTCTCTTCCTTTATAACTTTTTAAATTTTATCTTTTAAAATCTGTTAAAAATGCATTTGCCATTTACCTTGTCATTTAAAATTTTATACAATTCATATGTTAGACACCTCAAACAGACATGAGTCACCTCCCAACCTTTTCAACTAGATATCAAATAATGCCCTGACCAGTAACACTGCAGATGCTGAAGTTGAACAGTTCTATGAAGACCTACAAGACCTTTTAGAACTAACACCCAAAAAAGATGTACTTTTCATTATAGGGGACTGGAATGCAAAAGTAGGAAGTCAAGAAACACCTGGATAACAGGCAAATTTGGCCTTGAATACAGAATAAAGCAGGGCAAAGGCTAATAGAATTCTGCCAAGAGAACGCACTGATCATAGCAAACACCCTCTTCCAACAACACAAGACTCTACACATGGACATCACCAGATGGTCAACACCAAAATCAGATTGATTATATTCTTTGCAGCCAAAGATGGAGAAGCTATATACAGTCAGCAAAAACAAGACCGGGAGCAGACTGTGGCTCAGATCATGAATTCCTTCTTGCCAAATTCAGACTTAAATTGAAAAAAGTAGGAAAAACCACTAGACCATTCAGGTATGACCTAAATCAAACCCTTTATGATTATACAGTGGAAGTGAGAAATAGATTTAAGGGACTAGATCTGATAGACAGAGTGCCTGATGAACTATGGACAGAGGTTCCTGTCTCCATTGTACAGGAGACAGGAATGAAGACCATTCCCCAAAAAAGAAATGCAAAAAAGCAAAATGGCTGTCTGAGGAGGCCTTACAAATAGCTGTGAAAAGAAGAGAAGCAAAAAGCAAAGGAGAAAAGGAAAGATATAAGCATCTGAATGCAGAGTTCCAAAGAATAGCAAGGAGAGATAAGAAAGCCTTCCTCAGCAATCAATGAAAAGAAAGAAGGGGAAAGACTAGAGATCTCTTCAGGAAAATTAGAGATACCCATCATGCAAAGATGGGCTCGATAAAGGACAGAAATGGTCTGGACCTAACAGAAGCAGAAGATATTAAGAACGGTGCCAAGAATACACAGAAGAACTGTACAAAAAAAGAGTTTCAGGACCCAGATAATCATGATGGTGTGATCACTCACCTAGAGCCAGACATCCTGGAATATGAAGTCAAGTGGGCCTTAGAAAGCACCACTATGAACAAAGCTAATGGAGGTGATGGAATTTCAGTTGAGCTATTTCAAATCCTGAAAGAAGATGCTGTGAAAGTGCTGCATTCAATATGCCAGCAAATTTGGAAAACTCAGCAGTGGCCACAGGACTGGGAAAGGTCAGTTTTCATTCCAATCCCAAAGAAAGACAATGCCAAAGAATGCTCAAACTACTGCACAATTGCACTCATCTCACACACTAGTAAAATAATGCTCAAAATTCTCCAAGCCAGGCTTCAGCAATACATGAACCATGAACTTCCTGATGTTCAAGCTGGTTTTAGAAAAGGCAGAGGAACCAGAGATCAAATTGCCAACATCAGCTGGATCATGGAAAAAGGAAGAGAGTTCCAGAAAAACATCGATTTCTGCTTTATGCCAAAGTCTTTGACTGTGTGGATCACAAGAAACTGTGGAAAATTCTTCAAGAAATGGGAATACCAGACCACGTAACCTGCCTCTTGAGAAATCTGTATGCAGGGCAGGAAGCAACAGTTAGAACTGGACATGGAACAACAGACTGGTTCCAAATAGGAAAAGGAGTCCATCAAGGCTGTATATTGTCACCTGTTTATTTAACTTCTATGCAGAGTACATCATGAGAAATGCTGGACTGGAAGAAGCACAAGCAGGAATCAAGATTGCTGGAAGAAATATCAATAACCTCAGATATGCCGATGACACCACTCTTATGGCAGAAAGTGAAGAGGACTAAAAAGCCTCCTGATGAAAGTGAAAGAGGAGAGTGAAATTTTGGTTTAAAGCTCAACATTCAGAAAATGAAGATCATGGCATCTGTTCCTATCACTTCATGGGAAGTAGATAGGGAAACAATGGAAACAGTGTCAGAGTTTATTTTGGGGGGCTCCAAAATCACTGCAAATGATGATTGCAGCCATGAAATTAAAGGACGCTTACTCCTTGGAAGGAAACTTATGACCAACCTAGATAGCATAATGAAAAGCAGAGACATTACTTTGCCAACTAAGGTCCATTTAGTCAAGGCTATGGTTTTTCCAGTGGTCATGTTTGGATGTGAGAGTTGGACTGTGAAGAAAGCTGAGCACTGAAGAATTGATGCTTTTGAACTGTGGTGTTGGAGAAGACTCTTGAGAGTCCCTTGGACTGCAAGGAGATCCAACCAGTCCATCCTAAAGGAGATCAGTCCTGGGTGTTCATTGGAAGGACTGATGCTGAAGCTGAAACTCCAATACTTTGGCCACCTCATGTGAAGAGTTGACTCATTGGGAAAAAACCCTGATGCTGGGAAGGATTGGGGGGCAGGAGGGGAAGGGGACCATAGAGAATGAGATGGCTGGATGGCATCACCGACTCAATGGACATGAGTTTGAGTAAACTCCAGGAGTTGGTGATGGACAGGGATGCCTGGCGTGTTGCGGTTCATGGGGTCGCAAAGTGTCCGACATGACTGAGTGACTGAACTGAATGAACTGAACTGAACCTATTGTCTTAGAGAACTTGAAAGAAGATGAGTGACAGGCTTTTTTCCAAAAATAAGTAGTAAATTGGAGTCAGCTTTAGTGGAAGACAAACTGATACAATGTCTGTATGCCAAATGCCAAGAGATAAATAATAAATATATAAAATTGACTACTTGCCCTGGTTCATTTGACTTACCTTCAAGCTGCCATCCATCAAATATGAGTGAAAGTCATGCAAGTCACACAGGAAGATAAGTATCAAGTGATATGCTATTTACAAAGCTGCTCTGAGAGGTTAAAATGCTTTCATGCTTTTCAAACTTTAGCAGGCAGATAAATCCTCTGGAATGTTTATGAAAACACAAATTGTGAAAAACACTCCCCAGAGTTTCTGATTCAGTCGGGCAGAAATAAGGCCCAAGAACTTGCCTTTCTAACCAGCTCCCAGGTGGTGCCAATGCTGCCAGTCCCTAGACCACTTTTTGACATTCAAACAGCATCATCAGGTAAGCTGGAAGGGTGCATCTTTACCCTCAGACTAAGGTGATATTTTAAATAGTTAGCAACCAGTAGAACGAAGATTGTGACCAATTACAAGAGATGCGCATGCAGTGAATGGCAGGCATTAACCACTGGTTTCCAAATTCCCAAACCTTCTCAAATATATAGAAAACCTGAAAAAAAAAAAAAAAAAAGAAAACCTGTTCACTTGGTTGTCATGGCCCTAAGGATTGGGGGAGTACATTTGTTCATACTAGTAACAAGGGAGTCTTCTGGGCATCTGGGAATTCTAGAAAAATCATTGCCTTGGGGGAGTGAGACATGCTGGGTTCTCTGTGTGACCTTACTTAGGCCACATCCTCTTTACTGTAGGGTAACCTGGTAGTAAAGCAGATTTTGTTTCTGATGATTGTTACTTTTCCAGTGTCTTCAAAGATGCTTTTCATTCCTGTTCTTCAGGGCACAGGTCAGATAAAGAAGACTTAAACTGAAGGTTATATTATCTATAGATAAGTAATCTGTTTCCTCCAAGTGTTCCTTTGAGAATTTCTCTCTTAAGGACTCATAATGAGAAAAATATTGTCCAACAAACCAGATTTTAAGTAAGCAATTATAAGTAATGATATGTATAAATATCTTGTTTTCATTAAGATTTGTAAATATGGAAAATAGATCCAGGTCATCCACTACTGTTTGGACAAACACCAGAGGACAACGATTGCTCGGATCAGAATCCCCTAACCATCAATTTCCCATAAAGATATATGTTCTGAAGAGGATGTGGCCTAAGTAAGGTTGCACAGAGAACCCAGCATGTCTGACCACTTCCCCAAGGCAATGATTTTTCTAGAATTCCCAGGTGCCCAGAAGACTCTCTTGTTACTAGTATGAACAAATGTACTCCCCCAATCCTTAGAGCCATGACAACCAAGTGAACAGGTTTTCTATATACTTGGGAAGGTTTGGAAATTTGGAAACCAATGCCTGCCATTCACTGCAGGCGCATCTCTGTTAATTGGTCACAATCTTGGTTCTATTGGTTGCTATTTCAAATATCACCTTAGTCTGAGAGTAAAGATGCACCCTTCCAGCTTACATTGTTCTGAGGGGAACAAAAAGTACAAGGTTTTTAATTTTATAAATGACTGAACATAGATTTTGTTGAAAAATTCTAATTTAAGTTATCCTAGTCTAGTGCCAAGAACTCAAAAGTTTTTGAAGTCCATTTACCTGCCCTATTTATTTTCCACAATGAAACTCTCACCTGCTCTCACAAGGAGCAAGTGTCAAATTTCATTTTACACAGGGCAGGAGTCAACTTTCATGGGCTCCCATTCCTAACATGTAGTGCAGAGTGAAGACTCCAAAGCATGTTGCCTTTTCCCAATTCCTGGCAAAATGGTGATGTTACCAAAAGGCAAGACCTGTCTCTTGCCCATGAGAAGGTCCCCAGCATTGATCCAAGTCTGAACATCTTGGCTTTCATGATAGTCAACATGTCTTAAAGAAAGCATACCCAGGAAACTACAGCATTAAGTAAACATTGATCCCATATGACTCTATTTCCTATTTCCACCCACTCTTGTTTTATCATCCCTGAGATAGATCTCCAAGGATAGATATATAAACTCTTAATGTTCTAGGTATATTCAGACTTGGTTTACATTTGATATATCTTTTTCTTCTTTATTCAGAGGAAAGAGTCATCAAGTCACTGCTTTAAAAAATACATACCTCCCTCCAACACACACACTACTAAAGAGACACTGGTAAGGTTTTAAATATTGAAACATCAAAGATAAAGCCCTATAAATGACCTAAGTAATAATGTCAATCTCTCCTATCTCTCGAGCAGTGGTAAAGAGTCTGCCTGCCAAAGCAGGAGATGCAAGTGATGTGGGTTTGATCCCTGGCTCAGGAAGATCCCCTCGAGTAGGAAATGGCAACCCATTTCAGGATTCTTGTCTGGAAAATTCCATGGATAGAGGAGTCTGGCAGGCTACAGTCCAAGATGTCTCAAAGATTCGGACACGACTGAGCAACTGAGGGCACGCGCGTGCGCGCACACACACACACTAGAATCAGAGGTCTGGGCTGCACTCTTAGACTTGCCATCTATGAGGCACATTTCAATTGTAAAGATTCTTCTTCTTCTTTTTTTTTTTTTTTTTTGTAAAGATTCTTCAACCACAGCTGCTGCCCCACCCATTTCATCATATCATAGTATTGCCAGATGGTCCACTGAGATGATATTTATGAACGTTTTCTGGTAAACTCTAAAGCTAAGCAGTTGTAAAGGGTTAAGTGAGAGAATGCCTAACATTATTTGGGAAAAGAAGTTCTAGATAACTTTTTAAATTTTTAGAATTTTGTCAAGCACCTCATAATCCTCTCAACATACAGCTTTCCTCTGAAATGTTTTTTGTTGTTTTTTTTAATTTTTTCATTTGGTTTTTTGGCAGCACCTTCCAGCATGTAGGATCTTAGTTCCCCACAAGGGATCAAACCAGTGCCTTCTACACTGGGAGTGCGAAGTCTTAGCCACTGGACCACCAGAGAAGGCCCTCTCTACAAGGATAATGATGCTCAAGACATTCATTCTTCCTTACAAATATAGTGTCAGATTCTCACTTCCTCAAGCAAGAGAGCACTTATGGAAGAGAGGAACCTTCTCCAGGCCAAGAAACTCCAGGCTATGGCTGATAGAGGGATATCAAAGGAGGAAATTCCTACATTCCCAGGTATGATCTTTTTGTAAAGTCAGTGGCAAGACAAAAGCAAATAATCTAGGAGTTAGAACAAAAATATGCCATTCTCCACTCCCCATGGCTGCCCTTCATCTCTCTACAGATTTCCATGAAGAGAACCATGGAGAAGATATTAGTGGTTATAGCATTCATTAAGCCCAGCCATCAAGCAGTAATTTCTGAAAGCAAAGGTTTCAGATTTTCCCTACACTGCTTAGTTTCTCTCCTCTTTTACAACTGTAAGCATAGTAATATGGAAATCATGAGATCAATACTATCAGCTCTAACCCCTCCCCCAACATCAAAGTGGGCTATGGGCTAGTGGAAAATGTTGGTGCATTGTGTTTAACAAAAATTATCCTTAGATCGATCCAAATAGTTCTTTATTAGAATTAAATCACATGACCTAAGGTGGGGAAATGCTACATGGGTTACAATAATCTGGCATAAGACCAAGTTAATTCTGCCTCCCCAAATTCAATATAATTAACTCAGTGTCCTATGCTATGAAATCTGTAAACAACTACTGAGGTTTATATCAGTTCATATTATATATGAATGCAGCCACCTCTGGGGTTGAAACAAAGGCTAAATCCAATGTTCAGTGATTTGGCTGGGCTGCTGCTGCTGCTGCTAAGTCACTTCAGTCATGTCTGACTCTGTGTGACCCCATAGACGGCAGCTCACCAGGCTCCCCAGTCCCTGGGATTCTCCAGGCAAGAACACTGGAGTTGCCATTTCCTTCTCCAATACATGAAAGTGAAAAGGGAAAGTGAAGTCGCTCAGTCATGTCCAACCCTCAGCGACCCCATGGACTGCAGCCTTCCAGGCTCCTCCATCCATGGGATTTTCCAGGCAGGAGTACTGGAGTGGGATGCCATTGCCTTCTCCGTTGGCTGGGCTAGAACAGGTAAATAGCTTTGCAAAACAGCACAAGTTGGCAAAATCCTCCCTATGGCTGAGAAATGTAATTGTATTTCTAGGTTTGGCCAGGGTTTCACTTTACATTAAGCCTTAAGAAAACATTTATTTCTAATCCAAGTAATCTGAATGTGGAGGCAAGCAGATAGGAGGGCTATTGTGACCTTAAATCTCAGGAGATGCTAAATCTGCCTGTTTCAGTTCTTTAAATAAAGACTACTTTGTACACATCTCCCATGCATCTAGAGTCTGCTTCTCAGTTCCTGCTCATTGCAGGCAATCATCACAGAACCAGAGGCTCTCAGAAGGTCTTGGAGGGCTTTCAGATGGAAACAATATTTGAGCTACACCCAACACTACTTCATCTTTGGGGATTTAAGCTATGCCTTTGGCTGGAAGCCACCAGGAACTTTCATTCCAGTCTCTGTCCAGTGCTTCTCAAGCTTCAGCATACACAAGAAATACATGTGGATGTTGATAAAATTCAGATTTTGACCCAAGTGGTCTGGGATATGACCTAAGATACTGTTTCCAACAAGCTTCCTAGTAATACTGACATTTGTTTTGTGGACTATACTTTAAGAATAATGAAATGGATATCTTGTTTCACTAGGACTCATGCAAGTTAATTAGATATATCTAATGGCCTGAATACAGATAGGACCTTATAGGAAACAAGAGGGAGAAACTGACCAGGAGTTGCAGGGTGGGTAGGGGCTGGCTTGTGTCTTGTCAATTGCCAGCCATGTCCTGCTGAATGTGTTTTTCTTCTCCATTGTTATTCCTCTGTAGAGGGACACAGGTAACTTTGCAACATTTCCTTATTAATTCATCTCTTAGTAAGATTTAAAGTCAGGGAACTAAAGTGCACTACAGCAACAGCCCCTTGGGCTTCCCTAGTGGCTCAGTGGTAAAGAATCTACCTGCCAATGCAGGAGACATGTGTTCGATCCCTGGGTCAGGAAGATCCCCTGGAGGAAGAAATGGCAACTCGCTCCAGTATTCTTGCCTGGGAAATCCCATGGACAGAGGAGCCTGGCAGACTACAGACCATGGGGTCACAAAAAAGTAGGACTAAACAACAACAACCCCTCAGCACACTTAACCATTATCAGATTATTTTATAACCTTGCTTATCCAGAATTTGCTAGCTTCCTAGATTTCAGATTCAAAGAAAAACCAAGCAACAAAATAAAATTAAAGTGATAGAAGATGAGGAGGAAGAGAGGTTTCTCAAAGATAAGAAGGCAAAATTTACCAGTTATAAAATAGTTCTCAATGTTTAATGTCAGGGCAAACAATTATTCAGTCACTAAGTCTAGTCCAACTCTGAGACCCCATGGACTGCAGCACACTAAACTTCCCTGTCTTTCACGATCTCCATCCACTGAGTTGGTGAATTACACATATAAATAAGATGCCAAACCATCAAAAGAAACTAAAGTTTATCATTCTAAGCTTAACAAGGAAGAGATTTATAATACATTTGAGAATGATGTTTATTCACTACCACAAAAACAGCAATGTAAACTATTAGTTATCAATGGGAATTGATGTCTGTTATTTGGGACATTAACTCATGTGGAATAAACCAGAGCAGAACAATTAAGCAATGTGCTACTTTGGGTACAAATTATTTCTTTGAAAATAACTCTCCTTTATGGGAAAGGTGAGTTAAGCTTCCAAAATTATATGCTTAAGGAAAAGGGGTAATATTATGAAAGGGCAAAAAGGGGCTTTTTTAGGTGCATTTGATTAAAACGCTTCTACAAAACTTAGTCACCAAAACAGCTGTGCTGAAAATTTTGTTGAGAAAACCCATTTTGTCCTCTGCACAGGAAGTCATTATGCAATGGGGAAAATATGCAATGATCATGTACCAAGCAGTTGTGTGGTTCTAAACTCAGGGTCTGACACACTGAAGTGTTTGCATAAACATTCACCATACTAGCCATTGAGGAGGTCAGAGTTTCTTTGCCTAGGAAGCTATTATTACACAGATTTGTTAAAGACACAATTAAAATTATTGTCTCAACATGGAAAGCTATCATTTAGATTGCTCAGAAAAACAATGTTCTAAAGTCAGTTATCTAAGGGAAGAAAATAACTTCTACTATAATTATGTGTGAAATACTTCAGTCAGTTCAATTCAGTTCAGTCACTCAGTCATGTCCGACTCTTTGCGACCCCATGAATCGCAGCATGCCAGGCCTCCCTGTCCATCACCACCTCCCGGAGTTCACTCAGACTCATGTCCATCGAGTCAGTGATGCCATCTAGCCATCTCATCCTCAGTCGTCCCTTTCTCCTCTTGCCCCCAATCCCTCCCAGCATCAGAGTCTTTTCCAATGAGTCAACTCTTCACATAAGGTGGCCAAAGTACTGGAGTTTCAGCTTTAGCATCATTCCTTCCAAAGAAATCCCAGGGCTGACTCCTTCAGAATGGACTGGTTGGATCTCCTTGCAGTCCAAGGGACTCTCAAGAGTCTTCTCCAACACCACAGTTCAAAAGCATCAATTCTTTGTCACTCAGCCTTCTTCACAGTCCAACTCTCACATCCATACATGACCACAGGAAAAACCATAGCCTTGACAAGACGGACCTTAAGGGGCAAAGTAATGTCTGTGCTTTTGAATATGCTGTCTAGGTTGGTCATAACTTTCCTTCCAAGGAGTAAGTGTCTTTTAATTTCATGGCTGCAGTCACCATCTGCAGTGATTTTGGAGCCCCCCAAAATAAAGTCTGACACTGTTTCCACTGTTTCCCCATCTATTTCCCATGAAGTGATGGGACCGGATGCCATGGTCTTCGTTTTCTGAATGTTGAGCTTTAAGCCAACTTTTTCACTCTCCACTTTCACTTTCATCAAGAGGCCTTTTTAGAAGTGGTCAAAAATATTCATTTACAATTTAGAAAATTTAACCAATTTACACTCTGCCCCAAAAGGCCAAGAAGCCAGTGTTTTCATGAAGTTCCATGGTCTGATTTTGAAACAATATAACACTGAGTGGTCACAACGTCGCTATACACCAAGAACTCTTTTTCATTGTGTGGAAATATTTTCGGAACAATTCTTCCTAATGACATCTTATTCCACTCTTCTTTGTTCCTACTTTATCTCTGGGGCAGCACTCTGCAATAGACAAAAACATGAGCTTTATGTAACGATTCCCAGTTTATAACTCTTTCATTTTTATTGAGTCTCCAGGCCTTGTTATAGCTGGCAGCTGGCATGAAGACCACACCACAGTGAGATACCTTTTAATGATGGTTTCAAAGAATATCAGATTTACACATGGTGACTTCAATCAACCTCCCTCAATTTAACACCCTGAATGTTGGAATCTATAGGTGAGCCTTTGACTTCTTGCTGTCACGTTTTGATATCTTCCAGAGCACTAATAGTTTGAGAAGAAGCAATCTCATGCTCTCATGAAAGCTGCTCAGTTCTGGTGCTAAATACTAAAAATTATTTCATTTGATGTTGGTCTTTAAGACAGCTGAAGTATATTTTTAATAGCTGTTTTAAATGAATAAAGTTTCTCTCACTGCAAAGTAATTTCAACACTGAGCCTATCACTTTTTGAATAATTTTATATATGAATTATATATTTATATATGTGCAGATATATAAAATGCTCATAATCATTATTATATACGTATATAAAGCTTCCCAGGTGACGCTAGTGGTAAAGAACCTGCCTGCCAATGCAGGAGACTATAAGAGACATAAGAGACACATGTTCAATCCCTGAGTTGGGATGATCCCCTGGAGTAGGAAATGGCACCCCCACTTCAGAATCTTTGCCTGGAGAATCCCATGGACAAAAGAGACTAGCAGGCTACAGTCCATGAGGTCGTACAGAATCGGACATGACAGAAATGAGTTAGCAATACAATATGTATATATGTATGTATATGTACAGAAAGAGCACGTTTACTGACTTTTAATCATTTTAAATAATCAGAATATCCAAAATATAAAGTAGTCATTAAATAAGTTGAAAATAAAGGCAAGAAAAGGTATGAATTGATGTTTTATACTACAACAATGCAAAGAGGCATTCCTTTCCAAATTTTTTTAATATAAACTTATTTAATTTGAGGTTAATTACTTTATAATATTGTATTGGTTTTGCCATATATCAACATGAATCCACCACAGGTATACACGTGTTCCCCTCCTGAACCCTCCTCCTTCCTCCCTCCCCGTACCATCCCTCTGGGTCATTTCAGTGCACCAGCCCCAAGTATCCAGTATCATGCATCAAACCTGGACTGGTGATTCGTTTCATATATGATATTATACATGTTTTGGAAGTTTTGACCACAGCAATCAGAGCAGAAAAAGAAATAAAAGGAAACCAAATTGGAAAAGAAGAAGTAAAACTCTCACTGTTTGCAGATGACATGATCCTCTACATAGAAAACCCTAAAGACTCCACCAGAAAATTACTAGAGCTAATCAATGGATATAGTAAAGTTGCAGGGTATAAAATCAACACACAGAAACCCCTTTCATTCCTATACACTAATAATGAGAAAATAGAAAGAGAAATTAAGGAGAAAAAATCCATTCACCATTGCAACAAAAAGAATAAAATACTTAGGAATATATCTACCTAAAGAAACTAAAGACCTATATATAGAAAACTATAAAACACTGGTGAAATCAAAGAGGACGCTACTAGATGGAGAAATATACCATGTTCATGGATCAGAAGAATCGATATAGTGAAAATGAGTATACTACCCAAAGCAATTTATAGATTCAATGCAATCCCTATCAAGCTACCAATGGTATTTTTCACAGAACTAGACCAAATAATTTCACAATTCGTATGGAAATACAAAAAACCTCGAACAGCCAAACCAATCTTGAGAAAGAAGAATGGAACTGGAAGAATCAACCTGCCTGACTTCAGGCTCTACTACAAAGCCACAGTCATCAAGACAGTATGGTACTGGCCCAAAGACAGAAATACAGATCAATGGAACAAAATAGAAAGCCCAGAGTTAAATCCCTTCCAAATTTTTACCTGATGTAATTTCGACAAAGTTTTAATGAACTATCTGTTCTCCTCTATTCCTCCTTACTTTTGTTTCTTCTCAGTAAAAATGGATACAATAATGGCTGAAGACAAATCAATGGATCAGACTCTAGAGTGAAACAAATCTAGGTTCAATCCCCATCTTAACCACTGCCAATACTGGTCAAGGGTGTCCTTCACTCTGTCAAATGAGAAGAATGATAAATAATAATGATCGCACAGGTCTATTGTGAGGATTAATGATAGGGATGTGAAGTTCAAGTACCTGGTATATAAAAGACACTCACTGCAGAAATAGTGAAAGTTTCATTTAAAGTAAATCTGGTGCTTTTCCTGGATTTAGGTAAAATTAAAACTTATGGTGATATTTTCCTCATATATATACTTGGTCACCTAGTACAACACATAAATATATAAATCAATAAAACTTTCAAAAATACATCATTTGGGCCTGGAGCAAAGGAAATGACAATTTTTCTTGCTGAATGGTCTTTCACTCAGTGTTAAGGTTGATCACTTAATCTCAGAAAATCCAGAAAATTCAACAGCTACATCTCTCACCTACACCCTAATTCAGCTCTTTGGGGCCTTTGTGCCACTCTGCAATCTGTTCCACCTGCACCTTAATAGGTGGTCAAGTCACAACTGAGTCCCAAAACTTCACTTTGGAATGTTCTGCCCTTTTAGGCTCAAAAAGAAAGTGTTTAGATTTAATGGTTTTATGGCCCATCAAATCCTGTGTGGTAGCCTCTAATTGCATCCAGGGGTAAGAATTTCTTTTTTAAATCTTTTTTTTTTTTTTTGACAGTTTAATAAGAATTTACTAATATGCTGAGCATTCCTGGAACGCATTAGGTAGGTTTTAATTTTTCTCTATTTGAGGTCCCAGCACTCCCTCATGTGGTATTTGTTCACATAGCAAGTCAGATGCAAAAGCATAAGTAAATATTTAATCTCTTTTTTTCTTTCATTATTATTTCTCATGATTAAACAGAGCAAAAGAGCTAATGTACCTCCATGGGAAATGAAATAAAATTTTACTGCATCCACTGTGCATAAAACCAGAGAGATTTTCACAGTGCTATAGTAAACATTTTATTCTTTGGTTTCTCTGAGAAATCAGATATACTCTACTTATTCTGCAAGATGGAAATTTAACCTAATGAGACCACTTTTTTATGTGCTACTAGCATTTGTATTTATTATTTCTATTTGTTTCAATGTATTAATATTTTGGAGAAATGATTTTGTATTCATCCCTGAGGTTTATATGAAGAATAAAACTTAAAACCCAATCTAACAGAGTTTCCAACAGATATGCCACTATAAGTAGGGGCATTTATCTGACTACTTAAATATTATTGCTTGCTTAGTTGTTCAGTCTGACATGAATGAAAAGTTCGTGTCTGACTTTTTGCAACCCTTTGGCCTGTAGGGCATCAGGCTTTTTCAGGCAAGAATACTGGAGTGGGCTGCTATTTCCTCCTCCTCCAGATCTTCTCCACCCAGGGATCAAACCAGCATCTCCTGTTTCTCCTGCTTTGCAGGCAGATTCTTTACCTGCTGAGCCACTGAAGAAGCTCCTTAAGTGTTATAATAATTATCAATTATTAAAATGTTGACATCCATTGCAATAACCTCTTATTCATAACACTGTGCATGGCAAACTGCTTTCCACTGAATGTTTCCTGGTTACTCCTTCCATCTTGCATGTGTGCGTGCTGAGTTGCTTCAGTCATGTCTGACTCTGCAACCTTATGGACTGTAGCCAGCCAGGGACTATAGCCTGCCAGGCTCCTCTGTCCATGGGATTCTCTAGGCAAGAATACTGGAGCCCTCCTCCAGGGGATGTTCCCAACCCAGGGATCGACCCCTTGTCTCTATGTCTCCTGCCTTGGCAGGCTGGTTCTTTACCACTAGCACCACCTGGGAAGCCCCCCTTCCATCTTAGAAGAATTTTAATTTTTGTTTGTTTAAAGTTTAAGCACCTTTATTCATGCTCCTGAATTTTGCACAAGGTTTCTATTTCCTAATAAGTTTCATATCCTGTGGCTTATTCCATACTCTCAAAACTAAAGGGATAAAACTATAAAAACATAGAACATTTGCAGTTAATATTCCAAGACTATATAACATACAGCTTGCTGTAGGGGTCTTGCTGCAATTAGACTGATATGGCATTTGATAACATCAGTAACGGCCAGAGTATTATAGATAACATTGTGTATTGTGATTAATAATCTTGAACCAGGCATTTAATCTATCCAAGCCTCAGTTTCCACATCCACAGGAGTTGGATAAAGGGCTTTGGGCTCACACATTTTAAGACAGCACTAGGGGATAGACGGTTAAAAATTCAAATTGCCTGGCACATATTAATTGCTAAATAAATGTTGGCTATCATAATTTTCCACAAGACTTTGAAGTATCACTTTTTAAATTTATGTGTTTTTTAAATACCTATTTGTTTTCAGCAAGATCCAGAGATATATACTTATCTGATCAGTCTCCTCCAAACCAAGAAGACAGCTTTAAGAAATAAAAATCCAGTGTAGGCAGATACTCACATCACAGTCTCTATCCTCCAGAGCTGGCATAGAGTTGAAAGTAAGCAGGCTGGGAGGAGGTTTCAGAAATGTAAGGAAAGGTAGGTCTCTACTTTGGTCTCTCTTTTTGTATTTGACGACATTTTTAAAATGGAACAAAATAATTTATTTATATGATGAAAAAATTGTAAAGACCATTGGGAGTTTTCTACTTTTGAATACTTTTTCTTTGTTTCTATCTTAGCAACAGAACCCTTTCTTTGAAGGGCTACTCTTTTGAATCCCAATAAGTAACAAAAGTAGCTGTGTGCTCAGTGACACACTTAACTTCCCTGAGATACTTGGAAATAACTCCAGCTCCTTGGGACACCGGAAATAAACCACTGCTCTTGCATAAGCAGCTTACTTTATCAGTGCAGAAGCGTAATCACAGAGAGTGAAAATGACCTGCCTCAAGGAGCGAAACTAGTTAGTGGTCAATTTCCACATAAATCAGATGCCCCAGCCTGGCAGCCCAGGGGACAGTTGTAGCCCACAAAAGTATTTACTTTGGCCCACACATTGTTGCCCCAAACAGTGTTTTAAAGAATTTTGATTTATTTGCCAACATTTAAAAACCGGGAGATTGCACATAAAAATCAAGGTTTCTGGCTTCTCTTTAAAAAAAATTTTTTGAAGATTTAGCAAACCCACATTCTCATTCCCATAGGGCATCAGTTAGCTGGAGGCAAGATGGGGCTACCCTCCTTCCTCGGAATATGCAGTCTAGACATGGCACCCTCTCTACCACTGAGCTTGCCTTGCTGTTTTCTCAACTTCATCTCTCCTTGCACATTTACGTTACCAACCTTGCACTAAAAGCCATTTTTTGAGGTTTCTGCATAAAACTTAAGAAAAATTAAGCAAAGTAAAAAGAGCATTCTTTATTTCCACTAAGATATAAATGGAGTGTACTTTTCTAATGTGTGGAATGTATGGAAGAGAAATATTTTAGGGACTTGGAATCTCAGGGGCAAATAAAAGTTGAGCCCCACTTCAGGAAGCTTTTCCCAACATTTATCTCATGTGATTCTCACAAGAACTTCTAGAGGTAAGATCTCTTATTTACGTAGGGTTGCCAGCTATAGCAAATAAGCATAGGATACCCTGTTACAAATGAATTTTTATCTGAAATGCAACTACAGCTAGCTCTCTGTATTTTATTTGGCAACCCTCTACTCGTTGCCATTTTGAAAAGAAAGAAAATGTAGCTCCATTGGTCACTCTGCAATAACAAAGTCATGTAAAAACAGAGAGCTCTGTTGTGGGGTTTAGTTGGTACTGGGGACATGTCCCACGGTGGTTAAGGAGAAAGACCAAAGGACCACTGAAGCAGGGCTCCATGAAGAAGTCTGCAGAATAGTGAGACCCTGGCACCATGACAACTTTCAGAACTTTCTAGCTGCTCATTCTAATTATTCAAGCCAGACCATTCCCTGGGGATGGTGAATATCCTTCGCTTACTCTTACTGACTGGAGAAGGCAATGGCACCCCACTCCAGGACTCTTGCCTGGAAACTCCCATGGACGGAGGAGCCTGGAAGGCTGCAGTCCATAGGGTTGCTAGGAGTCGGACACGACTGAGCGGCTTCACTTTCACTTTTCACTTTCATGCGTTGAAGAAGGAAATGGCAACCCACTCCAGTGTTCTTGCCTGAGAATCCCAGGAACGGGGGAGCCTGGTGGGCTGCTGTCTCTGGGGTCGCACAGAGTCGGACATGACTGAAGTGACTTAGCAGCAGCAACTGTTACTGACCAAGCTAGGGGGAGCCCATTCCTTCAGCGCAGCTTGTGATCTTTCCCAAATAAAAGTCCCAGGCTCATAGTACTATCTCATTGTCAGCTTCTGGAAGAATGCAAACCAAGACAGGGGCTAACTGAATATTAATACAACCACAGGCACTTTAAAAGTGGAGGGATGCTTGTATTTGGTAGAGATTGTTTCTTTCTCTCAAAACTGAGAAAATTGAGAAAATCAATATGGAATTATGCAGCTAATATTTGATTTACTCTACTGTTTCCAAATATGGAAATACTCTCAAGCTAGCTTGTTCCTTGGGGAGATTACTATGGATGTTGTTGTGAAGGACTTTTTTCCTCACTCTCCTAATTATCTGGTCCTTAATGTAGCTTTCTTGTTTCCAGGGTCTTGGTCTCTAGTTAGCAGGAGAAATTGAAGGCAAGTTTGGAGAATAAGTGGAGAAGGAAATGGCAACTCACTCCAGTATCCTTGCCTGGAAAATCTCATGGACAGAGGAGCTTGGTGGGCTGCAGTCCATGGGGTTGCAAAGAGTCGGGCACAACTGAGCGACTAACAACACTTGGAGAATAGGTGCTAGTTAGCAGCAACTGGGGCCCAGTCTTACTGAGGAAACCCTGGGTGGTAGGATGAGAAAATGCTTTGGTGACCCTGATCAAAGAGAGCTGGAGTATTTTTCCACCAGCCTCAAGCATGCCCTTCCATTCACCAACTTCCAAACACCACCCGCATCAGCTCCTGTTGCCAGAGAAAATATGAGGCAAAAAGTTGCATGTTCTGATAGAAATGGGAAGTAACAAAAGAATATATGACGGGCACCAATAGCATCTGTTCCAGACACACATTCTTTCCTTCTGAATAATCTATCCATCCCACAACCAACACGTACCAACCAAGGAGCCCTTTTTGTTAAGAGCTGTCACCATCAGTTTGGAGGATTAATAGCCATATTACATAGCCCATCAATCCACAAACAGTGATAGGAACATAGAAGAAAACATTAAGAATGTTGAAATCCTTGAGGGATGATTCTACTACAAATATGGAATATAAACTGTCATGTCAGTAGCCTGACAAGAACCTGTTCAGGATCTTAGCTTCTTGAAGCCAGTGTGTATACCCTTGCACAGAGGAATTGTGAATTCCTCTGTGTTCTCAGTGTCCCTACATCATTTGCTCTGCCTGTTCTGCCTCATCCTAATGTCTATCAAGTGTTTCACTCTCCTGCATTCTCCTGGGGTGGGCATAGGCTGCTTTGCCTGCAGCTTAAATAGCAAATTAATTCCCTTTTACCTTTAGGGCTTCCCTGGTGGCTCAGCTGGTAAAGAATCCACCTGCAATGTAGGAGACCTGGGTTTCAATCCCTGGATTGGGAAGATCCCCTGGAGAAGGGAACAGCTACCCACTCCAGTATTCTAGTCTGGAGAACTCCGTGGACCATATAGTCTATGGGGTCACAAAGAACTGGACATGACTGGGCGACTTTCACTTTCACTTCACTTTCAGGGAATTGTTATTTAGATAAAAGGGCTTCCTCTCATAACACTTATGGGGTTTTCTGGAAATTAAAAGCAGTATAAGGTGGCTAAGAGCCCAAACTGTGGAGCCAGACTGCCTAGGTCTGAATCCAATCTGTATAATTTATCAGTTCAGTTCAGTCGCTCAGTCGTGTCCGATTCTGCGACCCCATGAATTGCAGCACGCCAGGCCTCCCTGTGCATCACCAACTCCCGGAGTTCACTCAGACTCACGTCCATCAAGTCAGTGATGCCATCGAGCCATCTCATCCTCTGTCATCCCCTTCTCCTCTTGCCCCCAATCCCTCCCAGCATCAGAGTCTTTTCCAATGAGTCAACTCTTTGCATGAGGTGGCCACAGTACTGGAGTTTCAGCTTTAACATCCTTCCTTCTAAAGAAATCCCAGGGCTGATCTCCTTCAGATGGACTGGATCTCCTTGCAGTCCAAGGGACTCTCAAGAGTCTTCTCCAACACCACAGTTCAAAAGCGTCAATTCTTCAGCGCTCAGCCTTCTTCACAGTCCAACTCTCACGTCCACACATGACCCCTGGAAAAACCATAGCCTTGACTAGACGGACCTTAGTCGGCAAAGTAACGTCTCTGTTTTTGAATTGTGTGACCCTTGGCATCTGCTGCGTGCTTCAGTTTCTCATGTATAAAATGGGCCTAATAATAGTACCTACCTCTTTGGGCTGTTTGGAGGATATGATGCTTTAATACTTGTAATGTGTTTAGAAAAGTGCCTGGAGCATGGTATTAAATGCTTGATAAATAAATCTAAAGGGGTAAGACTCCAATAGGCCTTTAATAATGCCTCAGAGTTAGTGCTGGTGGGAAATAGTGTTAGATAAAACAGTCATGCCTAGGCTGTCAAAGCAGTTTCTAAGTAAGCTTTCTTCTCATTTTTCTTCCCACCTTACTCCCAGCAAAAAGGAGTAGTGACCTTGGAATCATCAAAAGTGAATTGGAGAATAAGTCCTATTAATCACTAACTATGAAAACTTGCTCTGTATGGAACCAGTTCTTCACCTATCAGGGACAGGGACACCTGTCAAATAGCAAATGTAGTGATTTATGTAAAAATAATTTGCAGCTTCAGGGTGTTGTATCAATTCAGGAAGCTTTGCTTATTGCCTTCTTCACTTCCTTCCATTCTCATCCATTCTCTCCATGGTTCCTTCTCCAGTTTTCTCTCTTATTTTAAATTTAGCTTTTATTGCACTTTTCTAATTCAAAGAAAATTCTATACATATAGACCAAAAAATAAGAAGGTTATAGAGTCACATCTGATTCTATAGTCAGAATATCCATAATCCACAATAAAATTTTGTAAAATGTGGTCTACATTCTTGGTCCTCAAAAATAAATATATTCTAGGACCTTAATATTATTTATAACTGCTTTTTAAAAATTCTTATATTGTAACATTTCTATGCCAGTCAACCTTCCTTTCATATAATTTTTAATGTTTACCCCATTTTTTATGCATCCTATTATTTTTGCAACCGATCTCTAATTCTGGGACATTTGAGTTATTTTCCTAACTTTTTTCTTATTAAAAATAACAGAAATGGGACTTCCTTTGTGGTCCAGTGGCCAAGATTCCACACTTCCAATGCAGGGGGCCTGGTTTTCATCCTTGGTAAGGGAATTAGATCCCACATTGAAATTTCATTGCAAATCTGCATTGCATCAAAAGATCCCTCATGCCTCAACTAAGACCCGCCACAGCCAAATAGGCAAATACTTAAAAAATAATAATAACAGGCATAAAAATTCCTGAAAAAATGTCATTCCTCAAAATCATAATTATTTCCTTGGAATTCCTATAGGAAATTTATAGCATCACATGGAATTGGTATTTTTAAAGCTTAGATAAAAACAGTGCCAAACCATTTTCTAGAAAGATTATTCCACTTTACACTCCTCCTAAGTTCAGTTCAGTTGCTCAGTCTGACTCTTTGCGACCCCATGAATCGCAGCACGCCAAGCCTCGCTGTCCATCACTAACTCCCGGAGTTTACTCAAACTCATGTCCATCGAGTCAGGGATGCCATCCAGCCATCTCATCCTCGGTCATCCCCTTCTCCTCCTGCCTCCAATCCCTCCCAGCATCATGGCCTTTTCCAACAAGTCAACTCTTCGCATGAGGTGGCCAAAGTATTGGAGTTTCAGCTTCAGCGTCAGTCCTTCCAATGAACACCCAGGACTGATCTCCTTTAAAATGGACTGGATGGATCTCCTTGCAGTCCAAGGGACTCTCAAGAGTCTTCTCCAACACCACAGTTCAAAAGCATCAATTCTTCAGCGCTCAGCTTTCTTCACAGTCCAACTCTCACATCCAAACATGACCACTGGAAAAACCATAGCCTTGACTAGATGGACCTTTGTTGGCAAAGTAATATCTCTGTTTTTTAATATACTGTCTGGGTTGGTCATAACTTTCCTTCCAAGGAGTAAGCGTCTTTAATTTCATGGCTGCAATCACCATTTGCAGTGATTTTGGAGCCCCCAAAAATAAAGTCTGACACTGTTTCCACTGTTTCCCCATCTATTTCCCATGAAGTGATGGGACCAAATGCCATGATCTTTGTTTTCTGAATGTTGAGCTTTAAGCCAACTTTTTCACCCTCCTCTTTCACTTTCAACAAGAGGCTTTTGAGTTCCTCTTCACTTTCTGCCATAAGGGTGGTGTCATCTGCATATCTGAGGTTATTGATATTTCTCCCAACAATCTTGATTCCAGCTTGTGCTTCTTCCAGTTCAGCATTTCTCATGATGTACTCTGCATAGAAGTTAAATAAACAAGACAAGACACAGCCTTGAAGTACTCCTTTTCCTATTTGAAACCAGTCTGTTGTTCTATGTCCAGTTCTAACTGTTGCTTCCTGACTTGCATATAGGTTTATCTTAAAAATGCACATTTTAAACATGCATATAACCTCATGCCACAGTCTAATATTAAAATAATATGATATTCAGGAAACAAAATATTATATTTTATATTTATTTGATAATTATGGATATGATAAAAATTTTATATATTTAATATGTTTATTGGCCATTTTTATGTCTCCATTTGTGAATGTCCTATTTGAATTTTTTCATTTACATCTTTTCCTCCATTTGGGGGTTATATGTAATTCTATTATTCAAACATAAAGCTCTTTACATAGGAAGGACATTAACCTTTTGCAGTCTCACATTTTTTCAGTTCATTTTGGTTAACCATTTGTTTTAATCTTTTATAGAAATTTGTGAGTGTGGAAATTTCCATTTTTGTGTGTATGTTGGCTTGTTTGCTTTTGTTTTACTGTTTGTGTTCTATAACATGTTAGAGAAGTTCTCTCTTATCCAAATTTTAAGTAGACCAATACCATTTCTCCTTTTTTTTCCCCTTCTCTCTCTCCATATTTCAGGATTACTGTAGACATAGTTGGGGCTCCAAGGGTCACTTATCTCTGTAGTCCCAAAATTAAAGACCTAAACTTCCCAGCACAATCTCACTGTGTCAGGCTAATATTCAAAGCAGTAGTTTGTGGAAGACATTTCAAGGAGGAAAGTGAATTCACAAGCTCCTTAATTCTTAGAATTAAAATGCTTTTAAAAGAGTATTTAATTCCTGCTCTTTGGTCCTGAATTGCCTGCCTTCCTTGCTTTAGTCACTAAGTCGTGTCCGACCCTTGTGACCCCATGGCCTGTAGCCTGCCAGGCTCCTCTGCCCATGGAATTCTCCAGGCAAGAATATCAGAGTCGGTTGCCATTTCCTTCTCCTACCTGCCTTCCTTAGGATAAAAAAAAAAAAAGAATCAGATAAAATTTGTTACCAGCTTTTATACATGCTCTGAAGCAGAATGTGGGGAGATTTATTACTGCACATACCTTTTCAAATATCCATAGTTGCTAGCAGACTGGGAAGTTGACAAATTACCCATAATTAGGAATTTCTGCATTTCATATTTGAATTTCTCATTATTTCCTCCTAAAGCAGTTGAAAACACTCTATTTTTGGGAATATGACCAAGCCATAAACACACTATGGCAGAAAACACAGCCAACCAAGTCACAGTATTTGCTGTTTTACAGTGAGAATCATGTGGGTTTAGGGGAAGCAAAAAGAGCTTTGAAGATCAGGTAGATGTGAAGTTGAGTCCATCTCTGTACTGCCTAATTGTGTCACCATGGGTGAGTCCCTTTCTCAGACCTCGATTTTTTGAGATGTTGATATTAATACTCACAATATGAATAAAAGTCAGTGAGCCACTACTCCATGCCAGGTACTGGTACTTTGTATGTGAAAACTCAGTTAATCCTTACAGTAATCCAGGGAGGTAGGTGTCATTTTTATCCCCATTTTAAAGCTAATAAAACTGAAGCACAAAGAGGATCTTGCTAAAGTAAATACATCTAGAAGGTAGAAGAGAAGGACAGGCAAGAACAAGCATTTCTATGCCAGTCAATCAGCTTAACTATTGTGAGTATAACAACATCCAGGGAAGTGTTTGCTTGAGCATACAGAAAGGACAGTCAGTAAATGTTAGTTTTTTTCTGTCCTTTGAGTGAAAGTCTTCTTCCTACCTCGCACCGTCGCAAGCTCCCCATCCGCGTGAGCCATGCACTGCATGGCAGTGGCCCCAGCGCAGATTGGCATGCTGACTTTTTGCCCTAAAACAGAAGTCGACAGGTCTATTTCAGCAACGTTCCGGAGCATCCTTGGATATAGCTTCCACCTAGAATTTGGGGGAGGGTGGAGAAAAGGTTTTAGAATTTCAAGTGTTTGAGTTAGAAAAAGAAGATATTCTTGTATTTTTCCCAGCAAGCAAATTACTTCACGAAGCTCAAGGAAATTAGGAAATTTTAATGCTTGTTAAGATGGAAAGTTATCAATAAGATTAATAATAAACTTCTCAAGTTATTGTTCTTAGTCAAGAACAATTAACAAACTGTAGATGTCATCCATTTGAGTCTACAGCCTTTTGTTCTTTGAGAAACGCATTTGGATATCCAGACAATCAAGATCTAGAAGAGTTCCATCATCCTGAAAAATTGCCCCATCTCCTTTTGCAGTGAAACTCTCCTTCAACCATTCTCCTAACATCCTCTGATCATTTTGTTGTTGTTGTTCCTATAGTTTTACTTTGCAAGAATATCATAAAAATGGAATAATATATAGTTAGTCCTGAAATTATATATAACTGATCCTTGAACAAGGCAGAGGTAGTGGGGTAGGTCGGTCCTTTGCACAGTGGAAAATTTGTGTATAACTTTACAGCTGGATCCTCCAGATCTCTGGTTTCACATCCACAGATGTAGATCGTGTACTACCCTTTCAGTATTAAAAAAAAAATCCATGTATATGTGCACCTGCTAAGTTCAAATCCATATTCAAAGGTCAACTCTAGTATATGGTATTTTGAGTCTGGCTTGGGATGTGGCTCAGCTGGGAGACCTGGGTTCAATTCCTAGGTTGGGAAGATCCCCTGGAGAAGGGAACGGCTACCCATTCCAGTATTCTGGCCTGGAGAATTCCATGACCATATAGTCCATGGGGTGGCAAAGAGTCAGACAAGACTGAGTGACTTTCACTTTCATTTTTCTTTAACTCAGCCTAATACTTTTGAGATTCATCCATATTGCTGCAAGCATCAATAATTGTCCTTTTCAGTTAATGGTGAGTATTCCATTGTAAAAATGTAGCACAGTTTATCCATTCTCAAGAATATTTGGAATCTTTCAACTTGGGGTGATAATAAATAATGTCACCATAAGCACTCCAGTACTCTTGCCTGGAAAATCCCATGGACGGAGGAGCCTGGTAGGCTGCAGTTCATGGGGTCGCTGAGAGTCGGACACGATTCAGTGACTTCACTTTCACTTTTCACTTTCATGCATTGGAGAAGGAAATGGCAACCAACTCCAGTGTTCTTGCCTGGAGAATCCCAGGGATAAGGGAGCCTGGTGGGCTGCCGTCTATGGGGTAGCACAGAGTCGGACACAACTGAAGCAACTTAGCAGCAGCAGCAGCAAGCAGTCACTGAAAGGTTTCTGTGTGAACATAGCTTTCATTTCACTTCTTCCAAGCCATTTTGAAGACAGTATAGAATGGCATGGGGATTAGATCAGAATTTAAGAAGATATCTTATGTCTACGTCAACTGTTCTTTTTTCTTACAGACAGTAGCTTCAGGCAATTACTTTTAAAATTATGATGTGATTTCTTCAAAATCCTTGATCTGAATTCTGTATCCATTGAAGTATGATAAGGGAAGGTGGGTTTTTAGTTTAATTGAGCATTTCCCCAAAAATGTTATTTGGCAGAGACTGGAATTTTTGACTTAAAGAATTTTTGACCCCTGACCATTATCTTAAATTATTTTTTTCTGCAGTTCTTTTGGGTAGCAATGCAAGTTACTAACAAATCAAGAAACTAGTAAAATTTACAGGAAAACTAGTTCTCTTTTCTCTCTGCAAAATTTATATCTCCTATTTGTTCAGGATTATTTTCTCCTCACTAGTAATTGATTAAAACTGAAGAAAATATAGCCCCAGTTTCTCTGAGCACTAACGCAATAAACCTGTGAGTACACATGCTTATATACCTAACTAGCACTCACCTTTCAGGACTTAGATTTAATTCTGCTTCCAGATAGATCAAGATTTTTCATTAATACAGTGAAGTGTGATTTAGTAACAGAGTCACCAAAATAAATGGAACCTCCCAAGACTTAATTGAAGCCTACTTCCTCCAGCGGAAGAAGAAATTCTGCCTTAATGTTGCTTTGAGGAATAGCTAAGGGTCTGTAATATAATCCTTCCTCACATAATAAAGTAAAAACATCCAACCCCTGCAAAACATAATAAAGAAGTTTAACGGTGATTTCTCTGCAATTCCTTTGAACAACATAATTGTCTTGATTTTCTGTCACACCACATGCTCTGCTGCTGGAAGTCTTTTCTTCCCAACTGACCCTCACAGCATGATTCTTTGATCTCCATTCAGAATGGGGAGATGCAGAAACCTTGAAGAGAGTTTTTACTACCAGTCATCTCTAAGTGTATTATTAGAATGAGAGAAAAAGATTTAATAGCAGCCGTTGGCATGCTGGCCTTGGAAAGCATTAATATTTACTTAGAGCTGAGAAAACAATGGAAGCTTTTATGAAGAGCACACACAGAGCTGCAGGGCATTAGCCGTGTGTGTGTTTGTGTGTCAGAAGCAACATTTTCAGATATCCAGTTCCCCTTGAATCAGGCAAGGCTCAATCCTTTTCTCTACAGGCAGCAATTTTATGCTTGTCCACAAGGTGGCGAAGTCACTTTAATAACTGTGTTCTTGCTTCCCACACATAATTTCCTGCCCTGAGGATGACATTACAGAGGCATCAACCAACAGCACAAAATGCAATTCCTAGACCAAATTAGATGAGATCAGTGGCGTGGAAAATGTATGCTTTCTAAAAAGTCTTTCACATTTTGAAATGTTCCAAAGAGCAATTACAACTTAACCTTGTCAGGTAATTCCAATAGTTCTGCAAGCCCCACTCGATCTCATCCCCAATTTAAGTTACTTTTTCACATCTTACATAAAACTAGCTTACTACAACCTGGACTCTGCTTTTATGGGACTTCCACTTTGGAAAAAAATATAAAGATTGACAAAACAATTGAACCAGCTGAATAATATGCATTTTTCAAAGGTTTCTTAAATGAAGTGGTGCAAAAGTGGAAATCATTTTAACATCCAACAAAGGCCTCAATTTTATGTTATCATAAATCAGGTCCCCAAGAGGTAGTACACTGATGAAGGAAGAAAGCCACTCATCATCCAGCTTTGAAGTTCTGTGCTGTTATTGAATCCCACCAACTCAACACAGTGAATTAATGATTTACAAGTATTGTAAAATGATCATGTCTTCCCAAATGGCTCAGTGGAAAAGAATTTGCCTGCCAATGCAGGAGACTCAGATTCAATCCCTGGGTCAGAAAGATCCTCTGGAGGAGGAAATGGCAATCCACTCCAATATTCTTCCCTGGAAAATTCCATGGACAGAGGCGCCTAGTGGGCTAAAGTCCATGGTGTCACAAAAGAGTCCAACACAACTTAGCAACTAAGCAATAAAAATGATGATCATATTGCATCTTAATTTCTCCACATGAATTACTTATTCTAAGCATTAAAATGCATAACATATATATATATACATACATAAATTGTGTATATGTATATATAAAATATACTACACGTTTTTAAATCTTATTTGTTACCATTTATTTCTCAATATTGAGAGACCTTTAAAACATTTAACTGGAATATTGATACTTCTGAGACACTTGGTAAAGGAAGAAGGAATTTAAGTCAGAAGAAAACACAGCCAGGTAAATACTATATTTAAACAGTCAAGCCATTTTCGGAGTGCCTCCATGTGTAGATAAGTTTCAGAAGGCCCATGAATCTCCTGAAATATGCACGTGTGTGTGTGTGTGTGTGTGCACACGTGCTTGTGTGTGTGGTTTTTCACACGTGTCTGGATAAAAACACCACAGCTTTGAGGTCCAAAGTGGGGTGAGTGAGAGATTCCCAGGGGAGAGGGAGGGAGATGAGAAGAGGAGAGAGAAGAAATGATGAGCAGGAAGAATGAGAAGGTGAAGGAGTTGATATGAGATCTCTTGCCATGTGACTTTTCAAAAAATGAGACAATTAACTGCTTTTCATAATGCAAGAGAAAAATCAGCTTGCTTACCTGTGGTGCCAAGTAGCTGAATGCTTCTGTGACATTTACACCTATGAGAACACTAACAATGCCCCTGGTGAATGTATATTGCTTCTCAAATATTTAAGAGAGGGAATGATGTCACTTTTGCCATCTCTTATTTGAGAAAATCCATGCAATTTTCAGTGTCACTAAGTGCATTAGGGATGATGTGCTTCCTTTACTAATATCACGTGACTTATAAACACCCAAATTGGAGAATCATATTCCACTAGATAATTTCACAAGAGGCCACAAAATGTGTGCAGACCATGGTTGAGAAAGATGATGTGTTTCTCATATTATAACCCTGGTTAATGTGTAAGAGAAGCTAAGAACTATCCTTTGGAAAATTAACTCCAAACTTTCAGGCCACATGAAATCTAACAAGCTGACATTTTTCATTGTTCCTGTCATAATTGCAATAGGAAACTCTGTTCTTTGGGTAGTTCTATTTGACTTTATTTGTTTTGTTTTGTTTTGTTTTGTTTTGTTTTTTTTGTGGGAAACAGACACAATGTTATTACAGCCTCAAGGCTTACCCAGAAATATCTCCAAGCAACTGCTTTGTCACCTAACTGGTCTGTGTCCGCAGAACCCCAAAAGGTAGTTTTCAGAGCTGGGTGCAGAGACAAAAGGTGTCATTGTGCGTTCACACCACTTGCTATACCCCTGGGACAGGGAGGTTATAAATTTCACAACTGTCTTTAAAATACTCTGTCGTGTGTCACAGTGGGTTATCTGAGGTTTGCTTGATTTGTCATCTTCATTTGAATTAGAATGAGAGCTTTCAGATTGATTGCCTTCATTCCATCAAGCCAAAGCCACCACCTGGCAGAACATCTCTTTTACCTCCACGTGATCAGCTTTAGATACAGGCAAGAACTGAAAGTTCATCCAGCAAGTTACACAACAAAAAAGGATTGAAGATGCTAGACAGGCAATGTGTGTTGTAATAAAAAGTCTTCAGGTGGTTGATAACAATCCCCTATCCTCCAGAAGAAAAAAAAAAGAGTCTATTAGTATATTTTCCCCTCCTTTAAAGTTGAACAAAAGAGAATGATCAAGGTTCATAGAAAAGGTGGCATTTAAAACTCCTTCTCACAGTGTGTGTCCTGTCCCTAAGTTACTCACTCAATACTTAGGCTGAGTAGGCTGGGAATACCCACTGCTGGGGATACCTGTGTAATTCACAGAAGCTGTGAGGTGCTTTTCCAGGCCGCACAGAAGTAATCACAGTCTTCTGTGTCTCACGAGGTTTCTAGAATTTCAAAGGTTGAAGAGGTATCTGGTTTGCTACACCCCCTTTGCCCAATGAAAATGTCCATTGGGCCTACTGTTTTGGGTCCATTTTTCACCAGTTCAACCACCAGCATTATGGAGGCCAAAAGTCAATGTGCATCCCTTGAAATGTAAGCTTCACTGGACAAGAACTTTCTTCACCTGGCTCACTCCATCCTCAACATGTATCGAATCGAACCCACTGAGATACTTAATGTGTGAGGTAATTAACCAACCAGCATGTGGTGAGGGATGTTAAAGGGTGAGGAAGGCTGTGCAAAAATGGACTAGGTGGTCCCCTGAGCATTCTGCCTTGAGGAATGCTGATGGACACCAACTCCATTATCCTCCCAAGGCCCTGAGATTTCCTTGGTTAAAATTACCTATTTGGGTTTAAGTGTTGCTTTCAGGAAACTACTAACAGGCAAACCACATCACTTGTGAACAGAGTTGAGATGAGCCCAAGTAGGGGCAACTTTGAGAGCAGAAAACACTGAAGGACCTGAAATACCCCATAGCAGTTGGATAAAATCATCAGAAGTTTAAGCAGCTCCACTCTTTGCCAACTTTTCCCTTGCCATGGCTCCCTAGCATTTATTAAATCTCATTTGTTCCCAGGAAAGATCTGAGACAAAGTCAAGGCTTGAAGGAGTTTGGGGAAGGCTCCCCTGCCTTTCACCCCACTCTCAAGCTCCTACACTGATCTGTAGGTGATTTGGTGCTGTTTGCTGGGAACCACCGTGGTTGGAATGATTTCATTTCTCCTAATAAACACATAGAAAAATGAGCCTGAGTGATTTTGCTCTAGGCTAAAGCAGAAATCAGGAAGAAAGGCAGATTCTTCCACCTGGATACTTTTTGCCTTTTTTGTGTATCACCATCCATGACTGCCCACATTTACTGGCTTCACTAAAGGTGCATGAGCCTCATGGACTATAGTGTATTGAGGGCTCCCCTCCCCTGCTCAGCAAATAAACCATTTCCTAACTGCATAAGCTGTGACATCCACCATCTTGGGCTTTGAAATGTGAAAGTCAGTGGAAAACTAATTTGGGAAAAGAGATGAAGCCCTTTGGAGGAGAAAAGAAACCACAAAGTGAAAGATTAATGCCATATAGACAAACTTGAATCTAAAGTAAAAATTCAGAAAACAGTAATCAAAATGAATGATAATGGAAAACCAGCAGGATGGGAACATTTGAGGCAACCATCTGATCTGGTTTGCCCAGATAAGACAGTTATCTCCTGTTTAATACTAACAGTTTCCTACACCATAAATTAGATTGTCAGAGAAAAAGAGAATGGAATCATCAGAATTTATCACCATTTTTATACACAGTTAAATGAATTATCCACATAATTCCAAGTGAGGAAATTTAGAGTTACCTTTTTTCAAGCAAGTTGAAAGCCCAATATTTCTCACAGCCCCATGAATTTCCCCTCTCTACTAAACATAATATCTAAGCAAGTGAGTCCATACCATCATTATTAAAACTGAAATATTGTGCTTTGATAGAATATCTTTGTATAATTTTAAAACATGATTTTTAAAATATTCTTACCTGGAAAATGCTGCAATATTATCAGCCAAGGTTTCCTGATCATTTGCCCCAGATTTATAATAGTCGTATATAACTTCTGAAGTACAGATTTAGCGTGTTGTTCATAATCACTGACGCAAACAAGCCGAGAGAACATTTTCCTGGGCTATTGCAAACCCTGGGATGTCTTTCCCCCTGTGTTGCTTTCTACACTCTGACAATTTTGTTATTAGTCATTTATTAACAGACTTTTTCCAAAGTTCAGATTTAGTTCTCTGTTGCTTACATTAATTAAGTGAGCAAACACATGCTTAGACTTTGAAATTTTATGCGCAGCTGTCTGCCAAAGAGCAGGTAGTACATCTAAGCCTCAAAAAATTGGGTTGAGGGGACAGCAAGAGGGGATTGGGTGTCTGTTACATTAAAAAGGCAGGAGAAGGAGTAAAAATTAAAAACCTAGAGCAGTACTTGCCTAAAGCCGCTCTTGGCTCAATTCTGCCAAAGGCTGTTTCTTCCCCCACTGCATGTGTCTTTGCTATTTAACTGGTACCCAGAATTCGCTGCACACTCATTTTCATTCCGTATTTGGATCATGCACACACACGAAAAGAGCTTATGAAATGAATGGGGCATATGTTACCAGGATGGGGACTTCTTCCAGGGCCCGAGAGTGGGCTGTTGTGTAACATTCAGAAATGAACTGTCTAAAGAGACACGCGTACTGACAAAGCAAAAGACTTTATTGGTAAGGGGTGCCTGGGCAGAGAGCAGCAGCGTAAGGGAACAGGAGAACTGCTCTGCTACGTGGTTTACAGTCTCAGGTTTAATGGTAATGGAGTTAGCTTTCCAGATAGTCTCTGGCTTTTGCTTGTACCCATATTTTGTCTGACTCAGGATCCTTCCAAGCTTTCCCAGGTGGCTCAGTAGTAAAGAATCTGCCTGCAATGCATGAGACTTGAAGGAGGCACAGGTTTGATCCCTGGGTTGGGTAGATCCCCTGGAGAAGGAAATGGCAACCCGTTCCAAAATTCTTGCCTGGACAACTCTTTGGACAGAAGAAGCTGGCAGGCTACAGCTGTACAGGCTACAGACTACTCTTTGCAGTCACAAAGAGTAGACACTATTAAACAACAACAAGGGTACTTCCTTGTGTACTTGCAAATCTGGATTTCAGCAAGGTCTCTGGGAGTTTGGCAGGACATATTATGGATGGGCATCTCCTCCTTCTTTCTGGCCCCTTGTAGATTCTCCAGGTTAGTTTTCTGAAACAGCACCATTTTCCTTATCAGGACCTCCTGCTGAGACAACTCATGCAAACCATTATTATTGTGCTTGGTCAAGGTGGTCAACAGTTCCCTAGCACATCCAATAAATGCAGGGTGTCTACACAACAAGAAACCTGGCTGATTATAAACTTTTGGCTTTAACAAGAAACATTAAGGCCAAATTTACAGCTGATTCTTAGAGTCTTATCTTCCTCTGGAGAAGATGCAGGAAAGTGCCAGTGCAAAAGACCTTGTGATTTCAATCTAAAAGTTCATTCAGTCAAGGAAAAAACACCTGGGGAAGATTTGTATTAGTAAGGCATGATTCAGAAAGCAATGGCTTTGACATGAGTCAGATCTATTTTTCAATTTGGGAGGCCCCACTTAAAGTTGCTCACCTGTGCCCAGCAGCTGAATTTCAACTGCCAATACCTATAGGAGGTATTGAACTTGGAATCTGCTGCTCCATCCACATATCATGCTAAAGCACTTTGGAGTCAGTGCCCCCTGGAGGGCTTAAATTGTGAACCCATGAACTGTAGCAAAGGAGTTGATACATGAATACCAAATCCTTCAGTCTTCTGGCATTTAACTCATAGATGTGTGTTCTATGAGTCCCACGCTCATAGTTCTATGAGGTGCATGCTTCAGTTACCCACAGGTCTTGGTTGCTAACCCACCGTGTTACATGCCTCCCTTCCAATCTCCCCAACCTTTTAATTTAATCAAAGAGCTTTATGCTGTTAGAATTAGCATTGAATTATACATAGATTTATCCCCAAAGTTCACAAATGCTTACTATGGCTTCAGTTAGGTATTTATTATATAACTTATCAGTTCAGTTCAGTCGCTCAGTTGTGTCCGACTCTTTGGACCCCATGAATCACAGCATGCCAAGCCTCCCTGTCCATCACCAACTCCCAGAGTTTACCCAAACTCACGTCCATTAAGTGTGATCCCATCCAGCCATCTCATCCTCTGTTGTCCCCTTCTCCTCCTGCCCTCAATCCCTCCCAGCATCAGGGTCTTTTCCAATGAGTCAACTCTTCGCATGAGGTGGCCAAAGTATTGGAGTTTCAGCTTCAGCATCAGTCCTTCCAATAAACACCCAGGACTGATCTCCTTTAGGATGGACTGGTTGGATCTCCTTGCAGTCCAAGGGACTCTCAAGAGTCTTCTCCAACACCACAGTTCAAAAGCATCAATTCTTTGGCTCTCAGTTTTCTTCACAGTCCAACTCTCACATCCATACATGACCACTGGGAAAACCATAGCTTTGACTAGACGGACCTTTGCTGGCAAAGTAATGCCTCTGCTTTTTAATATGCTGTCTAGGTTGGTCATAACTTTTCTTCCAAGGAGTAAGCGTCTTTTAATTTCATGGCTGCAATCACCATCTTCAGTGATTCTGGAGCCCCCCCAAAATAAAGTCTGACACTGTTTCCACTCTTTCCCATCTATTTCCCATGAAGTGATGAGACCAGATGCCATGACCTTCGTTTTCTGAATATTGAGCTTTAAGCCAACTTTTTCACTCTCCTCTTTCACTTTCATCAAGAGGCTTTTTAGTTCCTTTTCACTTTCTGCCATAAGGGTGGTGTCATCTGCATATCTGAGGTTATTGATATTTCTCCCGGCAATCTTGATTCCAGCTTGTGTTTCTTCCAGCCCAGCATTTCTCATGATGTATTCTGCATATAAGTTAAATAAGCAGAGTGACAATAGTTAATAAAGCAGAAATAGATGTTTTTTCTGGAACTCTCTTGCTTTTTCGATGATCCAGCGGATGTTGGCAATTTGATCTCTGGTTCCTCAGCCTTTTCTGAAACCAGGTTGATCCTCAGCCTTTTCTGAAACCAGGTTGAACATCTGGAAGTTCACGGTTCATGTATTGTGAAGCCTGTCTTGGAGAATTTTGAGCAACACTTTACTAGCGTGTGAAATGAGTGCAATTGTGCAGTAGTTTGAGCATTCTTTAGCCTTCCCTTTCTTTGGGATTGGAATGAAAATTGACCTTTTCCAGTCCTGTGGCCACTGTTGTAGATTAGCTGACCAAATTAATGTGGGTTCATTTCTGAGCTCTCTGTTTTCTTCCGTGGACCTATGTGCCCTATTTATGCCAGTACTATACTGTTTTGATGACTCTAGCTTTGTGTGTCCTTAGTTTCTCAGTCATTTCTGACTCTTTGTGACCCCATGGACGGTACTGCAGCAGGCGCCTCTGTCCATGGGGATTCCCCAGGCAAGAATACTAGAGTGGATTGCCGTGCCCTCTTCCAGGGGATCTTCCCAACCCAGGGATTGAACCCAGGTCTCCCACGTTGCAGGTGGATTCTTTACCATCTGAGGCACCAAGGAAGCCAAAGAGTACTGGAATGGGTAGCCTATCCCTTCTCCAGGGGATCTTCCCAACCCAGGAATCAAACCAGGATCTCCTGGATTGAAGCCAGATTCTTTACTAGCTGAGCTACCAGGGAAGCCCATCCTACTATTTTAATGTCTCTCACTTTGAAGTATGGTTTGAAATCAGGAAGCATAACACCCCCAGATATGTTCTTATTTCTCAAAATAATTTTGGCTATTTGCAGTCTTTTGTACTGCCATACACAAAGTTAGAATTATTTGTTCTAGCTCTGAGAAAAATGCCATTGGTATTTTGATAGGAATTGCACTGAATCTGTACGTTAACTTGGCTAGTATAATCACTGTTAATAATATAAATTATTCCAATCCATGAAGACAGCATATAATTTCATCTGTTTGTGTCATCTTCCTTTTCTTTCATCAGAGTGTCATAGTTTTCTGAGTACAAGTCTTTTACCATCTTAGTTACATTTATTCCTAGGTATTTTGTTCTTTATTTTGATATGATTGTAAATGAAATTGTCTTCTTAATTTCTTTTACTGATGATAGTTGTTTCTAGTTTATTTCAACAGATTTCTCTATATAAATTTTGTGTTGTGCAACTTTACCAAATTCACTGATGAGTTTTAGTAACTTTTTGATGATATCTTTAGGATTTTCTATGTATAGTATTGTGTCATCTGCAAACAGTGACAGTTTTACTTCCTTCCCAACTTGGATTTCTTCTATTTCTTTTTCTTGTCTAATTGCTGTGGTTAGGACTGCCAATATCAGACTGAATAAAAGTGGTGAGTGAGGGGCATCTTTGTTTTGTTCCTGATCTTAAAGGAAATACTTCCAGCTCTCATAGTTGAGTATGGTGTTAGCAGTGGGCTTGTTATATATGGGTTTTATTATGTTGAGATACGTTCCTTTTATGGGCTCCCCTGGTGGCTCAGTGGTAAAGAATCCACCTGCCAATGCAGGAGATGTAAGTCTAATCCCTGGGTCTGGAAGATCCCCTGGAGAAGGAAATGGCAACTACTCCAGTACTCTTGCCTGGAAAATCCCATGGACAGAGGAGCCTGGCAGGCTACAGTCCACAGGGTCACAAAAGAGTCAATCACAACTTAGTGACTAAACAACATGTTCACTCTATATCCATTTTGCTGAGAGTTTTTGTCATAACTGGGTGTCAGATTTTGTCCAAAGTTTTTCCACATCTATTGAGTTGATATGGTTTTTGTTATTCAATTTGTTAATGTAGTGTATCAGGTTGATTGATTTTCAGGCACTGAGTCATTCTCGCATCCCTAAGATAAATCCATGGTGTATGATCCTTTTAATGTATTGTTGAATTTGGCTTGCTAATGTTTTGTTAAGGTTTTTGCATATATATTTATTAGTGATATTTACCTGTAATTTTCTTTTTTGTGTGATATCTTTGGTTTAGGTATCAGGGTAATGTTGGCCTCAGAATTGTATTTCTAGGAATTTAGCCATTTCTTCAGGTTTCCTTTTTATTGGTGTATAATTTTTTGTAGCAATCTCATAATTTTTTATTTCTGTGCTGTTTGCAACTTTTCCTTTTTCATTCTGATTTTATTTTATTGGTTCATCTGTCTTTTTTTCTTGATGATTCTGGCTAAAGATGGCAAGACAGAAGGTGACAGGATTCTGAGCCTGGCTTTTGCGGCTTGCAAAGCGACCTTACCAACTCCAAATGACCTTACCCCCCCACCAACTGCTTTCATATAATTCAGCATAACCCTTTATTCTATCAATATTTAAGGTGTTTTGTTTTTTAATTTGGGATCTGTTTCACTAGCATCCAAACATAGCTCCTTATTGACCTAGAACTCAGTTCATTAGAATGCCCAGGAAAGGATTTATTAAGGTAATAAGATATTATATATTCTGAAGGAGATCAACCCTGGGATTTCTTTGGAAGGAATGATGCTAAAGCTGAAGCTCCAGTACTTTGGCCACCTCATGCGAAGAGCTGACTCATTGGAAAAGACCCTGATGCTGGGAGGGACTGGGGGCAGGAGGAGAAGGGGACGACTGAGGATGAGATGGCTGGATGGCATCATGGACTCGATGGACTTGAGTTTGAGTGAACTCCAGGAGTTGGTAATGGACAGGGAGGCCTGGCATGCTGAGATTCATGGGGTCGCAAGGAGTCGGACACGACTGAGTGACTGAACTGAACTGATACACATATTCACACATATGCTACATATGTACATATAATATTTTGTATTTATACAGATCTATGAAATTATAGTTATAATTAACTGATAATTAAATGCAATTTAATACAAAGTCTAATGAATAGAGATTATTAGAATTAATTGAGATTCATCTCACTGAGTACAATTCCAGAAATATTCACTAAAATATTTGTTCTGGCTGTTTTGTTTTTTTCTCTACAAAATTTTTGGGATGAAGATAGGGGTGTGGATGTTGTGTATGTTCTGTAATTCTGATACTGATGATTGAAAAAAATCCCATAAGAAAATTCTGTTTGGGGTCTTACCAACTGAAATATTCCAATCTATTCAAACACTATGAATGAGGGCAGGACAGAAACTATTGATTTGAGAATATTCATAGGCCTAACTATAGTTTCTGATGCCACAGGAGTAGAATGATTGATTCCTCTCCAGTTTCCTTATAAACTACTATTTTAAACCTAGATGCCCCCAAACTGGAGAACTTCATAGTTTCTTAGATTGGAAATAGAAAAAAATGTGTAATCAACCACTGAACCAATCACTCTGCTTACTGAAAGCCCGATAGAAGAAACCTTCTTCTCTGTACAATAAAATAGATAAAGAACATACATTCTGATTCTGAACCGCAGCACCCAGGTGGACATTACCCCTCACTGTTGAGGCATAGTAGTACTGATGCAATTTTTGGCCTGAGAGCTCTTGTCTCTTAATGAACCTTTCTGGCAATTGTCAACCTCAAAGAAAGTCTCTTTCAGCCTATTAAAGAAGACTTTTACTATCCCAGCTCTCTCCCCAATAGTAAACAACAACAGAATGTTCTCCAGGTTCTGTGCGTGCTACGTACTCAGTCGCTCAGTTGTGTCTGACTCTTTGAGACATAGACTACGGCCTTCCAGGCTCCTGTCCATGGAACTCTCCAGGCAAGAATACTGGAGTGGGTTGCCATTTCCTCCTCCAGGGGATTTTCCTGGCCCAGAGACTGAACCACCATCTCCTGTGTCTCCTGCATTGGCAGGAAGATTATTTAACACTGTACCACCTGCGTTACCTCCTGCGAATAACCTCTTTATCATCAGGAAAACAAAGGCTGCTTTCAGTTACTATGCAGCACCTGAGTGAATTCTACCAGTCAGCTCATTACAGAAAATACAAGCAGATGAATTTTTAGGTGTTCAGTTGTTTACATCTCTGTCAAGCCCCAGTGATGGGCAGCCCCTTGAGTGAAAAGACAAATCACAATAGATTTTTAATGGCCGGGCTTCTCTCTAAGTTAGAATGAGATAATGTTGTAATGAAACCTTGTAGTCCTTTTCTTTTCTAAGCTGTGCTTTACCCACTTTGAACTAACTCCTAAAAGTTGAATGCATGAGTGTTTAAGAAGCTAATTGTTTGTAGGCCTTGCTGACAATGGAGAAGGCAATGGCAACCCACTCCAGTACTCTTGCCTGGAAAATCCCATGGACGGAGGAGCCTGGTAGGCTGCAGTCCATGGGGTCTCGAAGAGTCAGACACGACTGAGCGACTTCATTTTCACTTTTCACTTTCATGCATTGGAGAAGGAAATGGCAACCCACTCCAGTGGGTCTTGCCTGGAGAATCCCAGCGACAGAGGTGCCTGGTGCCCTGCCATCTATGGGGTCGTACAGAGTCGGACACAACTGAAGTGACTTGGCAGCAGCAGCAGCAGCTTGTCTGACAGAGAGAAAAATAGCCAAAAAAAACAAAAAAACAAAAACAAAAACAAAAATGAATTGTTGAAATAAACATGATGAATTTGCATCAGAATGACAATTGAAGAAATCCATCTTAACCTTCACATCAATTGGCTTTCAAAAACTGTCCCCTTTGAGTTCTCAGGTCACTTCTGAAAATAATAAATTAGCCTCTGATGTCTTTCCACAAGTCCTCAGCACATCCTCTCTACCTTTGTCTTCTCTTAGTACCCACATTCATCTATTTATTTCAGTTAGAGAATATTGGGATCCTGGCCAGCTTCATAATTCTCAGGTTTTTTAACTTAATAGGGTTTTTCAGAAATCACGTGGATATGGGTCATACAAATTAGTCTGCCCCTTCAAATTTCAATACCAGAAAAGTGTCTGTTAAAGAGATTTCAGTTTTGATAGATATCAACATTTTCCCCAAAGGAAATGGCATCATTTTCAATGTTCAGGAAACAATTTTCCAAAGGATAGCCAGATTCAAAAAGCACAGGAAATATAAAACAATGCACTTAAAATTATGGTGATGTGAGCATTGTGGCCAGTATTTCTTAGCAGAAATAGAATGTGTTTTTTGTTTGTTTGTTTGTTTTTTAATTTTCAGGTCTGGAGTCACTACCTGCCACTCCAAAAATCACTGTCTGATAATATTAAATAATTCCTGCCAACAAAGGGTATGTAAGCTCTCAGTGTTTGGGTACAACAAAAAGAGCAGTACCTGGAACTCAAGTTCAACTAAAGAGACACAAAATATATTTAGTAATCTGCCTTTTTACATTTCCCATGATGGGCACACTCACAGAAAGGCAGCAGATTCTAAAGTCCATTCCCAAAGTGGGTTCCATGGATCACTAATAGATATACCTTGATAGAAATATATGTGGAAAAAATATGTGCTTCAGTGAAAAATTATCAATGCCTTGATGACAATTTCCCGGTTATCTGATCATAGTCTCTCACTGTCCTTGAACTATTTTTCAACTATATAGGTTGTAAACAACGGAAGGAAATGTAAAATTATTCTTGACTACAGATAAACAAATCCAGTCCTGTCCATAGAAAATCAATAAACTTCCCTTTCCATCTTGTAGAAACACCAGTATTATTTCCATTACTTCCATTTGCATCTTCATTTCATGCTCCTTACTGTGTCCTCACATGAAAGAAAGAGAAAATGGAACTGATTCTGGTTTTTCTTCATCTTATACAGACAACCTATCTACAGCACCATCTATCAGACTGGTGCTCCACCCTTATGACTTAATCTAATCTTATCACCTTAAAGGCTTTATCTCCAAATACATTAAGGGTTATGGCTTCAACATAAGAGTTTTAGGGGGACACAATTAATCAGTCCATTTTTCTTGTTTAATCACTGCATTTGACTCTTTATGACCCCATGGACTGCAACATGCCAGACTTCCCTGTCCTTCACTATCTCCCAGAGTTTGTTCAAATTCATGTCCAATGAGTCAGTGATGCTATCTAACCATCTCATCCTCTGCCACTCTCTGCTTCTAACAGCTCAGTTCAATTCAGTTCAATTTAGTCACTCAGTCATGTCCTATTCTTTGTGACCCTGTGGTCTGCAGCACACCAGGCTTCCCTGTCCATCACCAACCCCCAGAGCTTGCTCAAACTCATGTCCATCCTACCAGTAGCTTAATCGAGAAGTTTCATCTTTCATATATCATTCACCCAGGTGCTCAGGCCAAAACCTAGGAACACCACTAATTATTCTCTTTCCCTTTGACCTCCACATCCAATCCAGTACCAATTCCTGTTGACTTATAAGTTATATCCCAATTATCATCACTAGTCAACACCTGTATTTCAATTACTGTGGTCAAAGTCACAATCCTCATTCACTTGAACTGGTGATCACAAGATGAACTTTAAAACTTAAGTCAGATCATGTCTCTCCTTTGTTTTCAACAATTCAATGACCTGTCATCACACTTTTAATAAAATCTTTACTTCTTACCAGGTGGCCTTTCAAGATGTTACATAATGAGCCCTTCCCATCACATACACTCTATGCTTTGTCTACAACAATTCTCCCCTTATTTTTGCTTGAAGGTATCAAACTTATTCTTGTTTCAGAGACTTTATAATTGTTCTTTCTTCTCCAAGAAATGCTTATCTTCTAGATTTTTCTATAGCTTGGTCCTTATTCAAAAAACAGTTCAAATGGCACTTTGTCAGAGAGGGCTCCTTTGACAGCCCTACTGAATCCTCCTTCCCTAACCCTGCCTCTTATCCTACTTTATTTTCTTCGTGTCACTCATGAAAATCTGAAATTAAATCTTTCACCATTTTTTAGAAAGTATTGGTGTAACGTAAACTCTTTGAAGTAACAGGTTCGTCTCTCTTTTTCATGCTGAATCTCCAGTGTTCAGAGCTCAATGTGTCTAATAGTAGCAGTTCCCTACCTTTTTGGCACCAGGGACCAGTTTCATGGAAGACAGTTTTTCTATGGCCTAGAAACAGGGCAAAGGTTTTGGGATAACTCAAGCATATTATATTTATTGTGCACTTTGTTTATAATCCAGTGCTGCTGCTCATCTGACAAGAGGTACTGCTCCACAGCCCAGAAGTTGGAGATCCTTTCCTTATCAGTTGCTGTGGCAGAGTCAATAACTTCCTCCCTCCTCCAATAAAATGTGGAATAAAGGTGTCACATTTTATTCTCTGGAACCTGTGAATATATTACTTCAAATAGCAAAATGACTTTATAAATGTGGTTAATCAAGGATCTTAAAAAGGAGAAGAGCAAGTCCTAAGTGTAATCATAAAGGATTTTATGAGAAGTTAAGAGGAGAGAAGGTGGTGTGGTGAAGACAAAAGTAGAGATCAAAGTTATATGTTCAGTTCAGTCACTCAGTCTTGTCCAACTCTTTGCCACCCCATGGACTATACAGTCCATAGAATTCTTCAGGCCAGAATACTGGAAAGGGCAGCCTTTCTTTTCTCCAGGGGATCTTCCCAACCTAGGGATCAAACCCAGATCTCCCATATTGAAGGCAGATTCTTTACCAGCTGAGCACAAGGGAAGCCCCAAGATACTTAAGTGGGTAGCCTATCTTTTTTCCAGCAGATCTTCCCAACCCAGAAATCAAACCAGGGTTCCCTGAATTGCAGCTGGATTCTTTACCAACTGAGCTGTCAGGGAAGCCCTTTCCATCATCAACTCCCAGAGCTTGCTCAAATTCAAGTCCATTGAGTTGATGATGCCATTCAGCTATCTCATCCTCTGTTGTCCCCTTCTCCTCCTGCCTTTAGTCTTTCCCAGTACAGGGTCTTTTCTGAGTCCATTCCTCTCATCAGGTGGCCAAAGCAGTGGAGCTTCAACTTCAGTATCAGTCATTCCAATGAATATTCAGGACTTATTTCCATTAGGATTGACTGGTTGAATCTCCTTGCAATCCAATCCAAGGGACTCACAAGACTATTCTCCAATACCACAATTATAAAGCATCAATTTTTCAGTGCTCAGCTTTCTTTATGGTCCAGCTCCCGCATCCATACATGACTACTGTAAAGATCATAGCTTTGACAAGACAGACCTTTGTGGGCAAAACAATGTCTCTGCTTTTTAATATGCTATCTCAGTTTGTCACAGCTTTTCTTCCAAGGAGCAAGCATCTTTTAATTTCATGGTTGCAGTCACTATCTGCAGTGATTTTGGAGCCCAAGAATATAAAATCTGCCATTGTTTCCATTGTTTCCCCATATATTTGCCATGAAGTGATGGGACCAGATGCCATGTCTTTGGCCAGGAGCCAAAGAATGCTGGCAGATTCTTGAAGTTGGATGAAGCAAGCAGAGAGATTCTCTCCTGAAGTCTCCAGATGGAAATAGGCCTGCATCTTGATGTCAGCCCCATGAGACCCATTTTGAGCTTCTGATCTCTGGAACTGTAAGAGAATATGTTTTTATTGTCTTAAGCTCACACAATTTTAGGAATTTGTTATAGCAGTAATAGGAAACTAACATAGATGGATTTAACAGATATTTGCTTAATGAATAAATTACTTAAAGAGGCAGTATAATCAATGAGAACACAAGCTATAAAATAAGATTTCTTGAGTTTGAATCTAACCTGTTAGATTAATAAAATAGTGCATACAAAGCACTAGATATAATCACTCAGTAAATGCCAGTTGTTTAATTATCGTTGTAGTTTTAGTCCAAAGATAAGTCCTAGCCTTGTATTCCTTCCCCATGGTTGTATATGAAAATCACTCAAAGAGGTTTAAAATACTCATGGATATCTCCCAAAGACATGATCAGCTACCTGATGTACAGAGCCTCTTATTGATAAATTATTCAGTTCAGTTCAGTCATCCAGTTGTGTCCGACTCTTTGTGACCCCATGAATTGCAGCACGCCAGGCCTCCCTGTCCATCACCAACTCCCAGACTTCACTCAGACTCACGTCCATCGAGTCAGTGATGCCATCCAGCCATCTCATCCTCTGTCATCCTCTTCTCCTCCTGCCCCCAGTCCCTTCCAGCATCAGAGTCTTTTCCAATGAGTCAACTCTTCGCATGAGGTGGCCAAAGTACTGGAGCTTCAGTTTTAGCTTCACTCCTTCCAAAGAAATCCCAGGGTTGATCTCCTTCAGAATGGACTGGTTGGATCTCCTTGCAGTCCAAGGGACTCTCAAGGGTCTTCTCCAACACCACAGTTCAAAAGCATGCATTCTTCAGCACTCAGCCTTCTTCACAGTCCAACTCTCACATCCATACATGACCACAGGAAAAACCATAGCCTTGACTAGACAGACCTAGTTGGCAAAGTAATGTCTCTGCTTTTCAATATGCTCTCTAGGTTGGTCATAACTTTTCTTCCAAGGAGTAAATGTCTTTTAATTTTGTGGTTGCAGTCACCATCTGCAGTGATTTTGGAGCCCCCCTAAAATAAAGTCTAACACTGTTTCTACTGTTTCCCCATCTATTTCCCATGAAGTGATGGGACCAGTTGCCATGATCTTCATTTTCTGAATTATTAAGAATTTTAAAATAGCAACAGTGTAGCTCCAGTACTTTGGCCACCTCATGCGAAGAGTTGACGCATTGGAAAAGACCCTAATGCTGGGAGGGATTGGGGGCAGGAGGAGAAGGGGATGATTGAGGATGAGATGGCTGGATGGCATCACGGACTCAATGGACATGAGTCTGAGTGAACTCCTGGAGTTGGTGATGGACAGGGAGGCCTGGCGTGCTGCGATTCATGGGGTCGCAAAGAGTCGGACACGACTGAGCGACTGAACTGAACTGAACTGAAGCATTTAAACCAAGCTTTCAGCCCTTCTAAGTATGGGTCCCTTTACCACACTGCACAAGTTGCATCCCCATGCAACCTACCTCATGCAAAGATTCTGAAAATTGATCTAGGGTGGTGTTCTAGATTATTATCCATAATATTATCCATAATATTTAAAACCATATTTGAGAACCTGTGATATAGTACAACAATGTCGTGTCCAGTGCTGGCTCTCCAGAACATCCCTAAAACAGCCTATTGTTAAGACACCCACTGTCGTCAGGCAGAGGGGCAAGGACTGCCTAACCAGTACAAAAACATCTGGAAAGGGAGATGCAAAATTGTGGCATTGGTTGAAATTTGAAAATCTCCGTTAAAGTTTTGGGTTTTGTTTTTTGTTGTTGTTGTTTTTTGCTTGTTTGTTTTGTTTTTTTCCACAAAAGTGGGAAGACTTGGTTAGGACTAGTTAAGAATCAGGATACAAGAGTTTAGGATCAGTAAACACAGTAGGCCAAAAAGACTTGTAAACTACATTTGATACCCTTAGTGACAAGTGTGATGGAGCTTTTAGAATGTTTCTGGAAATTACCTATTATAAAGTTACGTGTAAGTTTTAAAAGTTCTGGGCAAGTATTTCCAGGTAAAGTTAAATTGATGAAACAACAGAATAATACAATAATGTTAATATAGACAATAAGTTGTACAGACAGTCTGGATTCTCCCCTAGCAGTGTTAAATCATTGGCACAGCATCATACAAGCAGGCTAGAAACTGAGTCAGGCTAAACACTGAGGTTTCTAATTCTGAAAATAATATTATACCACCTCACAGGCTGGTTCTACACAACAATGGGATGTATAGCCATCTAACTAAAACCTCTCAAGGTACTCTCAGAATTTACACAAAACGTATTTTCAAGACAGTATCCACAATAGGTATTAAACTTGCAGAAAATTGTAAGAGTAAATTATAATTGGATTTTATAACAGAAAAACTCAAAGTATTAATTTTTCATCCTTAAAAAGATAATAGTTTCAAATCTAAAGGTAAATTATGAGAACAATTTTGAGGATTTTAAAATCCTTATGCCACATATGTAATATATCTGTGAATCTTCTACTTAAGTTTGTTTCCAAGAAGAGTTGGTTCAGGAATCAGATTTGAGAAGGCTTCACAAATTATTATTTCATGACTGTTACTGTAAATTGAAACATATCTCAGTATTTTGGTCTGAGTATTTTCCTTTTTTCCAGTGATGCAACAATGTATGTTTTAGAAACTTTTACCAGAAATCCCCATCTTTTTGGGTTCATTAAGTTACATCAAGAGTCTACTGAATTTTACCTAAACTAGGTGAGTGGTTTTTCTGAAAAATCTGCCCATATTTTTGAAAACTTTCATGATAAATTCTAATTTCCTGTTTGTATTAGCTATTTTTCCAAAAAGAACTAATTAATGATGCTTTTTTAATGGACAGACTGTGTTCTTGAGTTGCCACAGGTATAATGCTAAGAGAAATATAACCCTCTGAAGAGAGTTTTACATATAAAATTAAATTCCATATGGAAAGCAAACAAACATTATCAGCCTTTGCATATGTTTTGTTGGGAACTTATAGTGGTGTTGTGGAAGGAAAGAAAAGGAAAATTCTTCCTAGCTGAGCAGCAGATGTGAGATTTTCTTTTTCTACACCCACAAGTCTCATTTACTTCCAATCAAACAGGAAACACTGACTGGAATTAATATCACTAACTTGGGAACTCACTGTAACATCTTTCACTCAGCTGTGAAATTTCCTATAAGTAATGTTGGGGAAAGAAGAACAATTGTTTTGCTTCTAATTTTAGGCTGAAGACACAAAGTATTGACAGGGACAAAATAAAAATAGGGAGAGAGATGATAGTCAAAAAATATGGTCCAAAGAAGCAACAAATTTTATTGGTTGAATTTATTGTTATTTCTTTGTAATGTGACAAGGACAATATATTAATTTATGACTATTTGATGTTTCCCCTGAGGAGGCAATAGCATAGCTGTCTCTCATTTCTTCCTTTGTCCTTCTTCTACCCCTTAGACTTTATTACATATATTCAGAGCAGTCATCAGTTCAGTTCAGTCTCACAGTCATGTCCGACTCTTTGCGACCCCATGAATCGCAGCACACCAGGCCTCCCTGTCCATCACCAACTCCTGGAGTTCACTCAGGCTCACGTCCATCAAGTCCGAGACGCCATCCAGCCATCTTATCCTCGGTCATCCCCTTCTCCTCCTGCCCCCAATCCCTCCCAGCATCAGAGTCTTTTCCAATGAGTCAACTCTTCGCATGAGGTGGCCAAAGTACTGGAGCTTCAGCTTTAGCATCATTCCTTCCAAAGAAATCCCAGGGCTGATCTCCTTCAGAATGGACTGGTTGGATCTCCTTGCAGTCCAAGGGACTGAGCAGTCATAGAGGGGGCAAAAAAAAAATTAAAGATAAGAAGCTTTAAAAGAAAAAGATGAGGTTTGTTTATAAAAGCAGGGGAAAATGGGACATGAAAGAAAGAGGGGGAAATCAAGAGCTTATGCAGAAAGAGTCTAGGGTAATATTTGTATGGAATAAAAGGGAGCATGAAAATGAGGTGGAGGTTAAAGGGTAGCCCATGCACCTACATATGAGAGGGTAAAGAAGAAAAGATAGGAGGTGGAGCTTTGGAGAAATGTTGCCATGGAAGGAATTGAACTCTCCTTAGTGAAAGTGAAGTCGCTCAGTCGTGTCCAACTCTTAGTGACTCCATGGACTGCAGCCTACCAGGCCCCTCCATCCATGGGATTTCCAGGCAAGAGTACTGGAGTGGGGTGCCATTGCATTCTCCCTTAGTACCTAGTATTTTCTTTTAGACCTTCTAGAATAAACACCAAAAAAAAAAAAAAAAAAAGATGTCCTTTTCAACATAGGGGACTGGAATGCAAAGGTAGGAAGTCAAGAGATACCCAGAATAATAGGCAAGATTGGCCTGGGAGTACAAAATGAATCAGGGCAAAGACTAACAGAGTTTTGCCAAGAGAATGCACTGGTCATAGCGAACACACTCTTCGAACAACACAAGAGTAGACTCAGCACATGGACATCACCAGATGGTCAGTACCAAAATCAAACTGATTACATTCTTTGCAGCCAAAGATGGAGAGGCTCTATACAGTCAGCAAAAACAAGACTGGGAGTTGACTGGGGCTCAGATCATGAACTCCTTATTGCCAAATTCAGAGTTAAATTGAAAGAAGAAGAGAAAACCACTAGACCATTCAGTTATGACCTAAATCAAATTCCTTACAATTACATAGTGGAAGTGACAAATAGATTCAAGGGATTAGATTTGATAGACAGAGTGCAGGAAGAACTGAACAGACATTCAGAACATTGTACAGGAGGTGGTGATTAAGAACATCCCCAGGAAAAGGAAATCCAAGAAGGCAAAATGGTTTCTAAGGAGGCATTACAAATAGCTGAGAAAAGAAGAGAAGCTAAAGGCAAAGGAGAAAAGCAAAGATATATCCATTTGAATGCAGAGTTCCAAAGAATATAAAGGAGACATTAGAAAGCCTTCCTAAGTGGTCAGTGAAAGAAATAGAGAAAAACAAAAGAATGGGAAAGACTAGAGATCTCTTCAAGAAAATTAGAGATACCAAGGGAATATTTCATGCAAAGATGGGCACAGTAAAGACAGAAATAGTATGGACCTAACAAAAGCAGAAGATATCAAAAAGAGATGGCAAGAATACACAGATGAACTATACGAAAAAGATCTCAATGACACAGATAACTATACAAAAAAGATCTCAATTAGCCAGATTACAATGATGATGCGATCACTGAGCTAGAGCCAGACATCCTGGAATGCGAAGCCGAGTGGACCTTTGGAAGCATCACTACAAACAAAGCTATTGGAGTTGATGGAATTCCAGTTGAGCTATTTCAAATCCTAAAAGATGATGCTGTTAAAGTCCTGCACTCAATATGCCAGCAAATTTGGAAAACTCAGCAGTGGCCACAGGACTGGAAAAGGTCAGTTTTCTTTCCAACCCCAAAGAAAGGCAATGCCAAAGAATGTTCAAACTACCACACAATTGCACTCATTTCACATGCTAGCAAAGAAATGCTCAAAATTCTCCATGTCAGGCTCCAACAGTATGTGAACTGTGAACTTGCAGATGTTCAAGCTGGATTTAGAAGAAGCAGAGATCAAATTGCCAACATCTGCTGGATCACTGAAAAAAAACAAGAGAGTTCCAAAAAAATATTTACTTCTGATTTATTGACTATGCCAAAGCCTTTGACTGTGTGGATCACAACAAACTGGGAAATTCTTACAGAGATGGGAATAACAGACCACCTTACCTGCCTCCTGAGAAATCTATATGCTGGTCAAGAAGCAAGAGTTAGAACCGGACATGGAACAAGACTGATCCCAAATCGTGAAAGGAGTACGTCAAGGTTGTATATTGTCACTGTACTTATTAACTTATATGCAGAGAACATCATGCAAAATGCCAGACTGGATGAAGCACAAGCTGAAATCAGGATTGCCAGAAGAAATATCAATAACCTCATATATGCAGATGATACTACCCTTATGGCAGAAAGTGAAGAGGAACTAAAGAGCCTCTTGATGAAAGTGAAAGAGAAGAGTAAAAAAGCTGGCTTGAAACTTAACACTCAAAAAACTAAGATCGTGACATCTCGTGCCATCACTTCATGACAAATAGCTGGGGAAACAATGGAAACAGTTCAGTTCAGTTGAATTCAGTCACACAGTCGTGTCCAACTCTTTGCGACCCCATAAATCGCAGTACGCCAGGCCTCCCTGTCCATCACCAACTCCCGGAGTTCACTCAGACTCACATCCATTGAGTCCATGATGCCATCCAGCCATCTCATCCTTGGTCGTCCCCTTCTCCTCCTGCCCCCAATCCCTCCCAGCATCAGGGTCTTTTCCAATGAGTCAACTCTTCACATGAGATGGCCAAAGTACTGGAGCTTCAGTTTTAGCTTCACTTCTTCCAAAGAAATCCCAGGGTTGATCTCCTTCAGAATGGACTGGTTGGATCTCCTTGCAGTCCAAGGGACTCTCAAGAGTCTTCTCCAACACCACAGTTCAAAAGCATCAATTCTTCTGCGCTCAGCCTTCTTCACAGTCCAACTCTCACATCCATACATGACCACAGGAAAAACCATAGCCTTGACTAGATGGACCTTAGTCGGCAAAGTAATGTCTCTGCTTTTGAATATACTATCTAGGTTGGTCATAACTTTTCTTCCAAGGAGTAAGCGTCTTTTAATTTCATGGCTGCAGTCACCATCTGCAG
>SJXQ01007489.1:0-63094 GCA_006408695.1 Aepyceros melampus
CTAGTCTCTAGATATTAAAGAGGTTGCCAATGTATGACAAAAGTAGGGTTAGTAAACTAACACATTTTGTACACTGTGTCACACATACCTTCTTTATCTACATCTATTTAACTTTGCACATCTATTATTTCTTTCTTTTATTTCTCTCCTGTCCTCTCAACATATTTGTTAGCATTATTTTCATTGCCTTATTCCCCAATGATAGTGGAGGTGATGGAATTCCAGTTGAGCTGTTTCAAATCCTAAAAGATGATGCTGTGAAAGGGCTGCACTCAATATGCCAGCAAATTTGGAAAACTCGGCAATGGCCACAGGACTGCAAAAGGTCAGTTTTCATTCCAATTCCAAAGAAAGACAATGCCAAAGAATGCTCAAACTACCGCACAATTGCACTCATCTCACATGCTAGTAAAGTAATGCTTAAAATTCTCCAAGCCAGACTTCAGCAGTCCGTGAACCGTGAACTCCCTGATGTTCAAGCTGGTTTAGCTGGTTTTAGAAAAGGCAGAGGAACCAGAGATCCAATTGCCAATATCTGCTGGATCATGGAAAAAGCAAAAGAGTTCCAGAAAAACATCTATTTCTGCTTTATTGATTATGCCAAATCCTTTGACTGTGTGGATCACAAGAAACTGTGGAAAATTCTGAAAGAGATGGGAATACCAGACCACCTAACCTGCCTCTTGAGAAATCTGTATGCAGGTCAGGAAACAACAGTTAGAACTGGATATGGAACAACAGACTGGTTCCAAATAGGAAAAGGACTGCATCAAGGCTGTATATTGTCGCCCTGCTTATTTAACTTCTGTGCAGAGTACATCATGAGAAACACTGGACTGGAAGAAACACAAGCTGGAAGCAAGATTGCCGGGAGAAATATCAATAGACTCAAATATGCAGATGACATCATCTTGTGGAAAATTCTGAAAGAGATGGGAATACCAGACCACCTAACCTGCCTCTTGAGAAATCTGTATGCAGGTCAGGAAACAACAGTTAGAACTGGATATGGAACAACAGACTGGTTCCAAATAGGAAAAGGACTGCATCAAGGCTGTATATTGTCGCCCTGCTTATTTAACTTCTGTGCAGAGTACATCATGAGAAACACTGGACTGGAAGAAACACAAGCTGGAAGCAAGATTGCCGGGAGAAATATCAATAGACTCAAATATGCAGATGACATCATCCTTATGGCAGAAAGTGAAGAGGAGCTAAAAAGCCTCTTGTTGAAAGTGAAAGAGGAGAGTGAAAAAGTTGGCTTAAAGCTCAACATTCAGAAAACAAAGATCATGGCATCTGGTCCCATCACTTCATGGGAAATAGATGGGGAAACAGTAAAAATAGTATCAGAGTTTATTTTTTTGGGCTCCAAAATCACTACAGATGGTGACTGCAGCCATGAAACTAAAAGATGCTTATTCCTTGGAGGGAAAGTTATGACCAACCTAGATAGTATATTCAAAAGCAGAGACATTACTTTGCCGACTAAGGTCTGTCTAGTCAAGGCTATGTGGTCATGTATGGATGTGAGAGTTGGACTGTGAAGAAGGCTGAGTGCCGAAGAATTGATGCTTTTGAACTATGGTGTTGGAGAAGACTCTTGAGAGTCCCTTGGACTGCAAGGAGATCCAACCAGTCCATTCTGAAGGAGATCAACCCTGGGATTTCTTTGGAAGGAATGATGCTAAAGCTGAAACTCCAGTACTTTGGCCACCTCATGCAAAGAGTTGACTCATTGGAAAAGACTCTGATGCTGGGAGGGATTGGGGGCAGGAGGAGAAGGGGACGACTGAAGATGAGATGGATGGATGGCATCACTGACTCGATGTACGGGAGTCTGAGTGAACTCCGGAGTTGGTGATGGACAGGGAGGCCTGGCATGCTGTGATTCATGAGGTCGCAAAGAGTAAGACACGAGTGAGCCACTGAACTGAATTGACTTCCCAATTGGCACCTTGCTTTAGTTTTGTTTTCCAGTTTGTGTTTTAATTCATTTTTTTCTGGTAGATATAATTTTTGGTTTCCTTTGTGTGCAAGGTCAATCTATTGTACTTAATTTTCATTGGACTGTTTTGGTTTTGCTCATGAGTGCATATGTATATGTGTATATTCCATTATTTTAATTATTACTTGCCTGCCATTTGTCTGGGCTTTATCTTTGGCTTCTTGTTTTTGGCTATTTGTTTTACTCCCCCTCAATGCCATAACAAACCACTTGTGGAATCTTTGTTCCTGACCAGAGATCAAACCCTGAGCCTTTGGAGTGGCAGCACTGACCCCAAGACCCTAGACTACCAGAGAACTGACCCTCAGAGAACTGATCCAACAGTGAGAACTCTCACCAAGGAAACCACTTGAATAGACGACCTGGCATTACCCAATCACCAGTAGCACCCTGTGCAGGATGCCTCATCTCAACAACAGATGAAACAAAAATACAAACCCAATTATCAGCAGACAGGAGTACCACCTCATGTAGCCTTGACTATCAAAGGAAAAACAAACAAAGCACAAATCTCACCCTATACGAAGCTCACACAAACCACTGGACCAACCATAGGAGGGAAGAAATCAAAAGGAAGAAATAATTCAACATTCTTCAAGGAAAAAGTTTAACTTTATTTAAAGCCTGGGAAAAGAAGACATCAAACACAATAACTCAGAAAAAAAAAAAGAAAAGGCAGAGAAATATTACACAAATGAAGGAACAAACTCGAAACACAGAATTCCAAATAAATGAAGAGGAAATAGGAAAATAACCTGAAAAACAATTCAGAATAATGACAGTAAAGATGATCAATTACCTCGAAAACAAAATGGAACAAATCCAAGAATCAATTAACAAAGAACTAGAAGAATTAAGGAATAAACATAAGAGACAAACAACACAACTACTGATATTAAAAATACTCTAAAAAGATGCAATAGCAGAATATCTGAAACAGAAGGAATCAGTGAGCTGGAAGATAAAATGGTGGAAATAACTTCTGAAGAGCAGAATAAAGTAAAAAGAATGAAAAGAGCTGAGGACCGCCACAGAGATCTTAGGGGCCATATCAAGCAAACCAACTTTTGAATTATAGGGGTCCCAGAATAAAAAGAGAAAAAGAAAGGGTATGAGAAAATTTTTGAAGAGATTATAGTTGAAAATGTCCCCAACATGGAAAAGGAAGTAGCTAATCAAGTCCAAGAGGCACAAAGAGTCCCATACAGGATAAATCCAAGGAGAAACATGCCAAAACATATACTAATGAAGTTAACAAAGACTAAAATCAAAGAAAGAATATTAAAAACAGCAAGGGAGAAGCAGCAAGTAACATACAAGGGAAACCCCATACTTTTAACAGCTGATGTTTCAGCAGAAGCTCTGCAGGCCAGAAGGGAATAGCAGGATCTATTTAAAGTACTGAAAGGGAAAAATCTACAACCAAGATTACTGTACCCAGCAAGGATCTCATTCAAAATTGATGGAGAAATAAAAAGGTTTTCAGACAAGCAAAAGTTAGAATTCAGTACCACCAAACCAGCTTCACAACAAATGATAAAACAGACTTATACAGTCAAGAGATACAACAGGAGGAAAAAGATCTACAAAATCAACCCCAAACAATTAGAAAATGGCAATAGCAACATATATCAATAATTACTTTAAATGTAAATGGGTTTAATGTTCCAACCAAAAGACACAGACTGGCTGAATGGATACAAAAACAAGACCCATATATATGCTGTCTACAAGAAACCCACTTCAGACCTCAAGACATATAGACTGAAAATGAAAAGACAGAAAAATATATTCCATGCAAATGGGAAGCAAAAGAAAGCTGGAGTACCAATCTTCATATCAGACAAAATAGAACTTAAAATAAAGGAGATTAAAAGAGATAAGGAAGGACCTCATAATGATCAAGGGTCAATCCAAGAGGAAGACATAACAATTGTAAATACCTATGCACCCAACATACAACAACATACAATGCAACCTCAATACATAAGACAAACAGTAACAGACATAAAAGGAGAAATTGACAATAACACAATAATAGTAGGAGATTTTAACATGCCACTCACACCAATGGACAGATCATCAAAACAGAAAATTAATAAGGAAACACAAGTCTTAAAAGATACATTAAATGAGATGGATCTCATTGATATCTTCAGGACATTCCATCCAAATGCAGAACAATACACCATCTTCTCAAGTGTATGTGTAACATTCTCCAGGATAGAACACAGCTTGGGTCACAAATCAAACTTCAGTAAATATAAGAAAATTGAAACTGTGTCAAGTATCTTCAACAACAATGCTATGAGACTAGATATCAATTACAAGAAAAATCTGTAGGAAACACAAACACATGGAGATTAAACAACATGTTTCTAAATAACCAACACGTTACTGCAGAAATCAAAAGGGAAATCAAAACTTTTCTAGACACAAATGACAATAAAAATACAACTCAAAAACTATGGGATGCAAAAGAAGTTCTAACAGGGAAGTTTATAGCAATACAATCCTACCTCAAGAAACAAGGAAAACATTGAATAGACAACCTAACTTTATGCCTAAAGCAATTGGGAAAAGAAAAAGAAAAAAAAATAGTAGAAGGAAAGAAATCATAAAGATCTGAGCAGAAATAAATGAAAAAGAAATGAAACAAACAATATAAAGATTAATAAAGCTAAAAGCTGGTTCTTTGAGAAGATAAACAAAATTGACATGCCTTTAGCCAGACTCATCAAGGAAAAAAGAGAGAAGAATCAAATCAACAAAATTAGAAATGAAAAAGGAGAGGTTACATTGGACAATGCAGAAAAAGGATTATAAGAGACTATTATGAACAACTATGTTAAATAAAACGGATAACCTGGAAGAAATGGACAGATTCTTAGAAAAGTTCAATCTTCCAAGACTAACCAGGAAGAAATAGAAATTATGAACAAGCCAGTTATAAGCACTGAAATTGAAGCTATGATTAAAACTCTCCCCAAAACAAAAGCCCAGGATCAGATGGCTTCACAGGAGAATTCTATCAAACATTTAGAGAAGAGCTAATGCCTATCCTTTTAAAACTCTCAAAAAATTGCAGAGGAAGGAAGACTTCCAAATTCATTCCGTGAGGCCACCATCACCCTAATACCAAAACCAGACAAAAACAACACAGGTAAGAAAACTATAGGCCAATATCACTGATGAACATAAATGAAAAATCCTCAACAATATTTATCAAACAGAATTCAGCAACACATCAAAAAGCTCATACACCATGAACAAGTTGGGTTTATTCCAGGGATGCAAGTATTCTTCAGTATACTCAAATCAATCAATGTGATAAATCATATTAACAAATCAAATGATAAAAACCATATAATCATCTCAATAGATGTAGAAAAAGCCTTTGGCAAAATTCAACACCTATTTATGATTAAAACTCTTCAAAAAATGGGCATAGAAGGAACCTACCTCAATATAGTAAGGCCATAAATGATAAGCCTACAGCAAATATTACTCTCAATGCTGAAAAACTGAAAGCATTCCCCTAAGATCAGGAACAAGACAAGGATGTCCACTTTTACCACTATTATTCAACATAGTTCTGGAAGTCCTAGCTACAGCAATCAGAAAAGAAAAGGAAATAAAAGAAATCCAGATAGGAAAAGAAGTAAAGCTGTCACTGTTTGCAGATGACATAGTACTGTACATAGAAAACCCTAAAGATTGTAAATTACTAGAGCTAATCAGTGAATTTGGCAAAGTTGTAGGATACAAAATCAATACACAGAAATCACTTGCATTTCTATATACTAACAATGAAAAATCAGAACGAGCAATTAAGGAATTAATCCCATTCACCATTGCAACAAAAATAATTAAATATCTAGGAATAAACTTACCTAATGCTGGGAGAAATATCAAAAACCTCAGATATGCAGATGCACTACCCTTATGGCAGAAAGTGAAAAGGAACTAAGAAGCCTCTTGATGAAAGTTAAAGAGGGGAGTGAAAAAGTTGGCTTCAAGCTCAACATTCAGAAAATGAAGATGATGGCATCCGGTCCCATCACTTTATGGGAAATAGATGGGGAAACAGTGGAAACAGTGTCAGACTTTATGTTTTTGGGCTCCAAAATCACTGCAGATGGTGACTGCAGCCATGAAATTAAAAGACACTTACTCCTTGGGAGAAAAGCTATGACCAACCTAGATAGCACATTCAAAAGCAGAGACATTACTTTGCCAACTAAGGTCTGTCTAGTCAACGCTAAGGATTTTCCAGTAGTCATGTATGGATGTGAGAGTTGGACTGTGAAGAAGGCTGAGTGCCAAAGAATTGATGCTTTTGAACTGTGGTGTTGAAGAAGACTCTTGAGAGTCCCGTGGACTGAAAGGAGATCCAACCAGCCCATTCTGAAGGAGATCAACCCTGGGTGTTCTTTGGAAGGAATGATGCTAAAGCTGAAATTCCAGTACTTTGGCCACCTCATGCGAAATGTTGACTCACTGGAAAAGACTTTGATGCTGGGAGGGATTGGGGATGGGAAGAGAAGGGGACGACAGAGGATGAGATGGCTTGATAGCATCACTGACTTGATGGACACGAGTCTGAGTCAACTCCAGGAGTAGGTGATGGACAGGCAGGCCTGGTGTGCTGCGATGCATGGGGTCGCAAAGAGTCGGACATGACTGAGTGACTGAACTGAAAGAGATGAAAGAACTGTACTCACAAAATTATAAGACACTAATGAAAGAAATCAAAGATAACACAAACAGATGGGGAGATATTCCATGTTCTTGGGTAGGAAGAATCAATATTTTGAAAATGACTATACTGCCAAATGCAATGTACAGATTTAATGCAATCCCTATCAAATTACCAATGGCATTTTTCATAGAACAAGAACAAAAAAATTCACAATTCACATGGATACACAAAAGACTCTGAAGAGCCAAAGAAGTCTGAGAAAGAAAAGTGGAGCTGGAAGAATCAAGCTTCTTGACTTCAGATTATACTATAAAGCTAAAGTCATCAAGACAGTATGGTGCTCACACAAAAACAGAAATATAGACAAGTGGAACAAGATAAAAAGCCCATAAATAAACCCATGCACCTATGGGTACCTTATTTTTTGACAAAGGAGGCAAAAATGTAAAATGGGGCAAAGACAGTCTCTTTAATAAATGGTGCTGGGAAAACTAGACAGCTACACGTAAAAGAATGAAACTAGAACTCTTCCTAACACCATACACAAAGATAAACTCAAAATGGATTAAAGACCTAACTGTCAGACCAGAAACTATAAAACAATTAGAGGAAAACATAGGCAGAACACTTGATGAGATAAATCAAAGAAAGATCTTCTATGACCCACCTCCCAGAGTAATGGAAATGAAAAAAAAAAAAAAAAGTAAAGAAGTGTACTGGATTAAACTCATAAGCTTTTGAACAGCAAAGGAAACTATAAGCAAGGTGAAAAGATATGACCCAGCAATCCCACTCCTAGACATATACCCTAAGAAATCAAAATTGAAAGAGACACACATATCCCATTTTCATTGCAGCACTATTTACAATAGCTAGAACATGGGAACAACTTAGATGTCCATTGACAGATGAATGGATAAAGAAACTGTGGTAAGTATACACAGTGGAATATTACTCAGCTATAAAAAGGAACACATTTGAGTCAATTTTAATGAGGTGAATGAACCTCGAACCCACTGTACAGAGTGGAGTCAGAAAGAGAAATAAATACCATAAATAAATATCATATTAGGAGGCCTTACAAATAGCTGTGAAAGAAGAAAGGTGAAAAGCAAAGGAGAAAAGAAAAGATATAAGCATCTGAATGCAGAGTTCCAAAGAATAGCAAGAAGAGATAAGAAAGCCTTCTTCAGCGATCAATGCAAAGAAATAGAGCAAAAGAACAGAAGGGGAAAGACTAGAGATCTCTTCAAGAAAATTAGAGATACCAAGGGAACTTTCATACAAAGATGGGCTCGATAAAGGACAGAAATGGTATGGACCTAACAGAAGCAGAAGATATTAAGAAGAGGTGGCAAGAATACATGGAAGAACTGTACAAAAAAGATCTTCACAACCCAGATAATCATGATGATGTGATGACTAATCTAGAGCCAGACATCTTGGAATGTGAAGTCAAGTGGGCCTTAGAAAGCATCACTATGAACAAAGCAAGTGGAGGTGATGGAATTCCAGTGGAGCTGTTTCAAACCCTGAAAGATGATGCTGTGAAAGTGCTGCACTCAATATGCCAGCAAATTTGGAAAACTCAGCAATGGCCACAGGACTGGAAAAGGTCCATTTTCATTCCAATCCCAAAGAAAGGCAATGCCAAAGAATGCTCAAACTACCGCACAATTGCACTCATCTCACATGCTAGTAAGGTGAAGTGAAGTCGCTCAGTCGTGTCTGACCCTTTGCGACCCCGTGGACTGTAACCTACTAGGCTTCTCTGTCCATGGGATTCTCCAGGCAAGAATACTGGAGTAGATTGCCATTTCCTTCTCCAGAGGATCTTCCCCACCCAGGGATCGAACCTGGGTCTCCCGCATTGGAGGCAGACGCTTTAACCACTGAGCCACATGCTAGTAAAGTAATGCTCAAAATTCTTCAAGCCAGACTTCAGCAATCCGTGAACCGTGAACTCCCTGATGTTCAAGCTGGTTTTAGAAAAGGCAGAGGAACTAGAGATCACAGTGAAATTGCTGCACTCAATATGCCAGCAAATTTGGAAAGCTCAGCAGTGGCCACAGGACTGGAAAAGGTCAGTTTTCATTCCAATCCCAAAGAAAGGCAAGGCCAAAGAATGCTCAAACTACTGCACAATTACACTTATCTCAAATGCTAGTAAAGTAATGCTCAAAATTCTCCAAGCCAGGCTTCAGCAGTACGTGAACCATGAAGTTCCAGATATTCAAGCTGGTTTTAGAAAAGACAGAGGAACCAGAGATCAAATTGCCAACATCCGCTGGATCATCAGAAAAGCAAGAGAGTTCCATAAAAACATCTATTTCTGCTTTATTGACTATGCCAAAGCCTTTGACTGTGTGGATCACAATAAACTGTGGAAAATTCTGAAAGAGATGGGACTACCAGACCACCTGCCATGCCTCTTGAGAAACGTGAATGCAGGTCAGGAAACAACAGTTAGAACTGGACATGGAACAACAAACTGGTTCCAAATAGGAAAAGGAGTACGTCAAGGCTGTATATTGTCACCCTGTTTATTTAACTTATATGCAGAGTACATCATGAGAAATGCTGGGCTGGAAGAAGCACAAGCTGGAATCAAGATTGCCAGGAGAAATATCAATAACCTCAGATATGCAGATGATACCACCCTTATGGCAGAAGGTGAAGAATTAAAGAGTCTCTTGATGAAAGTGAAAGAGGAGAGTAAAAAGGTTGACTTAAAGCTCAACATTCAGAAAACTAAGGTCATGGCATCCAGTCCCATCACTTCATGGGAAATAGATGGGAAAACAGTGGAAACAGTGTCAGACTTTATTTTTTTGGGCTACAGAATCACTGAAGATTGTGCTTGCAGCCATGAAATTAAAAGGCGCTTACTCCTTGGAAGGAAAATTATGAGCAACCTAGATAGCATATTCAAAAGCAGAGACATTACTTTGCCAACAAAGTCCATCTAGTCAAGGCTATGGTTTTTCCTGTGGTCATGTATGGATGTGAAAGTTGGACTATAAAGAAAGCTGAGTGCTGAAGAATTGGTGCTTTTGAACTGTGGTGTTGAAGAAGACTCTTAAGAGTCCCTTGGACTGCAAGGAGATTCAACCAGTCCATCCTAAAGGAGATCAGTCCTGGGTGTTCATTGGAAGGACTGATGTTGAAGCTGAAACTCCAATACTCTGGGCCACCTGATGCGAAGGGCTGACTCATTTGAAAAGACCTGATGCTGGGAAAGATTGAGGGCGGGAGGAGAAGGGGATGACAGAGGATGAGATGGTTGGATGGCATCACTGACTGTATTGATATGAATTTGGGTGAACTCTGGCAGTTGGTGAATAATAGAGAGGCCTGACGTGCTGTGGTTCATGGGGTCCCAAAGAGTTGGACACCCTGAGTGACTGACCTGAACTGAACAGACACTCAAGATTGGCCTGATTTATGAAGATTTTCATTATTAACTTACAAAGCAACTACTGGTTGGCAGTTCCAGGGTCTTCAGTGACAACAATTTCAGCTGAGACCCAGACTATAGCTTTATGATCTTCCATGTTGCATTGGTTCTTTTTCAATTTATAGTTGATGGCTACATGATGGGTGCTCCAACTCCATGGTACCATGTGCTAGTATTGTCCCCAGGAAGAATGATACCAAAAAGCTTTTTTCTTAGAGATCTTTTTATCCTACAAGTGAAAGCCTCCAGTGATGGACTTCAACTTATGAATCTTTGGCCAGAACTGTGCCCACTTCAAGACCATACTTGAGGAGGAGGAAGGCCATGCCTTTTTCTCTGTGATCAAGGCATCTCTGCTTCCAAGCAGGAGGATGGAGAGGACTGTCTGCTGGGTTAACTTTAAGTGACATCTGCCATACCTCCTATGCATGCTTCCGTCCCTGCCTACCTTCTCCTCACATGGCTTATCTGTAGCCAGTGCCTCTGAACTTTGTTTGCTTCTAGAGGTCATGATCCGAAATACATTGGGAGTTCTAAAGGGTTAAGTAGGAACCCCATCCAATATGTTTTTTTGTTTGTTTTATTTGCACATTCTGTCTCCCTTAATACAGCATAAAGTCTTGAAGAATAAAGATTGTCTCATGCTCATTTTTGTTTCCAGTACCCAGCCCAGACCCTGCTTGATGGTTTCTGTTTAAATAGCGTTGTTAAATGAAATAAGTGTGTCTGAGACTTGAAATTTAATGAGAAATTCATGCAGATTAGAGTAGGAATGAGGTTCTAGTTCAATAAAGGACCTATGAGTATAGAGTAGAAGAGTGATTAACCAAAATGCCTGATAAGTAGAAACTCAGATATTGGCACCTACCTTGCTGTTGATTTGCAAAGTAATCTCCTTTGCACCTAAAGGCAGTTTCTGTCCGGGAAGGGAGGAGGAGCTGGGAATAGTGTGAATGAGCTGGTCTAGCATAAATGGTGTTATGTGCATGTGTGTGAATGTGTACTGAGTCACGTGGGATTCTTCATGGTCAGTAACCTTCACCTCAAGTCTAGTGGGTATGGCTTCTACATATATTCTCTTACCTAGACTTGCTGTTGTGGCTAAGCCACAAAGCTGAAGTTCCCTGGGATTTGGGGTCATTTCAGGAGTAGCAGCTCTCACAGGACATCTGCATTTCCCATAGGCTTCGCCTGAGAGCAGAATAGTTTGGCTAAGGTACTTACATTTGGAGGTTAATTTGTTATTGCAGCCTAATCTGTTTATGTGAAGGAGAAGCTGAAAAGTCAAGAGAGAGGACTTCTTTGAGGAAGTTGTCAAAATTTTGTAGCATGTTCTTTTCCTTGCCCTGATGGGAAAGGGGAGGTGGGTACCACCCTTTCACTTCTACCTAGTTAGAGGGGCCTCAGAGGGGCCATGCAGAGAGCTGGACATCTTCATCTGGGGACCATAAGGAGGCACTGAGACTGTTGGATCCAGAGCAGGAAGTCTGAAGGTGAGATACTATGGCCAGCAGGAGAGCTGGCTGCTTTGGGAGTAGGCTATGCTTCTGGAGTTTGCGGGACAAGGATGGATGAGATAAAGTAAGAGCCAAAAATTGACCTAGAGGGACTTTGTGAAAGTTAGCTACTTTTAGGGGTATTAGGACCTAACAGAGCCAGGCTGTGTCTGGGGTGCTGCAGGGGCAGGGCTGAAGAGTGAATTCAAAGCAGCTAGTTGGAGGAGGGGACATCAACCACTGGGCTCTTTTATACCTGTGCAAAAGAATCCCCAAGAGAAAGAATCAGCCTTAACCCTCTGCCATAGCTGGAGGCCATTCTTTCTTGATCTTGAATTCTCCTCCCTCCTCCCCCTGGAGAAAGCAGAGGTGACTTTTGAACTGAGGAAAGGGCCAGATGCTTTAGGTGGGGGGAATGGAGAATGTGGCCTTGACCCCACTCCTGAATGAGGAAGTAACTTTGCTATTAAGCATAGTTGACAGTTTTATTCTTGATTGAGAATGAATAGTTATATTATGAACAAAACCTGGGAGTCTAAAAGTAGAGTTTTCAAAAATATACAAGAATGACAGAAAAAATAGACAAAAATAATATAAAGAAGAATTAGTCCCACAGACCAGATTTGAAAGAGTGGAGAAAAATACCTGTGTGTTGTTTTATTTTTGCTTTGCTCCACTTTCTCTTTCAGAGGTATGGTTTCACAAACATCACATATGATACTGATTGTAATAACAGCAAAATAATTGAAACAGAATGTATGTTTGTGCTCAGTTGTGTCTCTTTGTGACCCCACAGACAGTAACCCTCCAGGCTTCTCTGTTCATAGGATTTTCCCAGCAAGAATACTGGGGTGGGTTGCCATTTCCTTTCCCAGGGAATCTTCCTGACCTGGGGATCAAACCCACATTTTCAGCATCTCCCACATTGGCAGGTGGGCTCTTTACCACTGAGCCACTGGAGAAGCCAAGCCACAAAACAGGACAGTAACCTGAAATATGCAAGAGGAGAGAGATCCTCTCTTGAGCGATCTCACAGAGTATGACAATGAATAATGTATCACTCTTCTAATTATAGAACATAATCTCCTAGTATGGAACAGGATACCAAGAACCAAAGTTTCATGAGCCTCCTGTACATAAACAGTTCAGTGTCTTAAAAAAAAAATCAATTAATTGTAATGCAAAATTGCTTGACAAAACCCAGAGGAAAATTTAACAATAATTTTCCTAAACACCTTTTATTTTTGGCAACAATAAAAACAGCAAAACTGGAGATTATACTCTACAAACATGTTCCACAAAGAAATAGGTAATTACATTTTTATCAACTGCACTTCTTGCCTTTTTAAAATTGTGCATTTTATCCTCCTCTAAAATGTTTTCTCTTATCTACTGTTGCCCTGCAAGAGCAGCAAATGGTGTGGTGATAAGCTCAGTAATTATGGACACTGTAGGTTCTGGAAGATTTTCGTGGCTGGAGTCAATGGGCAGCATTATTATCTGAGGCCACACACTGGGTTAAGTGTCCTTCAGGATGAATCCTCAGAGGATCTCAGTGTGTCTTCTGTGTCATCAGTAGAGCCTAGTGGGGGGTAGGGCTGGATAATGGGTAAATGAAGGGCTTTGAAGACGGCTTTGGAGATGACAGCCCCCAACCAGCCCCCCCCTTCTCCACCTGACAACTGTGCAATTTTGGGCATCATTTAGCTCACTTAAGTCTCGAGTTTCTTCTTTACAATAATGTGGTTATGACCTCCTGAGGTTTACTTTGAAGGTTAAATGTGCTAACACACATAAAGCACTAACACAGTGCCAGATAAATAGCATGCTAAAGACTAATGAAGGGAATTATTTCAGGCTGATGATACAATGGCATTCACTAGAATGATAGAAGAATAGATGATGCTAAAAGGATAAAACAGTAATAATGAAATGAAAATTGGGTAACTGTAAAAGAAGACAATGATAAAACAATGTAAAATTTATAACAAAATACGTGCATGTCACAGGTCAAAGATATACCGTTTTCCACGTTCAAATTATTTTATAACTGTGAGAGACCTGACATTCTCATTTAAAATTGAGGAAAGAATTAATTATTTAACCCATTTAGGACTATTCCTTCTAAGCAGATGTATAGCAAGCATCTTAGAAGAATCAATACAGTTTGCTTCTGTCTCATTTCTGGTCATAATCTGCTTGGCTCACTCGCATTAGAGGATTCTCAAAGGCTTTGCTGCTAGTCCCTTCCAAATGTGTTATTGGTGCTCGAGCTGTATTTGAATTATCTTAAAAAGGTGGGGGTGGGGCTGAGGGTGGGGATGTGCTTCCCTGAATATGAGCTGATTGCTCTGTAGAGACCTCTGGTTCTAGAAATACAGGTGTATTTTAAAATCTCTCTTGCTTGCATGCAAAAGTGTCAGGGGATTGCTTCTTGCTGAGGGGCTGGGTTTTTTTAACCTAGTGATAAAAGTGAAAATCGTGTCTGACTCTTTGCTACCCCATGGACTCTACATGGAATTCTCTAGGCTGTATACTTGAGTGGGTAGCCTTTCCCTTCTCCAGGGGATCTTCCCAACCCAGGGATTGAACCCAGGTCTCCCATATTGCAGGTGCATTCTTTACTAGCTGAGCCACAGGGAAGCTCAAGAATACTGGAGTGGGTAGCCTATTCCTTCTCCAGTGGATCTTCCTGACTTGGGAATTGGACCAAGGTCTCCTGCACTGCAAGTGGATTCTTTACCAACTGAGCTATCAGGGAAGTCCTAACCTAGTGGAAAAACTGTGAATTCCTGGGAATAGTCACCCTGCTGTGTTTCCTTCCTGAACCTAAAGATCTTGGGTTTGCATCTTTGGAAGAATTGGACACTGTCGGCAGCTTTTTTTAAAAAAAGAATTTTTTTTTTTGTTGATGTGGACCATTTTTAAAGTCTTCATTGAATTTATCACAATACTGCTGTTGCTTTATGTTTTGGTTTTTTGGCCAGAAAGCATATGGGATCTTAGCTCCCCAACCAGGCTTGAACCTGCACCGCCTGCATTGGAAGGTGAAATCTTAACCACTGGACAACCAGGGAAGTTCTTGTCTGAAGCTTTGAACTTGCTGCCATTCAGCTCCAGACTCAGAGTGAGTCCTGAGCATCCTCAGAGGCAGTGGTACATACAGAAGGGACTGGGCTGATTGGTTTTTTTATAAAGACTGCCCAGGTGTTGGCTTGAGGAGATTCAAGGTAGAAGGAATGAGTGGAGACACAAACACCAAGTAAGGCAGTGTGCTCAGCTCCATTGGTGCCCGGGCACTGCCTGTTCAGGTGTTCTCTGGCTCACAGATTATTTTGACCCTTCCTGTTCTCTGCCTTTCTTAGATGGGATGCCATCTGGCCCTCCTCATGGGTATTATTTCTCAGACAGTGACAGTGACAGATAATGAACACAAACCATCCATTTTCTCCTGCCAGCAGCTCTCTAATACCCAAAAAGGCATATGTGTGGGTGCTATATACGTGGTGGTACCCCTCTTCCTCTCATTTATCTGATTCAGCTCTTTTTCTACGCCCCATGTTTACCTTCCTCATTAGTAACCTCCAAGAGGTCACAAACAGGACTCATCTCTTCTGTTTTCTTCCCCCTATAAAAACAGCATGTCAATTTTTGACTACTTAAAAAATTTGAAAATGAATAAAACAGGATTCTGAAACCTCACCACTGAGATATACTAGGTATTTACGTTGCTTTTCTATCTTGATTTGACCTTGTGTATGTATACAGTTGAAATTATACAACATATTGCATGTCATGTCTTATTTCCTATATTATTATATTATGAGCATTTCCTTATACCAATAAACATATTTCTTATAACTTTAATAGCTAAGACTATTCCATTGTACAGATATTTCTGATTTATTTAACCTTTCCCTTGTTGCTGTATCTAGTTTTTCACTGTCAAAGACAGTGCCACAGCAAGCATCGTTCTCCGTAAATCTTTGCTGGCCTCTCAGAGGTTGGGATACTCAGTGCTAAATGCTTTCCAGAGGACATGTATCCATTTGTAGTCCTCTCAGTCATGTCTCAGAGTTCCATTTTCACCAAACTTCCTTCCATTGCCATGAAGTGTCATATTTTACTGCCTATTAAAAAAAAAATGACATTCCACTGTTATTTCAATATACATGTCTCTGATAATTAATGTCATCTGTATAGACTACTTTACTTTTTGGGGCTCTGCTTACCCCCAAAGGATGATTTCTGCATTTATAGTCAATATGAACAGGAAGTCCAATATGCCCTCTTGACACCTCCCAGAAACACCTGCCTCCCTGCCTCATCTGAGAACCCCCAGGGTAGAATCTGTCTGACATCCAAGTGTCTAGGAATAAGGTAACTGGAGAATCTAATCGGTGCCTTCTGCCAGGGGCTGCTGAGGAGGTGCCGGTTGAAGGCTGGTCTTGTGAAGTTCAGATCCTCGCCCATGTGTCCCTCACGTGTTCACTCACTGTGTTCAAGCTCAGTCATGGTGTCAGGTTGGCTGGGCTGGGGGTGAGGCTCATGCTTGTTGATACTGTCCCTTGCTACCTGAATCTAGCCTGTGAGTTTTAAGGACCTTATAGTGCCTGAGCTGTTAGATACCTCCAGTCATTTTGAGGAGGTCCTTTTGGTGACCTAAGCATCCTTTCTCTCAGCAGACCTTAAGGAAACACCTGGTCCAGCCAAGGTTCTAGTTTAGAATCTGGGAGCTGGGGGGCAAGACTTGATCTCAGAGGGTTTTAGGCTGTTAATGAAGTGGATCTATTCCTTCTGAGAGATTTGCCTACCAAGGGCAGGGAGCTTTTCCTAAAGCTTGGGTGTGACAGTATCCTCTGGGGGGTCTGGCTGCCTGACTTTGAATCCTGGTTTTACCATTTCTGAGCTGCATAATCTTGTGCAGTTGCTTCATCTCTTTAAGACTTAATTTCCTCATCTGTGAAAGAGAGTTTATTTAAGTACTTTCCTTTTAGGATCCCTGTGAGGATTAAATGAGATAATCCATGCGAAGTGTATAATGTAGTCCCTGGTGCAAAGACATGCAACATAAGCTAGCCACAAAATTACTATGCTAAGTCACTTTAGTCATGTCTGATTCTTTGTGACCCCATGGACTGTAGCCCGCCAGGCTCTTGAATACTGAAGTGGGTTGCCATGCCCTTCTCCAAGGGATCTTCCTGACCCAGGGATCAAACCCATGTCTCTTGTGTCTCCTGCATTGGCAGGCAGTTCTTTCCACTAGCACCACCTGAGGAGCCCCAAAACATCCTATTGTATCCGAACAAAAGTTTTGCTACCAGGGGACTTCTTATTCATTATGTGGAGAAACTGCCTGAAATTTCCTTCTTGTTTAAAAAATTCTGTCTTAAATTCATTGATTAGTAAAGTTAAACACTCCTAATCCCACCTCTGGCTTTGCCATATTTATTTGCTATTTGCAAATTGTGGGTAAGCCATTTTGTGTTTTCTGCTTTCTTTTGATTTTTGAGTTAAACTTTTTATTTAGAGATAGCTGTCTATTCATATGTAGTAATAAGAAGTAAGACAGAGAGATTCCACGTAACTGAGATTCATTACCTGAGCAGCTCTGTGCATGTGTGTGTGTGTGTGTATTTACTTCTTTTTCCAAATTGTTTTTCAGATTCTATCATTTCTATTGCCCTATCTTCAAGCTCACTAATTCTTTCTTCTGTTCTCTACATTTTGATGCTGAGTCCATGCACTGAGTTTTTATTTAGGTTTTCTATCTTCCCATTCTAAAATTTCTATTTGATTCTTCTTTACATCTTCTGCTTCTTTGCTGAGATTTTCTAATTCTTGCTAAGTCTTTCTATGTTTTCATTTGTTTCAAATGTGTTTTTGATTGTTCCGTGAAACATTACATGATGGATGATTTAAAACCCTTGTCAGATAATTTTAACATCTCTGTATAGGTGTCTATTTTTCCCACATTCCCACTGAGGTCTTAGTTTTTTTTTTTTTTAATTAATTTTTACTTTTTAGTTTGTTTTGCTTTACAATACTATATTCATTTTGCTATACATTGGAGGTCTTAGTTTTTTGCAAGATGAGCAATTACTGATTGAAACCCGAACATTTAAGGTATTATGTTACAGACTCTGGGTCTTAGTTAGACCTCCTGTTTTAGCTGGCATTTGTAGCATCAATCTTTCAGAGGAAGGGAGCTCACCCTTGTTATTGACCAGCAGAGTGGGAACCCCAGGTCCTTCATCCCCTATGTTGACCCTCAAGGGTGGTGGGGCTCCTTCTTACTGCTGGGTGGGGGTAGAAGATTAACTCACCATGAGGTCTTTATGACACCTGTGCCTGGGAGAGGAGCCTTATCACAGCTCTCACATGGCCTCTGAGGTGTGGGGCAGGGCAGCCTCATTACAGTGGATGCTGGCGAAGTCTTGACTCAGTGCCAGGCCTCCTATGACCCCCAGCATGGCGCCTTGTTACTACTGGTAGGTTACTTACTTGGTGCTGTGATATTGCAGCCTTCCCACATGGTCTCCATAAAGTGGGGGTGGGGGACCTCATTGCTGCCCATTACATGCCTCTTGTTGTTGTTGTTCAATTGCTGAGTTGTGTCGACTTTTTGTGACACCATGGACTGCAGCTCACCAGACTTCCTGTCCTTCACTATCTCCTGGAATTTGCTCAAACTCATGTCCATTGTGTCGGTGATGCCATCCTACCATCTTATCCTCTGTTGTCCCCTTCTCTTCCTTCCCTTAGCCTTTCCAGCACCAGGGCTTTTCAGTGAGTCAGCTCTTCACATCAGGTGGGCGAATTATTGGATCTTCAGCTTCAGCATCAGTCCTTCCAGTGAATATGCAGGGTCTACTGGCAACTATGATTCAGAACTGCTCCCTACTCTGCCTTTTCTGCCATAACCCTTGTGGAAGAGTTTGGACACCTTCTTACAGACAAAAGAGGATGTACATCTAAGCTCCCCACTTGGCCTTTGCTGGCATGGGTGGAGTGGGCCAGAGTTTTATCTGTCATGTTTGACTAGAGGAGAGCATTAGGATCTAAAATTTATCTGCTTTGCTAGGCTGCTCTTTACGTGGTCCTTTCATTAGGAAGGTGCTTCCCTGGTGGCTCAGATGGTAAAGAATCTGTCTGCAATTGAGGAGACCTGGGTTTGATACTTGGGTTGAAAAGATCCCCTGGAGCAGGGAATGGCTACCCCTCAAATATTCTTTCCTGGAGAATTCCATGGACAAGGGATCCTGGTGGGCTACAGTCCACGGGATTGCAAAGAGTTGAACACTACTGAGCAATTAACACTTCATTAGGGAGAGTAGGCTTTTGGGGGCCTCTTTTCCTGTCTGCATCTATTGGCCTTTCCAGCTGAAGATGTCAGCTTCTTCAGCTCCAAGTCTGGGGTAGATATATGGGGAAAACCTAAGACATCATTCCTCAGGTACAAGGTCCCAGCTGGTCTGCCTCTTACCCTCCATCTTTCAAAGTCTTCTTGTTTGTTTTATCTGTAAATTCAGGGGCTTTAGTTGTACTTATTGGGATCAAGGAAACATGTTCCCCATAAGTGGAAGTTTCTCTTTGCCTCCTTTTCAAAAATAAAGTTTTACTGTTTTCCTTATAAACTTTCAAAAGTCATATGTTAAGGATGTCAACATCCTGAATGTAAGATCTTTTCCATATGTGGTTATCTGTATGCTTCTTTAAGACTTGTGCTACATTCACTTAAAAAAGTCATATTGATGATAGTGGTGATGTTGATGATGGTGCACCAGAAAGTATTAGCTAAAATCAAGTGCTCAGATATTTAGGCAAATTGTGTTCTCTGGGCTGTCTCCTGTTGCCATAGATAATTTTGAATTAGCTCCAAGGGAGTAAAGCCTTCATAGCAGATTCAAGGTTTGGCATGTCCTTGTCCTCCATGAGGATTTGAGACTTTTAGGGGACTGATTAGGAGACTGCTGGTAACAGGATCACCTTGGTCTCCAGCTGGGCTGAAGAAGTTCCTATCAGTGATCCATGCTGGCTCTGCCAAAGGACCTTGATGATGCCTTAGAGTCTTGGATAATTAGAGCTTCAGTGAAAAGCCTGTCCCCTTGGCAAAATGCTGGAGATCTTCCCTTTATAACACCAAAGCTGCAAAAATGAGAATGTCCTGAGTCTCAGCAACTTTGGGGACATTATTTATATGGCACTGTCACATACCTGCTGGACTTTCTGTTCTCTCCAATCAGGAAAGACTTCCAGGAAAATTGTGACCTTTGGGATGAGGGTTTTGGGTGATTCTACATCTTTTTTGCCCTTCATTCATTTATTCATTAATTGAATCATCTATTCCATTTTTCATCCACTTACTGGAGTACTACCCTTATGGCAGTACCCTTATGGCAGAAAGTGAAGAAGAACTAAAGAGCCTCTTGATGAAAGTGAAAGAGGAGAGTGAAAAAGTTGGCTTAAAGCTCAACATTCAGAAAATGAAGATCATGGCATCCGGTCCCATCACTTCATGGCAAATACATGAAGAAACAATAGAACCAGTGGCAGACTTTTTTATTTTGGGCTCCAAAATCACTGCAGATGGTGACTGCAGCCATGAAATTAAAAGATGCTTACTGCTTCGAAGGAAAATTATGACCAACCTAGACCACATATTAAAAGCAGAGACATTACTTTGCCAACAAAGGTCCATCTAGTCAAGGGTATGGTTTTTTCAGTAGTCATGTATAGATATGAGAGTATCACTATAAAGAAAGCTGAGCACCAAAGAATTGATGCTTTTGAACTATGGTGTTGGAAAAGACTCTTGAGAGTCCCTTGGACTGCAAAGAGATCCAACAAGTCCATCCTAAAGGAGATCAGTCCTAAGTGTTCATTGGAAGGATTGATATTTAAGCTGAAGCTCCAATACTTTGGCCATCTGATGTGAAAGAAAGAAAGTGAAGTCACTCAGTCATGTCTGGCTCTTTGTGACCCCATGGACTGTAGCCTACCAGTCTCCTCCATCCATGGGATTTTCCAGGCAAGAATACTGGAGTGGGTTGCCATTTCTTCTCCAGGGGATCTTCCCAACCCAGGGATCAAACCAAGGTCTCTTGCATTGCAGGCAGATGCTTTACCATCTGAGCCACCAGGGAAGCCCAAGAGCTGACTCATTTGAAAAGACCCTGATGCTGGGAAAGATTGAAGGCAGGAGGAGAAGGGGACAACAGAGGATGAGATGGTTGGATGGCATTACTGACTCAATGGATGTGAGTTTGGGTAAACTCCAGGAGTTGGTGATGGACAGGGAGGCCTGGTATGCTGTGGTTCATGGGGTCACAAAGAGTCGGACATGACTGAGTGATTGAATTGAACTGAACTACTGGAGAACTACATTATTTTCAGGAGGCATCAGGGAAACAAATGAAAAGCATCCTTTATCCTGGTAGGATGATCATGAGTAGGGGAGACAGTGACCATTAAACTTAAAGCCATGATGGACGTACAGGATCATCCCAGAGTGCAGAGCAGACTAGCTATGGACAGTCAGAAAGGGCTTCTCCAAGGAGGTGACTCATGGACTGAGTCTTGTTGAGAAAAGAAATTAGCCAAGCCAAGAGTGAGCAGGCATGCAAAGCTGACCACTGCAGCATAGGGATGTGGCTCCAGGATGGTAGGACCACAGAGTGGGAAAACTAGGCATGTGAGAGGTAATCCTGAGAGGGTGAAGAGGTTTGGTGCTGCGTGGCTTTACCATCAGGCAGCTGAGCCTAAATTTCAGCCTAAGGATGACATGTGACCATGAAGGTGGTTTTTTTTTTTTTTTTTTTGTGGAATAGTGGCACAATATTCCAGAAAGTTCACCTGACTATCTTGCAGAAGAATGGACTGGTGAAGGATGAGCCTTTGCTTGAATGTAATCACTGGCCACTTCAGTTTTGACGGAATTTGGTATCTTTATTTGCACCAGGATGGGAATGACTTAATATGACCATAAGAACAATATTTTTGTTGTCATTGTTGTGAATGAGGATTGGGAGAATGGAAGATGGCTCATATTTTGTGGTGAACACTTAAGCCATTCGATATAGGTGCGCATATATTAGCTGAAGTCTGAGACCTGTTGGCCTTTTTTTCTTACAAACTACAGGTAGCTGAGAGCTCTTATCACAGATGAACTCTTTACCACCCATTTGCTTATGTAAATAATAGGAAGGGCCTTTCTTTTGAGTTGTGAAGATTGTCTTGAAAGAGAAAATAGCTGCTTTGCAGTGCTTTGGGAAAATGATAAATACTGATGGTGAAAGAACAGAAAATGAAGGCCATTTCCCACTCATTTTCTTCCTTTGGATCAGAAACTACAAAAATGTAAATCAAACCTTGAAATGCTCCAGCAGAAACAGGAAAACACAGGGCAAAGGCTGTTTGAGACATAGCTAGTGAGTTTGGGGAGAGTGGGAGGTGGGGGTGAGATTTTCTGTCTCCAGAAAACAATATTACTTTCATCAAAAGAAAGAAAAACTAAGTTCTCTGGCTTCCTATGTCCTGAGGCTGAGTTTAATTAAGGCTAGAAAGGGCAGAGAGAAGTGATAAATAAAACAAAACCAAGATCTGTAGGAAACTGCCCTAGAGAAGTTAAAGGAGAGTGAGGTTGGTAATGATCATTACATGAGGGATGAGATATGTCAAGGGTAGAGGATGTCGTGTGGACAATATATGAAGCACCATATGGGAGGAGATAGTAAAATTCAAGCACCTTTTATAATAGCAGAACTAAGATGCAGGGTGCATGCCTGAGCACTGGTTCTTTGTAGTTTGACAAAATGGATCTATGATGTTTCCCTCTTTATCAACCTGAGGGATGAAAAATGTGGTACCTGCAAGGTGATGCCCTTGGCCTAGGGCCACTAAGTTTCACTGGAGACATGAGAGACGAACACTGAGTGATGGATAATTTGTATGGTAAGGATCACATTTCAGATGAACTTGGGGAAAGGTAATATGAACAAAAATACAACAAAAAGCAATGGGAATGCCTGGAGCAATTGAAAATCCAAGTTCTCAGATGCAGGGTGGTGACCTTAGGTTTGCCGGTTTTGGGTTGGGTGACTTAGGGCAAATCACAACTTCACTATTCATCTGTCAGTCAGAGAATGGGGGTAAGGTGCATGTACCTCATTTTAGGTATCATGATGCTGGGAGGGATTAGGGACAGGAGGAGAAGGGGACGACAGAGGATGAGATGGCTGGATGGCATCACTGACTCGATGGACATGAGTTTGAGTGAACTTTGGGAGTTGGTGATGGACAAGGAGGCCTGACGTGCTGTGATTCATGGGGTTGCAAAGGGTCGGACATGACTGAGTGACTGAAATGAACTGAAAAGGATTAAATGAATTAATGTGTGTAAGGCACTTAAATGGGGCTTCTATGATAGCTTAGTTGATAAAGAATCTGCCTGCCATGCAGGAGACCTGGATTCTATCCCTGGGTCAGGAAAATCCCCTGGAGAAGGGAATGGTGATCCACTCCAGTATTCTTGCCTGGAGAATTCCATGGATAGAGGAGTCTTGTGGGCTACAGTCCATGGGGTCTCAAAGAGTTGCACATGACTGAGTGACTAACACATACACAAGGCACTTAAATAATACCTGGCACACAGAGAATACAACATATAAAAAAGTTTAAAACTATTGCGATGAAGAATATCTGCTCAAGTTATTGGAGTGTCTGGGGACCAGATAGTATAAAAACAAAATTGTCACTGGGAAGCTCTGAACCAACTTGAAGAAGCATCTAGAATCAACGGAAATCACTATTAGCATCCAGTGGGGGATGGGAAAGATCAAGATCATAAATGGGTGCACAAACCATGAGTCAGGTGTGGGCTGGAAAAGGCACAGAATCATAGCCAGTCTGGGTCAAGATGGAGGTGGTCTGTAAACAGGGATTTGTGTCACCTTGTTTATTGCTATAAGCCCAGTGTTGAGAACAATACCTGATACATAGCTGGCCCTCTCTAAGTATTTGTTGATAAATGCTTTAGGTGTTGAGTGGACAGTGGACATGCAGGTCTGGTATACAGGAACAGAATCAGGATGGACAGAAGTTACAGGAAGGCAACATCAAAGGCCATAATTCCCACAGCAAGGAGTCTGGGTTCTCTAGAGTATCCAGAATTTAAAAAATCCTGAATTTAAGTAAGGAAGGCTGCTGCTGCTGCTGCTGCTAAGTCGCTTCAGTCGTGTCTGACTCTGTGCGACCCCATAGACGGCAGCCCACTAGGCTCCTCTGTCTCTGGAATTCTCCAGGCAAGAATACTGGAATGGGTTGCCATTTCCTTCTCCAATGCATGAAAGTGAAAAGTGAAAGTGAATTCACTCAGTCGTGCCCGACTCTTAGCGACCCCATGGGCTGCAGCCTACCAGGCTCCTCCATCCATGAGATTTTCCAGGCAAGAGTACTGGAGTGGGGTGCCATTGCCTTCTCTATGCCTTTCCTCCCTCCGTGTGGATCTCTGTCTTTCCTCTGACAGTCTACTTTGATCTAAAGGAAGTGCTTAACATCTAACGTTTCCCTTTTCTGTGGATGGAGCAAGGAAAAAAATCAAGTGAGTTTAATGAATAGTTGAAAGATTTCAGTTAGGTCTAAAGAATTTCTTACCAGCAAGGAGTGCTCAATACTGAAATCTGTTAGTTACAGAGTCAAGTGGGGAATATCTTCTGGTCTAAAAGATCTCTGTCAGTAGCACAAATTCTCCTTCTTTAGAAATATCTGTGACCCTACACGAAAGAGAATGAACAAGGAAAACTCATGAAGGATCTCTGCCCAGGAGGACGTGGAAGAGAAGTTGAACTTAAAGATGACTCAAAGATTTGCAGGCAGGCAAAGTGGAATCAGGATGAGAGGGATAGGGGTGATGTCCGAAGACTAGGTCAAGGCAAATAGCAGCCTTCTGTTTCCAGCAGATCAGAGAGGGTAGGAATCCTTGGTGTCTTCATGATTAGCTGTTTATTCTGGGTTTTTAGCCTGTTTGGGACATTGTGATAGATGCATAAGATTGTGGTGGTGGTGGTCTGTGCTTAGGTGTGAGTATATGGTGTATGTGTGTGGGTCTGTGTGGATGTCTGTGTGTTTGTATGAGAATAAAAATGGGGAATCTGTATTTTCAAATGCTGCCAAAGTGCTTAGAGATCCTCATTGTGGGTTTCCATGGAAACTCACGATTCTCTTTCAGAAACAAATGGCAGGATCTTTGAGAAAAGGGCATGGATACTCACATTTTATCTCTTTGTAATCTACCTATTTTGTGCATTTGTGAGGGGAAATGGGCTAAAGGAATGATTAAAATACTGAGAAATGTTTTAGTGGTTATTTTAACAAAAACAAAAAAAAGACATCGGTCATTGGGCTTTTGTTTTATACAGCTTTCACATAACACAGAGGTTATTTTCAAGAGTCTCTCTTTGATTTCTTACTTTACTTCAGCTTGTGTATCAACCAATTCTTGTTAAATATTTATGGACAAGATTAAAGACTTTATAAAACTTAACAGCTGGCAGCTGTCCTCGCCTAAAGGATAAAGCAGAAAGTTTTTATTTTAATTGTATAACTATGTGACTGAAATATCTAACCCCTAAGGGAAATACAAGAATTAAAATATGTAAAGCAATTTTTGAAAGGGAAAATCACACTTTACATTTCATAGTTTTTATTTCCTTGTGTAGTTTGTGTGAAGGTGAAGTTACAGTTGTTGCCTTTTGTAGTTTCCTAAGGTTGAAGCATGTTTCAATGTTTCAGAATGTTTCCTATTAAGATTCAGGTGGTAAAAATACACTTTTGGTCCTTGTTGTGACATAGATCACTCACCCTATTTCACTTCTAAGAATCTTTAACACAACTGTCTCATAACCAAGTTGTAAAATGAAAGAGTAAACTGAAACATTCTGGGGGTGTGGGTAGAGGGAGCTGTTAAACTGGCTGATATTGAATGTAATCAACAGAGTGGGGAGAGTGGTTCTTTTTTTATGTTTTTAAGCCAGCAACCACCTGACATTGAGTAGCCATACTGTTTGTATTGAGATTCGGATACTGATCTGAAAGACCCGTCTGATCTTGAACAAGTCATTTACCCGCTGTGATCTGACACGCAACTATAACATATGGGGCTTGGACAAAATATTTCCTGAGGGTTTTTCTTTTTTGAGTCTAAATATATAAGTCAGGGTTAGCAAGCAAAGGATCATGAACCAAATCCTGTCTCCTTACTGTTTTGTAGCTTCCCTGGTGGCACAGTGGTAAAGAATCCGCCTGCCAATGCAGGAGACCTGAATTCAATCCCTGAGTCAGGAAGATCCCCTGGAGAAGGGAATGGTAACTCACTCCAGCATTCTTGACTGGATATCCCGAGAACAGAGGAGCATGGTGGGCTACAGTCCATGGGGTTACAAAAGAGCTGGACGTGGCTTAGCGACTAAACAAAAACAAAACAAATTAAGAATGACATTTTTATTTTTTGAATTAATTTTTATTTTTTTAGTTTGTTTTGCTTTACAATACTGTATTCGTTTTGCTATACATTGACAGTAGAAAGAGTGTCAGACTTTGTTTTTTTGGGCTCCAAAATCACTGCAGATGGTGACTGCAGCCATGAAATTAAAAGGCGCTTACTCCTTGGAAGAAAAGTTATGACCAACCTAGATAGTATGTTCAAAAGCAGACACATTACTTTGCCGACTAAGGTCCATCTAGTCAAGGCTATGGTTTTTCCTGTGGTCATGTATGGATGTGAGAGTTGGACTGTGAGAAGGCTGAGCGCAGAAGAATTGATGCTTTTGAACTGTGGTGTTGGAGAAGACTCTTGAGAGTCCCTTGGACTGCAAGGAGATCCAACCAGTCCATTCTGAAGGAGATCAACCCTGGGATGTCTTTGGAAGGAATGAGGCTAAAACTGAAGCTCCAGTACTTTGGGCACCTTATGTGAAGAGTTGACTCATTGAAAAAGACCCTAATGCTGGGAGGGATTGGGGGCAGGAGGAGAAGGGGACGACCGAGGATGAGATGTCTGGATGGCATCACGGACTCAATGGACGTGAGTCTGAGTGAACTCTGGGAGTTGGTGATGGACAGGGAGGCCTGGCGTGCTCCGATTCATGGGGTCGCAAAGAGTCGGACACGACTGAGTAACTGAACTGAACTGATACATTGACATGAATCAGCCACGAGTGTACCTGAACTGCCCCCCTCCCAAAAAAAAGAATGACATTTTCAAATGGTTGGGGGGGGGGGGAATCAGTACAAGATTAATGCTTTGTGATACATGAAAATTATGTAAAATTCAAATTTCAGTGTTTATAAAGTTTTATTGCAACACAGCCAAGCTCATTCATTTATGAAGCTTTGTTCATCGCTATTTTCACACGCTATGTGTTCACTCTCTTATTTTTGCAGAAAAAGCTTTCCATCTCCTATCTGATTCTCAGTCATTGAAAAGAATCAATCAGGTCATCTCTGTTTGTTTGAACAGTAATCTTAATAGAACAGATAGTGTTTGGATAAAGTTTTTGTTAATTTTTTACTCTATTATTAAAAGGGAAAAATGTAGGTTTCCTCAAACGAAGCTGATAACTTTTTTGACATGAACCAATTTGTCTAGATAATTTTTCCTCTCTTAACCTCACGTGGGGAGTGTTAGCTGCATTCCTGGAGGAGTAGGGGCGGTAGGGGAATGTAAAGTATGGACTTGAACTTTAAAGAATCCATTCCTTCAAGGACTCCCTTGGTTACAAAATCTCAAACCTGAGCTCTGGCTGCCCAAGTGGCCCAGGGTAAAGTCACTGGTGGCCCCTGCCAATGCAGGAGATACAAGAGATGTGGTTTCAATTCTTGAGTTGGGAAGATCCCCTGTAGAGGAAAATGGCAACCCAGTATTCCTGTCTGGAAAATTCCATGGACAGAAGGAGACTGCCAGGAACAGTCCATGGCATCAGCCATGACTGAGCATGCACGCACTGCCATGCATTGCTAGAGACCTGAGTTCTGGGGAAAACCCTTGACTGGCTGACGTTCAAATGAAACCAATCATTAGCAGACCTGGGGAGGTAACCTTTACTGATTCCCTACTTTGTGCCAGCCTCAGTGTTAGATATTTGCATGCATAGTTTTATTTATTCTTTTTAATGACCTCATCTCCCAGGGGAGAGGGCCTGGGGAATGGAGAGTTTAGACAGCTGCTTAGTAGAAGAGGGTAGATTTCAGCCTGGGTCTGTCTGACTTCAGTGCTTATCTTCTTACAAAGTCAATTTAATATTTACAAAATCTCTCTTCTCAGTGAGGAAATTACCCAAAGAAATCAAAAGTAAATCCCAAAGATCTGCATTTACATCATAGATAAGTCCAGGAACCTCTGCCACTCTCTGTGGATATATTAAAACTCTACGTATCTTCCAATCTCTGTTTTCAAGTGTCAGAGATCTCCTTTATGAGACATTGCTTGTTTTTCACCATCTCACTTCTTTTGTTGACCTGTCTTTAAGAGATGACTCCCAGTGTGTAGAGCAACTCAGGGGCCCTGACACCTTGCTAACCGTTAGCAATTGGTACCTCCTCCATCCAGTTTGTTAAGAATGTTCCTGCACTGCCTGATTACATCTGGAGTTTTTTTTTTTTTAATCACAAATGTGTGCTGAATTTTGTCAAAAGCCTTTTCTGCATCTATAAATTATCATATGGTTTTTATCTTTCAATTTGCAAATATGGTGTATCACATTGATTGATTTGTGTATATTGAAGAATCATGGCATCCCTGGGATAAGTCCCACTTGATCATGGTATATAATCCTTTTAATGACTGTTGGATTTGGATTGCTAGTATTTGTTGAGGATTTTTGCATCTATTTTTATCAGTGATATTGGATTTCTTTCTCTCTTTTTTTGTAGTATCTTTATTTAGTTTTGGTATCAGGGTGATGGTGGCTTCATAAGATAAATTTGGAAGTATTCCTTCCTCTGCAATTTTTTGGAATAGTTTTAGAAGGAACTATTTAGAAGTTAACTCTTCTCTAAATGTTTGATAGAATTCACCAGTGAAGACATCTGGTCTTGGAGTTTTGTTTGTTTGGAGTTTTAAAATCACATATTCAATTTTAGTTCTGTGATTTGTTTATTCATATTTTCTATTACTTCCTGGTTTGCTTTTGGGAGACTGTACTTCTATGAGAATATGTCCATTTCTTCCAGGCTGTCCATTTTATTGGCATATAGTTGCTTGTAGTCTCTTATGATTCTTTGTATTTCCATGGTGTTTGTTATAACTTCTCCTTTTTCACTTCTAATTTTATTGATTTGAGCCCATTCCTTTTCATCCTTGATGAGTCTAGCTAAAGTTTTCTCAATTTTATTTATCTTCTCAAAGAACCAGCTTTTAGTTTCTTTTCTATTGTTTCCTCATTTCTATTTCATTTATTTCTGCTTTGATGTTTATGATTTCTTTCCTTCTTCTAATTTTGGGTTTTGTTTGTTCTTTCTCTGGTTGCTTTTGGTGTAAGGTTATGTTGTTTATTTGTGATTTTTTTCTTGAGGAAATATTGTATTGCTATAAACTTCCCTCTTAGAACTGCTTTTGCTGCATCCCATAGATTTTAGATCATCATGCCCTCATTTTCATTTGTCTCCAGGTAATTTTTATTTCTTCTTTGATTTCTTTAGTGATCCATTGGTTACTTAGTAGCATATTGTTTGGCATCTACATGTTTGTGGCTTTTATATATTTTTTTCTTGTAGTTTATTTCTAACCTCATAGTATTGTGGTTTAATAAATGCTTGATATGACTTCAATTTTCTTAAATTTACTAAGGCTTGCTTTGTGGCCCGCATATATTCAAGTCTGGAGAATGTTCTGTGTGCACTTGAGAAGAATGTATCCTTCTGCTTTTGGATGGAATGTTTTATAAATGTCACTTAAGTCCACCTGGTCTAAGTCTCAGCTAAGGCTTATGTTTCCATATTGATTTTCTGTCTAGATGAACCTATCCATTGATAAAAGTGGGGTATTAAAATCTCCTACTATTATTGGGTTACTGTTGATTTTTCCCTTTATGGACATTAGTATTTGCCTTATATATTGAAGTGCTCCTACATTGGATGCATATTTTCAGTTGTTATATCTTCTTGGATTGATCCCTTGATCATTATGTAGTGTCCTTTATCTCTTATAAGTCTTTAAAGTCTATTTTGTCTGATATGAGTATGCTGCTCCAACTTTCCTTTGATTTCTATTTGCATGGAATACCTTTTCCATTCCCTCAATTTCAGCCTGTATGTGTCCCCAGGTCTGGTTGAGTCTGTTGTAGACAGCATATATATAGGTTTTGTTTTTATATCCATTCAGCCAGTCTATGTCTTTTGGTTGGCACATTTAATCCACTTGTATATAAGGTAATTATTGATACATATGTTTTTAATTGCCATTTTTTTTGTTTGCATTTAATGGTATTAATTCTGATTGAAAGGCAATTAATAATATGAAAATGAGCAAATATATTTCAAACTTAATTAAGGAAACTTCAATTTCAGATAAAATTGTGTAAACATTTTGATCTTGATTTTCTCTTTCTTCTTTCCATCACTCTCTGTCTCTTTTGTGTATTTTATATGTATATACTATTGTTTGTATGTGTATACATTCACATGTGTTTATATTTTATAGGTTTTGACTTTGAAATTAACATTTTAAAAAATTTCTCATGGTTTCATCTGTAATCTCATTCAAATATATAAGATACTACAGTACTCACAACATTAAATTTAAAAAAAAATCTACATCTCTCTGAGGATTCTTATATACATTAATTTAATAGAACATTGGCCTAGGAATTGGATTATATCAGTGCTTTCTCCATCTCCTTCTTAACTCAATTTTCTCATTTTTGAATAGATGTTTTAACTTCTCCTAGAAATATCGCTCAAGATATAAAAGGTAATGTCTAGCTTTTGTTGGAGCCTCAAGATTGTATTCAGCTGTATTTTGCTCTTGATTTAAATCACAGGACTTATTTCTAGTTTAGGTCAATGATCCTAAATGAAATTGAGAAGGGGTAAGATATTAAACTCCTTGGATGCCAAATTTACTGACTGATCCTAATAAGAATCAATTTCATCTTGAGTAGTGATAAAAATTATAAAATCAAGAAAAAAATAGCAATTGGCTAATTATTGTGGTACATAGTTTGGCAAAATAACTAAATTGCTTTACCCTTTCTATCTCTTGAAAAACATGTCTTATTCAAAAAAGCTTTAGTAGTATGAAATCAATTTCATCTTGAGTAGTGATAAAAATTATAAAATCAAGAAAAAAATAGCAATTGGCTAATTATTGTGGTACATAGTTTGGCAAAATAACTAAATTGCTTTACCCTTTCTATCTCTTGAAAAACATGTCTTATTCAAAAAAGCTTTAGTAGTATGTAGGGTCTAGTGTATATATATATATTTTTTTCTTTAATAATTTTTATTTTTTAGTTTGTTTTGCTTTACAATACTGTATTCGTTTTGCTACACAAATTGCCATTTTCTTAACTGTTTTGGATTTGTTTCTGTAGGTCTTCTTTTCTTCCCTTCCTCTTTTGTTCTCTTCTTTTGTGATTTGATGACTATGTTTAGAATTGTGTTTCAGTTTCTTTCTTTCTTTTTTTTTTCTGGTGTGTCTGTCTATTGTAGATTTTCAGTTTGTGATTATCATGAGGCTTTGATGTAGCAGTCTATATACAAACAAGATTGGTTTTAAGTTGCTGGTCTTTTAATTTCAAATGCATTTCCAATATTTTATGCTTGTGTTCTTCCCTTCTCAAAATTGCTGGTTTTGATATCAGATTTTGTGTGGATGATTTTGTACCTTTACTGTGTTTGCCTTTACTGATGAACTTTTCCATTCTTAATTTTTCTTGTTTCTAGTAATGGCCTTTTCTCTTCTACTTAGAGAATTTCCTTTACATATGTTGCAAAGCTGGTCTGGTGGTACTGAATTCTATTTGATTGTTTGAAAATCTTTTATTTCCCCATCAAAACTGAATGAGAGCCTTACTGAGTAGAGTGTTCTTGATTATAGGTTCTTCCCTTTCATCACTTTAAATATATCATTCCACTCCCTTCTGGCCTGCAGAATTTCTGCTGAGAAATCAGCTAATAACCTTATGGGAGTTCCCTTGTATGCTGTTTCATTTCACTTGTTGTTTTTAATATTTTTCTTTGTCTTTAATTTTTGTCAACTCTATTACTATGTATCTTGGCACACTCCTCCTTGGGTTTATCCTGCCTATTACTCTTTGCACTCCTGGATTGAGTGACTGTTTTCTTTACCATGTTAGGGAAGTTTTCAGCTCTTATCTCTTCAAATATTTTCTCAGGTCTTTTCTCTCTCTCTTCTCCTCATGGGACCTCTATAATGCAAACATTGATATGTTTAATGTTGTCCCAGAAGTCTTTTAGACTGCCTTCATTTCTTTTCTTCTTCTTCTGTTTCTTTCTTTATTCTCTTTCTTAGCAGTGATTTCCACCATTATGTCTTCCAGTTCACTTATCTGTTCTTCTGCCTCAGTTATTCTACTATTGAGTCCTTCTAGTACATTTTCCCCTTCAGATATTGTATTGTTCATCTCTGCTTGTCCTTCAGTTCTTCTAGGTCTTTGTTAAACATTTATTGCATCTTCTCAATCCTTGCCTCCATTCTTTTTCCAAGATCCTGGATCACCTTCACTACCATTATTCTGAATTCTTTTCCAGAAGATGGCTTATCTCCATTTCACTTAATTGTTCTTCTGGGGTTTTATCTTGTTCCTCCATCTGAGACATATTACTCTACCATTTCAGTTCAGTTCAGTCTCTTAGTCGTGTCCGACTCTTTGCGACCCCATGAATTGCAGCACACCAGGCCTCCCTGTCCATCACCAACTCCCGGAGTTCACTCAGACTCACAGCCATCGAGTCAGTGATGCCATCCAGCCATCTCATCCTCTGTTGTCCTCTTCTCCTCCTGCCCTCAATCCCTCCCAGCATCAGAGTCTTTTCCAATGACTCAACACTTTGCATGAGGTGGCCAAAGTACTGGAGTTTCAGCTTCAGCATCATTCCTTCCAAAGAAATCCCAGGGCCCATCTCCTTCAGAATGGACTGGTTGGATCCCCTTGCAGTCCAAGGGACTTTCAAGAATCTTCTCCAACACCACAGTTCAAAAGCATCAATTCTTCGGCACTCAGCCGTCTTTACAGTCCAACTCTCACATCCATACATGACCACGGGAAAAACCATAGCCTTGACTAGACAGACCTTAGTTAGCAAAGTAATGTCTCTGCTTTTGAATATGCTGTCTAGGTTGGTCATAACTTTTCTTCTAAGGAGTAAGCGTCTTTTAATTTCATGGCTGCAGTCACCATCTGCAGTGATTGTGGAGCCCCCCAAAATAAAGTCTGACACTGTTTCCACTGTTTCCCCATCTATTTCCCACAAAGTGATGGGACTGGATGCCATGATCTTCGTTTTCTGAATATTGAGCTTTAAGCCAACTTTTTCACTCTCCTCTTTCACTTTCATCAAGAGGCTTTTTAGTTCCTCTTCACTTTCTGCCATAAGGGTGGTGTCATAAAGAGTAAGTGTCTTTTAATTTCATGGCTGCAGTCACCATCTGCAGTGATTTTGGGGCCCCCCAAAATAAAGTTTGACACTGTTTCCACTGTTTCCCCATCTATTTCCCATGAAGTGATGGGGCCAGATGCCATGATCTTCGTTTTCTGAATGTTGAGCTTTAAGCCAACCTTTTCACTCTCCTCTTTCACTTTCATCAAGAGGCTTTTGAGTTCCTCTTCACTTTCTGCCATAAGGGTGGTGTCATCTGCATATCTGAGGTTATTGAGATTTCTCCCAGCAATCTTGATTCCAGCTTGTGTTTCTTCCAGTCCAGAGTTTCTCATGATGTACTCTGCACAGGGAATGAGGAGACGTGTCTAGAGTCTACCAAAAACTCCTAGAACTAATATGCATTCAAAAAGTTTACATGCTATGAGATCAATATGTCAATATATCAATATATAAATATGCATTTCTATAAACTGGCAGAATACATAAAAATCCAAATTAAAAATAAATGCTATATTATACGTATGTATTTGGTTTTTTCCTCATTTTATTTTTGATTTTCTAACTTATTGTAAGTTTACAAAAGTTGTTTCCTATAATTATATCACAACAATGTACCTGAAAACACAGCTCCATTATCCTGCATGGCTATCATGATTGGTAGTAGGGTCACAGTAAAGACAGCATGAGTTCATATACCTATAGTTTCCTACACAATTCCTGGAACAGGGTAGAAAATTGCTTTATTTTGGTTACTAGTAAATATTATTATTAAATTATCTTGGACAGAATAATCTTTCAATAAATATTCCTTTATTTACCTCTTCTCCATGACTCAATTTATATTAAAACTCCAGGAATTTTTTATCTTGTTTTTTTTTTTTTTTTTTAATGACAAATAGATAACATACAATGATTTCCCAAGCTAGGCTTTAATTTCCTGAAGACCACAGATATTTTCATGCACTTTTGCTCCTTAACCATAAATATTGGTCCCCAGACAACATTAAACGTGCAGAAATTGATGTGGTTGAATTTTTCTATTATTTTATGATATAATGATCACACGTATTTTAAACTCATAATATGTACTTCACTCTTTCAAATGACTTAGGAATTACCTTTTTTGAAAATAAGGTAAAATCTTATGTGTCCATCAACAAATATTTCATTTCTGTTCTCACTTCTACTGTTAATTAGATGAGTTTAGAAGTCTCGTCCTCTGCAGGCATCCACTGAGAATCAAATGCTCCCAATAAAAATTCACCAGCATTTTCTGAAGTGAATAGGGTTGGTGATAACATTTTGTAACTGTGAAGTCATTGTTCTAAAACCTGTAGATAATCAGTCTATTCTGGAAAAAGAAGTCAATCAAATTAAATATTTGGTATCACTGTAGACTAGTTTTTAACTGAGTAAGCCATTTTATTTTTCAACTAGGCTTTGTAGAATGATTTAGTGAGTCTTGGTAAAAATTATTATATGTTACTATCATTTAAGTTGATACTGTAGGTTCTTATTATTGTTATTAATCATAATTTAAATTACTGTTTAAAAAAACCTTTCTTAAAGGTGACATCACTGACTCAGTGGACGTGAATTTGAGCAAACTCTGGGAGATAGTGAAAGTCAAGGAAGCCCGGCATGCTGCAGTTCATGGGGTCGCAGGGAGTCAGACAGGACTTGGCGAATGAACAACAATAACAACAAAGCTTTTTTCTTAGAGGAGAAATAAACGTTCCCTAGATACTGTCACTTTCCCTGACATTTTTTTTTCATGTTCTAAACAACCAGAAGAAATAAGAAATCATGTAAATGGTTGTTTGAGACACAAGCAAGTTGATCTTGCTAAGCCAGTGTCTTAAGAAATGGTGATTGATCACAAAGTGGTCAGTTTCCTGTGTGTGCTAAGGACGCGAGAGGAGGAACTAACGTTGTCAGATTAGAAACACAAAGGAATTTTTCTAGTTAGAATACCGATTGGGGATTCTGAAGAAGTAAGAACTAAAAGGTGCCTAAGCATATTGGAAGCCACTCCCGTTGATTATTTGCAAGCATGCCACCAATGCTATGGGCTTGTGGACAGTAGGACTGCACAGCTATCCTCGATGCCAGCATTTTAGGCAGGACAAGAATAACGCAGGATCGCTGAGAGTTCAAAAGTCTTTCTTTGGGCTAGAAGCACATTACCTCGGTGTGGTGGTGCAGTTTACCTTTTATTATGGTAAATGGTCACTTACTTTGTGGGTCACAGTTCTCAGCAATCCACTCACACCTCATTTACTCTCACCCAACCCTCTGGGCCTGTTTCTTTAATACACTTTTGGGAAGACTAGGTGTGGAGAAGCCAATTAACTTGTCCAAGGTCGGGCAGCTAGTGAGTGGCAGTGCTGTGAATTTGGACCAGGTCTTGTGAACTCTAAAATCCTTGCTGCTGAGCTACAGTGCTACAGGAATGGAAAATAAACTATTATTTTAATTATATTACAGTGAAAGTGTCAGTCGCTCAGTCCTGTCCGACTCTTTTCAACCCCATGGACTGTAGCCCACCAAGCTCCTCTGTCCATGGAATTCTCCAGACACAAACACTGGAGTGGGTTGCCATTCCCTTCTCCAGGGGATCTTCCCAACACAGGGATCGAACCCAGGCCTAAGTGAATTAATTATTACTTAATACATGCAGTTTTTTTTTTTTTTTTGGCCATGCCCTGTGGCATGCAGGATCTTAGTTCCCCAGGTAGGGATGGAACTCAGGCCCCGCATAGAGAGGCATGGAGTCTTAAACCCTGGACCACCAGGAAGTCCTCATGCAGCTCTTGACAAACACCATCTTTTCAAAACATGACATTGGGCATCAGGTAGTAAAAGAAATTACAGCAAACTCACCATACAACAGCAAGTTCCCAGTGCAAGATATTATTCAGTTGGCTGCATAGTCTTTTTCTGTTAAAATTCTCCATTGAAGGAAAACACATTACTTCCTAGGAGAAAGGACCTGAGTTCTGAGCAAGTTTGAAGCAGAGAGAGAAGACAGGCTGATGGTGGAAGACACGGCTCTGTGAAGGAGGAAGGCTTCCAAAGCAGGAGTCGGGGTCCCTGGGCACCATTACCTCTGTCCCATGCTGCCATTGACCACAATTCCCACCCAGATGTTTGTGAAGAACAGGCGGCCACTGATGGCTGTTTATTTCACTGGCGTCTGGGAAATCTGGCAGAGCTCACTGCCCCTTCCTGGTCTGGACACTATCTAAGCCCTAGAACCCTAGGAAAGGCACTGGACACTTACTATTGAGGNATGAAATACTCCCTTGGTATCTCTAATTTTCTTGAAGAGATCTCTAGTCTTTCCCATTCTGTTCTTTTCCTCTATTTCTTTACATTGATCACGGAAGAAGGCTTTCTTATCTCTTCTTGCTATTCTTTGGAACTCTGCATTCACATGCTTATATTTTTCCTTTTCTCCTTTTTTTTCCACTTCTCTTCTTTTCACAGCTATTTGTAAGGCCTCCCCAGACAGCCATTTTGCTTTTTTGCCTTTCTTTTCCATGGGGATGGTCTTGATCCCTGTCTGCTGTACAGTGTCACGAACCTCAGTCCATAGTTCCTCAGGCACTCTATCTATTAGATCTAGGCCCTTAAATCTATTTCTCACTTCCACTCTGTAATCATAAGGGATTTGATTTAGGTCATACCTGAATGGTCTAGCGGTTTTCCCTACTTTCTTCAATTTAAGTCTGAATTTGGTAATAAGGAGTTCATGATTTGAGCCACAGTCAGTTCCTGGTCTTGTTTTTGTTAACTGTATAGAGCTTCTCCATCTTTGGCTGCAAAGAATGTAATCAATCTGATTTCGGTGTTGACCATCTAGTAATGTCCATGTGTAGAGTCTTCTCTTGTGTTGTTGGAAGACCGTGTTTGCTATGATCAGCGCCTTCTCTTGGCAAAACTCTATTAGCATTTGCCCTGCTTCCTTCCATACTCCAGACCAAATTTGCCTGTTACTCCAGGTGTTTCTTGACTTCCTATTTTGCATTCCAGTCCCCTATAATGAAAAGGACATCTTTTTTGGGTGTTAGTGCTAAAAGGTCTTGTAGGTCTTCATAGAACTGTTCAACTTCAGCTTCTTCAGCTTTACTGGTTGGGGCATAGATTTGGATAACTGTGATATTAAATGGTTTGCCTTGGAGATGAAAAGAGATCATTCTGTCTTTTTTGAGATTGCATCCAAGTACTGCATTTCGGACTCTTTTGTTGACCATGATGGCTACTCCATTTCTTCTAAGGGATTCCTGCCCAGAGTAGTAGATATAATGGTCATCTGTGTTAAATTTACCCATTCCAGTCCATTTTAGTTCGCTGATTCCTAGAATGTTGACGTTCACTCTTGCCATCTCTGTTTGACCACTTCCAATTTGCCTTGATTCATGGACCTGACATTCCAGATTCCTACTCAATATTGCTCTTTATAGTATCGGACCTTGCTTCTATCACCAGTCACACCCACAGCTGAGTATTGTTTTTGCTTTGGCTCCATCCTTTCATTCTTTCTGGGGTTATTTCCCCACTGATCTCCAGTAGCATATTGGGCACCTACTGACCTGGGGAGTTCCTCTTTCAGTATCCTATCATTTTGCCTTTTCCTATTGTTTACGGGGTTCTCAAGGCAAGAATACTGAAGTGGTTTGCTATTCCCTTCTCCAGTGGACCACATTCTGTCAGACCTCTCCACCATGACCCGTCCTTTTGGGTTGCCCCGGTGGGCATGGCTTAGTTTCATTGAGATAGACAAGGCTGTGGTCCAAGTGTGATTAAAATGACTAGTTTTCTTTGAGTATGGTTTCAGTGTGTCTGCCCTCTGATGCCCTCTTTCAACACCTACCATCTTATTTGGGTTTCTCTTACCTTGGGTGTGGGGTATCTCTTCACTGCTGCTCCAGCAAAGCGCAGCTGTTGCACCTTACCTTGGTTGAGGGGTATCTCCTTATCGGCACCCTTCCTGACCTTAACGTGGCATAGCTCCTCTAGTCCCTCCTGTGCCTGCGCAGCCACTGCTCCTTGGACATGGGATTGTTACTCCTGGCCGCTGCCCCTGGCCTCAGCTGTGGGGTTGCTCCTCCCAGCCACCACTCCTGGCCTCGGGCATCTGGTTGCTCCTGCCGGCCACCACCCCTGGCCTTTGGCACCACTCCTGGCCTCGGGCGCCCGCCCCTGGCCTCAGATGTAGAGGCTCCTCTCGGCTGCCGTCCCTGGCTTCAGACGCGGGGTGGCTCCTCTCAGCAGCCACCCCTGACCTCGGACATGGGGTAGCTCCTCTCCGCTGTGCTTAGTGTGCTGGTCGCAGCCACCTGCGATTTCAGTTTCTGTTCTGCTATCTTATGGTGCATGAGGCTATCTAAGAGGCTTGTTCAGGCTTCCTGATGAAAGGGACTGGTGGTAGGTAGAGTTGGTTCTTTTCCCTCTGGTGGGCAGGGCCATGTTCTGTGAGATTGTAAGCTGCCTGGCTGCTGATGGGTGCGGCTGTGTTCACTTCCTGTCAGTTGTTTGTCCTGAGGTGACACAGCACAGAAGACTACAGGCTGTTTGGTGGTGCTAATAGTGACCTCCAGGAGGGCTCATGCCAATGAGTACTTCCCAGAACTGCTGCTGCCAATGTCTTTGTCCCCACAGTGAACCACAGCCACTCCCTACCTCTGCAGGAGACCCTCCAATACCAGCAGGTAAGTCAGTCCTAGATTCTCAGGAGGTCACTGCTTTTTTTCCTCTGGATATTGGTGGGCATGAGACTTTGTATTCACCCTCAAATGGTAGAGTTTGTTTCCCCCCAAGTCCTGTGTAATTCCTGTGACCAAACTCCACTGTCCTTCAAAGTGAGGTTCTTGGGCGTGGGCGGGGCAGTGCGGGGCGGGGAGCGCCTCCTTCTATTCCCTTAGGCTCAAAAGCCTGATATGAGGCTCAGAACTTCCACTCCAGTGGGGAAACTTTTGAAGCATAATTACTTTCTAGTCTGTGGGTTGCCCTCCCAGTGCTGTGGGATTTGATATCATTGTAATTGCATCCATCCTACCATATTATTGTGGCTTCTTCTTTGTCTTTGGATGTAGAGTATCTTTGTTGGTAGGTTCCAGTGTTTTATTTGTTGTTGTTGTTGATGATTATTCAGCAGTTGTGATTTTGGTGTTCTCCTAAGACGAGGTGAGCATATGTCCTTCTACTCCACTGTCTAGACTGATTACCTTCCCCAAAATGGCATTTTAGAAAGAGATTCTTCAGTTCACTGAGAAGAAAGCCTCTCTGTTATCTTAATGGGTCTTACTATGCTTTCTTCCTTTTGACCAGAACTGATAGAGGTACTACACAGCACTCAGTCAGTGCCAACTTTCCAAATACTGGACTTATCACTCATTCAAGCTCCAGGAATCTTCACGGAGTTGCAGCATGGTGGTGAAGAATATGAGCTCTGGAGTTAATAGATTTGTGTTTTCAGTTCCAATTCTGTCAGTTACAAGTTGTGCCATCTTGGGCATGTACTTAAGTTCTGTTTCCTTATTTGTAAAATTGAAGTAACACTAGCATTTATCCCACTTATTAGCACTTGTCTTGAGTATTAGATGAGAAAATGTATGTACAGCACTGATATGACAGCAATCATACTTATGCTGCTAAGGTAATAGGAGAGCTACCCAATCATGATTGCTTTTTGGTGACAGGACACTCAACTGTTGATGTTTTAATTTACTCTACAAGTGTTTAGTGTAGACATTTGGGAGAGAAGAGATTTAGGAGAAAATTTGAGGAGTCTTTTTTCTTTTTTTTTTGCTCTCTCTGCCTTTCCTGACCACATTCTGCCCTTACATCATGAGTATCTTTCTTTTTTCTTTTTTTCATGAGTATCTTTCATTTGTTTCTTTAACTATTGGGGATAGTTTTTCCCAGCATCCTTCTGCATCAGCCTGTGGCAGTGCTGGGTGGATGGACCACATGTTTATGAGCATAACATGTAGCCCAGGCCTCTGTCACACTTGTGAATCCTGATCCCCACCCCACATGCGGATGGTGAGTGGTTGGTTTGAGGGTTCCTGTTCTCCTCAGCTGGTCTCTAGGCATAGAGGAATAATGCAGACCAATTTGAATATTTACTATGTGCCAGACATTATTCTAAGCACTTTGTAGGTATTAACTCTCACAACCCTGCCCATTTTAGAGGTAAGGAAATGAATGGAGAAAAGTTAAGTAACCTGCCCAATATTATACAGCTGGCAAAACCAAGAATTAAACCTGAACCATCCAGTTTCAGAAGCCAAGATGAGACAAGCTGAGTGGCTTGGTGTTTTTCCGTTACCAAGAGCGCATTCCAAAATCTCTGAAAAAATGTGCAGCTTCAATGAATACTTATGACAGGGGTATTGTCATTCAGATCCCCAGCTTTGTTTTCTTAGGGAAAAAATCCAACTACAAAAGGATTATACTTGGAGTCATCTGAAAACCAACTTGAAGGCTGTGATTGTCCTTTAGAAATGAAAACCTTTTTTGCCTTGTGCTTATGGAGACTTTATTTCTGTGTATAGAGAGTGGTGGTGTTGGGAATTGGAGGTAGGAAGTTGGATGATCTGTGAAAATAAGTGGATTTTCTCTGATGTTTAATCCACTAATTATGCAGAGCAAAATTGGATCACACTTGTAATTTAGTTTTTACTATTTGCATTAAGAAATGTTGTTGGCAGAGTTGTGAACAGGAAAAAGGAGAAGGACATTGCAAATCATCACTTAATGTGAACAGAGCAAATGGTAATTTTATGTGGGTGAGAGTTGGGTGAGGTGTTGCATTTGGACTGCTCTATGTAGCTAATGGAGCTGCAGGAGTGATGGCTAAAGTGGCAGCAGATAATATTAAGGAAAGTAATGTGGAAAGGAATTTGACTATAAGTCATCGTGACTACTCTGTTTGCATACAGGATGAGGAGTGAAATGCAATGCGTGGATTCTTTTTCATCAAGTTTAAAGGAACTGTCACCCCCAAATTGGCTGTAATGATAGAAATTTCAGGAAGGTGATAAATTTTTGGATGAAAATATAGGGCTGGTCTGTACTAGGACCTTTCTTCAAGTTTGCTTAGAGCCTATGGCTACCATCTTATCTTTTGTGTGTAATAATAGTGCTCATCTCTGTCATGGGATGACTTTTATGCCCCAAACATCTTGAAGCTCCTTGGGGAGGTACTTCAATCCAGTCTTCATGGTTTACCAAACACCATCAAATGCTAACGTTCTGAATAAAGTATCAAAAAGGTGAATTTCTTCTGATGTAGAAAAGAGAAAGACCCAGAATGAAAGTAGCCCTAGGTGGAATGTGTGTGGGGAGAGGAAAATTTTGTAGAAAATTTCTGTGGTGTTGGCTGGGATTGTCTCTGCCCAGTACTTTTGCTCATGTCTCTCTTCCTCACTCTCTGTCTGTCCATGTCTTTCTATTATTTCTTACTAGAAATGATAAAATTGTCTTTCAGAAGGAGGCCTGCTTCAAAGCCTGTGGTTCAATTTGGGACCCAGTTGACACCATTCTCCACTTGGGAAGCTGTGTTTCTGACACCTACCCACCAGGCGGGTCCTACCCCATCTCCTATTTGTGAGAATGAGAAATGGTTCCAGATATTGCTAGATATTCCCCAGAGGGAACACTGCCCTTGTTTGAGAACCATTGGTATAGCCCATATACCATATGTTTTATAGTAAAACATAAAAATTTTTTTAAAATATCACTTTCTCAGGACACATTAGCTCACCTTCAAGACTAACTTAGGTCTCTTTATTATATGACTATCACAATCAAATTTTTGGTGTGTAAATAATTCATAAACTTTTGTATAAATATTTTATTAACTTGGAGACTCTTAGTGCCTCAGTTTATACATTCAGTTTAGACCCGGGTTCGATTCCTGGGTTGTTTTTATTTGTAAAACAGGGGTAATGCTTTCATGCACTGGAGAAGGAAATGGCAACCTATTTCAGTATTCTTGCCTGGAGAATCCCAGGGACAGAGGAGCCTGGTGGACTGCTGTCTATGGGGTCACACCGAGTCGAACACGACTGAAGTGACTTAGAATACTAGAGATAAAATATCTAGCATCTCAAAGCATAATAGGCCTGAAAATGGCAGTTACTGTTCTAACACTTTCTACATGGAATATAAAATCAGAACCATGATTGCACATTCAATAAGCATGAACCAAACATAACTGGTTTTCCCACAAGTTTTTTTAAAATTCATAGCAAGTAGACACTTGCTTTATACCAGCAAACAGATGACTGAGTTATAGGAGAAAATAATAGAAAGAAGATGTAAATAGAGAAAATTATATTTGTTAATTTATTTGAATTGGGAAAATGGCTAATGTTTGATTTTAGAAGGAAAGAACTTGGTTTAGCTCAAGGAACCCCAGGACTGAGTAGGGCATATTTTATGAGCCATAATTCCTAACAATATATACAAAGTTTATTTATTTATTTTTGGTTCTTTGGTACATCCATTAGTCCCTCAGATTCCTGAAGAACGAATCTTCACATTTGCTTCTGCTTTTTTCTCCCCAGAAGCTTGGCCAAAGCAAAAACCAGTTCCCCAGCATGGCAGTGACACTTTCCAGCTGAGAATTAGGCTGACTGATCTGTTTCTCAGAAGCTCCTGAAGGCTGGCCCTACTGAGGAGAAACCAAAGAGAATCATTTGGAAGTGAAAGTTGGCAGTATCTCACCTCCTGCCCACACTTGCAGCTGTAGTTTAAGTGTCATGCTCCAGGAAGTCCTAGCTTTGCTAGAAATTACAGGGGAAAATGTAATCTTGGGGACCAGTAGGACTGCAAAGAGATCCAACCAGTCCACTCTAAAGGAGATCAGTCCTGGGTGTACTTTGGAAGGACTGATGCTAAAGCTGAAACTCCATTACTTTGGCCACCTCATGTGAAGAGTTGACTCATTGAAAAGACTGATGCTGGGAGGGATTGGGAGCAGGAGGAGAAGGGAACAACAGAGGATAAGATGGCTGGATGGCATCACCGACTCGATGGACATGAGTTTGAATGAACTCCGGAGTTGGTGATGGACAGGGAGGCCTGGCGTGCTGCAATTATGGGGTCACAAAGAGTCGGACACGACTGAGTGACTGAACTGAACTGAACTGAATGGATGCAGTGATTGTTCACAGCCCTTTGTCACCTGGAGAATGAGGAGATGAGATCTTGCAGTCACAGTTGAGGGAAGGCAGATCAGGGCTGTGGGGGTGCCTCCCACTGCTAGTTTCTAAGGCTTTCCTAAGTCAAATGTTGGGAAAGTACAGAACAAGGTGGGGAAAGTACTCCCTTTTTTCAGGGTGCTACCAGAGGAGACATACAATTTACCAGGAATTGTCCTTAAGAATCTCCCGGGTTGATGGATCTTTTCTCTTCTGGCATCATTCTCTTCTTTGTCTTCCAAGTCTTCTACCAATCGCCCTGGGGATGTTGGGGACCCCAGGCTCCCTGCTGGTCCCTGAGCTGTGCTGGATGCTGTTGGTGCCTGCCTGACGGACATTCATTCGCTGCTTGTTGTGATTGAAGTGATTGTTGACTATCATTCCTGTTTCCCTCTCAGCCAATGGGAACTTTCCTCATAGAAGGTGGCCGCCTGCTGTCCCATCCTCTGCTCCCTTATTACCTCCAGCTGGAACCAATCCTGAATTATACTGAAGCTCATCACCAGGTCTTCCCTGGTGGCTCAGATGGTAGTGTCTGCCTGCAATGTGGGAGACCCGGGTTCGATTCCTGGGTTGGGAAGATCCCCTGGAGAAGGAAATGGCAATCCAGTCCAGCACTCTTGCCTGGAAAATTCCATGGATGGAGGAGCCTCATAGGCTACAGTCCATGGGGTCACAAAGAGTCAGACATGACTGAGCGACTTCACTTTCACTTTCATCACCAGTTGAGACCACATCATTGCTCTGTTCCCCTGTCTTAGACTGCTTCCTTCTCTCTTCTCCTGGAAGCATTCTTTCATAAACCACTTGAGTAAGAATTTCCATCTCCTGCTATGCTTCAGGGGAAGCCAAGATAGTGCCCCTGCTCAAGCCTCCCTTCTGTTTTCCCTTCAATTAGGACCTGGCTCTCCTTCAAACTCCAGTCTCTATTAGGTGATGATGGATGTTAATAATTGATCATAAATAAATTGATCATAAATAAATCTTCTTAGTGTATTTGTAGGCTAGTGTGTTACACTTTTATGATAACATGATACCTTACCACCAAGAATTTATTTCTAGGACTTTAAGTAGCACCCTGGTGGGCCAATGCCAGTGGAATTGTCAGAATATGCATGACTGTTTCTGCAGGGAGGAGAAGGAAGGGATGCTTCTGGTCAGAGGGGCTCTTCAACATCCATTCTAGAAAGACTTTCTGAATCACCCTATTCATCTACAAAGGACTGAGTGTATGTGTCCATTCAAATTCAAATGCTAAAATCTTAATCCCTTCAGTGTGATGGTATTTGGAGGTGGGAATTTTGAGAGATAGCGAAGTCATGAGGGTGGAGCCCTCATTAATGGTATTTAGTAACCTTATAAAAAGGATCTTGGAGAACTCTCTACCCTCCATCAACTGAGGTTATAAGAAGTTGGCAGTCTGCAACTTGGAAGAGAGTCTTCAGCAGAACCCGACTACACTGGCACCCTGATCTTGGACTTCCAGCCTCCAGAATTATGAGGAATTAGTTTCTGTTGTTTATAAGCCACCTAGTCTATGTGGTACTTCATTATAGCAGTCCTAACTGACCAAGACACCATCCTTGTCCACCACAGAACTGAACTCTCCTTCCTTGATCTGGTGAGTACCTTTTAATTGTACTCATCATATTGCATGGCAGCTATTTGTTTTCCTGGTTCACTCTCTTAATAGACTGGGAGTGACTGGAGAGCAGGGGCCTTGCCCTGTTCATCTCTATATCCTCAGTGCTCAGTAGAGTTCCTGGAACTGTGTGTGAACTCAATAATGCATGTGACCTATAGAAGTCCACCTCCTCCTTGACTTTCATATATATTGGGACCTGGGCACAAATGATGTTTTGGGTGGGATAAAATGTTTAGAATATTAATCTAATGTTTTTCTTCCTGGTATTTTTCAGATTGTGAGACTGCAAAAATGATCCCCAGGCTGAGAAAAAAGAGAGAGGCGATGAGAAATAGGAAGCTGGTGGGTCTATGAAATGGATTTGAGGAAGATGATGGTCAGGGAGGAACTCAAGATTGACTTATGAGATCCAAGAGTTAAGAAGGCCCATGCTGTTTTTCACTAGTGGGTCCTCTGTTAGGAGGGAAGACCCTGGGGAAGAAGAGGGCATGTGGTGAGTTTAAGTAGAGAGGCCTTACATAGGAAGTCAGTGCTTCCTGAAACTAGGTGGTACAGTGACAAAAGAATCCAGCTGCCAGGGTAGGAGGTACAAGAAACTCAGGTTCAATCTCTGGGTCAGGAGGATTGCCTGGAGAAGGAAATGGCAACCCACTCCATTATTCTTGCCTGGAAAATTCCATGAACAGAGGAGCCTGGTGGGCTACAGTTCATGGGGTTGGAAAGAGTTGGACACGACTGAGTGACTGAGTGTACGTGCATGGGCATGCGGGCACACACACACACACACACACACACACACTTAGGCCAGTCTAGAGGCCTCAGATCTTTTCTTACACACCCTACAGGCCTAGGAGTAGCTGGAAATGAGAAGCCCACTGGCTGAGTAAGATATACCTCAGCATATCTCTGATCCTACAGACTAGGGGCTAACCATATGGAATAATGCCCTGGAAGAGGGACAACTCCCAGCCCAGAGAAGTTGTCCTGCTATTCTTGGGTGTTAGGGAGTCAGAGAAAAGAAAATAGTTCATTTATGGAAAATGTTTTAAAGGCGACATTTAGTGCACAGCTCAACTCTGGACTAACTTTTATTTATGTTATGCTATGGAGTAAAAGTGAAAACTCGGGGCAAATGAATCAATACAATTGATCAACAGTGGATGTAGGAGTCATGGAGATGCAGGCTAAGGAAAGCCTGGGGCCTGGGGTGTGGGATTCTTCTGGAATTCTCCAAGGAGAAGGGTTGAAATATACTGGTTGCCAATGAGAATGGGAGAAAAATGTTATGTGATCTTGTGTCCTGGGCTTTTTCAGTTCCAGCACACCACCTATGAACATCTTATAAGAATAACAGGGAGGCCTAGACTTTTAAAAACATCAACCAGGGGATCTCTGACAAAGAGGTATCCCCAGGCGCTGTTGTGGTGGCAAGGTTGAAACTGCTGTAGCTGTGCAAACTGAAAACTCTGCCAGATACTCACTTGCCTCGAGTCAGAAAGGCAGCCTGGAAAACTTCACTTGATAAATCTAATCATTTTTTTTTCCCCTGGATATTCTTGGGCTGACTCAAGACTGCTTGGAGAAATGGATATCCATATACAGAGATAAATACCCATATTCAGACTTTAATGCATACAGATGAACACTCTAATGCAGATGTAAATATACAGACATTATCAGTTACTAAGTACTTACAGTTTGGGAGATCCTATATACAATTTCACATATATTTATCTCATTTTTTTCTCCCTTCAACAACAAAACATGGATGATATTAATGTATTTTTACACAGAGGAAATTGAAGCAGAGAGTGAGGAAATAATTTGTCCAGGGTCTCAAAGCTACAAAGAAATAGGGTCTTTCTATATGATTGTGCATATCAATACCAACTGCTCTCTAGGTAGTTATGGGAGATGGATTTATTTGAATAATCATCCCCTGCTCCTTAACCTTCATTATTCAACTCATTTTACTCCCTTTATCAATATTGGCACAAAACATATGGGAATGATTCTAACACAGTTGTATGAAGCAGAGAGATAGTAGCTCTGGAGAAAATTTGTACATGCATGTTTATGTGTGTGTGCATACGTGCAGGCATGTGTGCATGCTCAGTTGCTCAGTCGTGAACTGTAGCCCGCCAGACCTCTTCTGTCCACGGGATTTTCCAGGCAAGAATACTGGAGTGGGTCACCATTTCCTACTCCAGGGGATCTTCCTGACTCAGGGATGGAACCTGCATCTCTTGCTTCTCTTGCGTTGCCAGGCGTAATCTTTACCACTGAGCCACTTGGGAAGCCTGCACACAGGCATATGTACACACATATAGAGGTTAACATTGTTTCATACACGTGGAAATAGAAACCCAGAGAAGAAAGTGACGTGTGCAAGGGTTCACATAACAAGTCTAGCGGGATCCTGTTGTATTTCTGTCAGATAGATGGAGAGATGGAGTTGTCAGTTTCTGGTTTAGCCTAGAACTGGGAGGCTGCCCAATGAGAGGGCACTTCTCAACTTCAGAATCTGACTGCAGCATGACTTTTCAGAGCATCAGATATCCCTGCCTTAAGATGAAGGTATGGATATTCTTTCCTAAGCCAAATTGAAATGGATTTTTGGATTATCTTCTATTGTTCAGAAAGATTCTCTTTGCACTGGTTGCATTGAAGTTCCCTGGCTTTGCAGAGCCCTGAATCTCCTCTGGGAGTGTGTTTGGGATTGTTCCATTAGCAGTCTTTCCATCCCTGACCAGGCAGGTCCGTGGACTGACCTGTCCCTTCACCAGGCCTGTGCCAGGCCCTAAGGTCCAGACATGACCCCCTTACTGCCCTCAGTACATTAACCTAGTCTTTACTTCTCTCATAAGGATGAAACTTGGAGGCATCTCTATATATTTTTGTTACATAACTTTTAAAAATAAAAAATATTAGAAATAGAAATATAACAAACACTTATGCACCTTCCACCCAGATGTATTATTTTTTAAGAAATAAATCATTGCAAGCATAATTAAAGCTCCTCTGTATCCCTCTGGCTCCCATGTTCTCCCAGAGGCAAGCATGATGGCAATAATTAAAAATACTCTACATGTATTTCATATTTTTATGATATATTCATATTTATATAAAATGCTATCAACTTAGAAACACATATGTATATGAATGAAGTTTTATATTCTATATAAATATATATTACATATACTTATATAAAATTATATTTATATACTGTATAAACTTTGTTTTAATATTATAATAATTACTTTAATTAAAAATTAAATTATATATTTATATAAACATAAACTAGCATTTATTATTATATGTAAATGCTGTATGTACATTAAATTTTATACTGTATATAGTTTTATAAATTAAAATTTATAAAATTGGTATAAACTCTTCATATCATGGCATAACTTGCTTTTTCATTTAACACTGTATTTTCATTTCTATCTATTTTGATGTATGTGTGTCCCTTCATTTTTTGAACTGCTGTGGAATGTTCCATTAAAGAAATATGCTTCAATTAATTTATGATTATCCTGTGGTTTGCAAAGTACACCTGTTTGAAATTTCTCAAAATTGCAAACATTGTTTCCACCCACATTCTTGGGGTTGTCTCCTTGTGCACACATGTGAATGGTCTTAGGAGGGATCCCTGGATGCAGGGTTGATGGGTATTGTCAGGTTTTTCTCCAAAGAGGTGTGCTTGTCCCATCCCCTCACACTAAACCAGAAGGATATGAATCTCCTACCTTCCACATCTTTGCCAGCAGCAGGCCTTGTGAGCCTTGAGCATCATTGCCAATTGGGTGGGTGTGCACTGATTTCTCACTGGTGCTTTCAGAGAGGAAAAAATTTTTCACTATCCTTCAAGGTTCTTTTGGATAGTCTAAGAATTAAATCAACATGAGATAGATTAACAGGAAAAAAATCAAACATAGTTTAATAACATGTTAACATGGGAGAGACCAAGGAAATTGGAGTTGAGTAACTTGCCAAAATGGATGAAACTCTGAACTTAAACACCATCTTTAGTTAAAGACTAAAGAGGAAGTTGAGAGTAGGTAACTGGGGCTTCAAAGGGGAGGAAGGCAAGTCACATGGAGATGGAAAGGCAAATGTTTGGTAAACAAAGATTTGCTGGGTCTGCAGATACAATGGGACACGGGATGGAATTTGATCTCTAGGCCCTGTTACCCCATCACATCTCACCCTTATTTCTTGCAGATTTTTCTGGTGATAGCTGTATTGGGGGAACAGGACCTCTATCTAAACTTTTTAGGCAATCAGGGGAAGATAAAGTTTGTCCCTGAGTCTTTTGGGCCTGGATGGTTTTTGGTTTGAAATAATTTGCATACCAAAGAGACATTTTGGGGTGGCAAGTGTGCTCCCCTATAGTGCTGTATTCATGTCTTCCTGACTGCACATGACCTTGACAGTCTTTTTATGCATCTGTGTCTGTGAAATGCTTTTTAATAATTCATCTATTCTTTCTCTTGGGTTGTTAATTTGTAGGATTTTTTTATATGTATGTGGGATTGTCATCTTTTGTTAGTTTGAATATTAACAACACTTTTTCTGGTTTGTGACTTTGAATTTTATTATGTCTTTTATTATATAAAAATATTAAATTTTGATGTCAAATTTACAAGCTGTCATCCTGATGATATATATTTTGCATGTCTTATTGAAGAAATCCTTCACCTACCTCTCACTATTGGCATTGTTTCATTGGTAATATGATATTTGTAAGCATACATGAGAGGTAAGGAGGAGGGCATGGCAACCCACTCCAATATTCTTGCCTGGAGAATCCCCATGAACAGAGGAGCCTGGCAGGCTACAGTTCATGGGGTTGCAAAGAGCTGGACATGACTGAGCAACTAAGCACAGCCCACATGAAAGGTAAGGGGCTTCCCTGGTGGCTTGGTGGTGAAGAATCTGCCTGCAATGCAGGAAAAGCAGGAAATGCAGGTTCAATCCCTGGGTTGGGAAGATCCTCTGGAGGAGGGCATGGCAAACCACTCCAGTATTCTTGCTATGGGAAAACCGCATAGACAGAAGAGGCTGGCGGGCTATAAAGAGTCGGATGGACTGAAGTGACTGAGCATGCATGCACATAGGAGAGGTGAGAAGGGGCTTTTCTTTTGGTTCTTAAATTCTTAATTGCAATAGCAACCTAGTGGTTAGGCAAGTTCAGATTTGCTCTAATGATTTCAGATTATTTTCTAGGGTATAATGCAGTGTTTCAAGGTATGAGTTCTAGAGTGAGAATGCTTGTGTTTGGATCACTTACTTTGGGCATGTTACTTAACCTCACTCTGAGGATGATACTATAGTGTCTACCTTTTAGGGTTGTTGTGGAAATTAAGTTAGTAGAAGTGGCTTAGATTGTAAAGAATCTGGTGCAATGTGGGAGACCCTGGATTGATTCCTGGGTTGAGAAGATCCCCTGGAGGGGAAATGGCTACCCACTCTGGTTTCTTGCCTGGAAAATCCCATGAAGAGAGGAGTCTGGCAGGCTATAGTCCATGAGGTTGTAAAGAGTCGGCCACGACTGAGCAACACTTTGGAATAGTTTCTGGTACATTGTGAGAGCTAACTCTTATCTACTACTATCGTTAGAATTATTTTCTCATTATGCTTCTTAGTTTCCTTTTGGGCTGGATTTCTAGGAGCTACCTGAGACACTAGATCTGCATTCTTTCCATGCTTTGCTGTGCCTAGACTGATAACACCGTGGTCTGCTTGGCCACATGTCACCTTAGAGGACTAATCCACTGAGCTGTCAAGAACTAAAAATGTTAATGGCCTAATCATTCCTTCTTGTACCCCGATTTGCTAGTACCAGACAGTTCATCTCATATAGTTTTCAGAAGAAATAGAGAATTAAAGCTTTCAAAGTTTCAAGTATTGTCTGAGTTCAGATTGAGTCATCATCCTTTCAAACCTCCAGAATGAGGCATGTATTGACAAGGGTGATTTGCAAGGACTTCATAATGTGTATTTATTGTGGTTTGCCCAGTGCCTCTTTCCCTTCTTCTGGTTTTGTCTCCTTTTATCCCTCTGTTTCTTAAGCAAGCTGCCAATCAAAGCATCATCTCTTTCCCACCTATAGGGGTGGAGGTGTTACCCAAATAAAACTATCCTTCTGATTATACTAATTTTTCTAGGAGTTGAACATGTAACCCAGGTGGACAAATCAGAGAACTTTCCTGGAATTTTTTTGTACTTGAGTAACTGGAGAAAAGTCCTTTCTTGCCTGGTGGCTAAGTTGAGGAGTAGATGGCAAAGTAGATGAGTCTGTGAGATGCTGGTTAAACTGTTGTATTATGAACCCTAGATTTGTTTCTAGGGCTTTTCTTCCAGATTTTGCATCTTACATATCTGCTTGCATGGAAAGGCCTAGGAAAGAAGAGGAAGCTGGTTCAGAGAAGTGATTAAAAGGGTCAGACAGTGTCCTGTGTGTGTGTGTGTGTGTGGGGGGGTGTATCTGAGTTTTTTTCAATGGAGCTGGATTTGGAACAGGGCTGGAATGAGGTTCAGATGTTCAAATCCCATGATTTCCAAATCCAGGTTGTTAACCTACTGTTTTGATTCTGTGAGCTTCTGCAGTACCTTTATAATCTCCTTTTATCTTTAAGCCAGATCCGGTTAGATTTCTGCCACTTGAAAGTGCAAGAGTTCTATTTACCAAAAACATAAATAAGAGGTATAATGAAAAGACTGATTAGTTTTATATCACTTCTGAGTCCAGATCCTGCTTTTGCCACTTTCTAGTTATGTGGCTTTTACTTGTGACTCAATTTCTTCATCTGTAAATGGTAGATGATAAATACTCTGTAGGGTTGTGTGAATTTAATAAGACAATGTATATAAAGGGTTTGTTATAGCTTTTTGCTTCAGGTTTAACTGTAGATAGCTTAATAAAAGAACTTTATAGGCTTCCCTGGTGGCTCAGACAGTAAAGAATCCGCCTGCAATGTGGGAGACCTGGGTTGAGTCCCACGGTTGGGAAGATCCCCTGGAGAAGGGCATAGCAACCCACTCCAATACTCTTGCTTGGAGAATCCTCATGGACAGACAACCTTGGATGGAGGGCTACAGTCTGTGGGGTCGCAGAGTCAGACATGACTGAATGACTAAGCACATAGTTTTTTGCACATAGTAGGCACTAATATTTTAGCTACTATTATAATTGTTTTTATTACTACTTACTACTACTACTATTGCACTAAATACACTGATTATTCAAGTCTTGCACTCCAGGCATCTCTATGAGGTCATCAACCTTTTCTCTGGATCTATGTGCATGAAAAAAATAGATAAAATGTATAAAAAGTAATATTGATTACTTTGCCCATGCAGAGCATTTTATAAAGGGGCAAGGAAGAGAGTCAGTCAGGTTACTGATAAGAATTAGAAAGTGATAAAAGCAAAAATAAACAAAGGGATCTAATTAAAATTAAAAGCTTCTGCACAACAAAGGAAACTATAAACAAGGTGAAAAGACAGCCTTCTGAATGGGAGAAAATAATAACAAGTGAAACAACTGACAAACAACTAATCTCAAAAATATACAAGCGCTTATGCAGCTCAACTCCAGAAAAATAAATGACCCAATCAAAAAATGGGCCAAAGAACTAAATAGACACTTCTCCAAAGAAGATATACGAATGGCTAACAAACACATGAAAAGATGCTCAACATCACTCATTATCAGAGAAATGCAAATCAAAACCACAATGAGGTACCATTTCATACCAGTCAGAATGGCTGCGATCCAAAAGTCAACAAGCAATAAATGCTGGAGAGGGTGTGGAGAAAAGGGAACCCTCTTACACTGTTGGTGGGAATGCAAATTAGTACAGCCACTATGGAGAACAGTGTGGAGATTCCTTAAAAAATTGCAAATAGAACTGCCTTATGATCCACCGATCCCACTGCTGGGCATACACACCAAGGAAACCAGAATTGAAAGAGACACGTGTACCCCAATGTTCATTGCGGCACTGTTTATAATAGCCAGGACATGGAAGCAACCTAGATGTCCATCAGCAGATGAATGGATAAGAAAGCTGTGGTACATATACACAATGGAGTATTACTCAGCTATTAAAAAGAATACATTTGAATCAGTTCTAATGAGGTGGATGACGCTGGAGCCGATTATACAGAGTGAAGTAAGCCAGAAAGAAAAACACCAATACAGTATACTTACACATATATATGGAATTTAGAATGATGGTAATGATAAACCTGTACGCAAGACAGCAAAAGAGACACAGATGTATAGAATGGCCTTTTGGACTCTGTGGGAGAGGGAGAGGGTGGGATGGGTTGGCAGAGTGGCAGTGTAACATGTGTGATATCATAAGTGAAACAAATCGCCAGTCCAGGTTTGATGCAGGATGCAGGATGCTTGGGACTGATGCACGGGGGTAATCCAGAGAGAGGGTGTGGGGCGGGAGGGGGAGGTAGGGGTCGGGATTGGGAGTTCATGTACACTCATGGCTGATTCATGTCGATGTGTAGCAAAACGAATACAGTATTGTAAAGCAAAACAAACTAAAAAATAAAAATTAATTAAAGAAAAAAAAAGAATTAGAAAGTGCAGACAGAAAGCCTAATTGAAGATAGCTTAATAAAAGAACTTTATGGGCAAGTGAGTGAGATTAAAGGAATTCACATGAAATTGTGATAAGCTCAAGGAATGGCATCAAAACTAATATAAGGCCATCTGATGCAAAGACTTGACTCATTGGAGAAGACTCTGATGCTGGGAAAGATTGGGGGCAGGAAGACAAGGGGGCAATGGAGGATAAAATGGTTGGATGGCACCATCAATTCAATGAACATGAGTTTGAGTAAACTCAGTGAGATGATGAAGGACAGGCAAGCCTGGCATGCTGCGGTTGATGGGGTAGTAAAGAGTCAGACAAGACTGAGCAACTGAACCACAGCAACAACTGTTGGGGAGAGTGGAGGAGCAGCTCTGGGCTTGGCATACAGGAGCAGGTGCTGAAACTCAGTGGCTGCCCTGGCCCTATATGGGGGTATCCACTGCCACCCCAGTGAGAGAGGAGAGGCAGGGGGCCACCACTAGCAGAGCTGCTGCCATCCAGGTACTGCTGCCATACAACTGCCTCTCCACACTATGGGGCTGCTGACTATCATGGCTGTGGATATAGAAAAGCCCAATATCTCTATAACTCTGCAACCAGAAAAAAAAAAAAGCCTGCCTCCCTTTTGCCTTCCATATATCACACATGTGAATTCAGAACCCTAACACATTGGGTCTTTTTTTTTTTTTTTTTTTTAACATATCAAAGGAGGGCTTAGGGAGCAGTGGTTGGAGAAGTGAGTAACTCAGTAGAAGCCGAGTATCTGGAGAGGGAAACTGCTCAAGAAATGTGGTCGGCACACACAAACTCCATGGACTCAGTTTCTTTTTGGGTATCCAATCCGGCACTAGCCACTGGCTGTCTCTGGGATTTGCTCTCATTTAGATAGTGGGAGGAATGTCTGCATCAGGGAATAAAAGAGGAAGAGTACGAATATCTTTTATTTTATACTACCATACATTTATTTTGTTTATTCCAGAGTTTCTCATCTTTGTCCCCATTAGCATTTTGCATCATACCTGTCTTTCTTGTGGGGGGCTTTCCTGTGCACTCTGGCATATTGAGCTTTGTCCCTGACCTCTTTTCACTAGATGACAGTTACATCTCTCCCTTCCCAGGTGTGACTACCCAAAATATCTCCACATATTGCCAAATATCCCTCATGGGGCAAAATTGAACATCACAAATGTATACAATCTTTATATATATGATATTTGAGCAATTGTCATCACTGAGAAGAAAGGGATGAAGACAGTTAATATCAATGAAGCATCTGCTCCATTGCAGGTATGGTGTTTTATTTTGTTTATTTATTTTATTTTTGGCCACACTGGTCTTTGTTGCTGTGTGCAGGCTTTCTCTGGTTGCAGAGAAGCAGAATCTAGCTGCGGTGCATGGGCTTCTCATTGCAGTGGCTTCTCTTGTTGTGGAGCCTGGGCTCTAGGGCTGCAGTAGTTGTAGCATGTGGGCTCAGTACTTGCGGTGTATGGGCTTAGTTGCCCCGAGGCATGTTGGATCTTCCTGGACCAGGGATTGATCGAACCAGTGTCTCCTGCATTGCAAGACAGATTCTTATATTTTTAGCTTTTAATTTTGTTTTGGGATATAGCCCATTTACAATGTTGTGGTGGTTTCAAGTGAACAGAAGGACTTAGCCACACATATACATGTATCCTGGAGAAGGCAATGGCACCCCACTCCAGTACTCTTGCCTGAAAAATCCCATGGACAGAGGAGCCTGGTGGGCTGCAGCCCATGGGGTCACTAACAGTTGGACAAGACTGAGCGACTTCACTTTCACTTTTCACTTTCATGCATTGGAGAGGGAAATGGCAACCCACTCCAGTGGTCTTGCCTGGAGAATCCCAGGGATGGGGGAGCCTGGTGGGCTGCCTCTTTGGGGCCGCACAGAGTCGGACCCGACTGAAGTAACTTAGCAGCAGCAGCAGCAGCAGCATATATGTATGCATTGCCCTTGCAAGGTGGATTCTTCACCACTGGAGCACTAGGAAAGCCCCCAGGCACGGTGCTAGATGCCACCCAAGCCTTGTATGCTTTGAGGCACTACTGGACCCAGAAGGGCCTAGAGAGGAAGGCCAACTTGGGTTCAAATCCTGTCCCCGCCTCAGGGTCCGCCTGGCCTTGGGTGAATTAATCTCTGCAAATTTATTTTTTTTTTTTTTTTTTTTTTCTGTCTGTAAACGAGAGAGCTAAACTTTCAGGGTGGCTGCAAGGATTAACAGAGGTGAACCATGGCAAGTGTTATCAGTGATTCTTACGCAAAATTTGCCCATGGAGAGGGGGAAGTGCTCTTTCATTTTCCTCCAACACAACAGTTCCAGTCTGTGGTCAGTGACTGGCCATGCTGCCACTGCTGATCCTTCTCCCCCTGTCTTATTCAGAGACAGTGGACCAGCAAAGAAGGACTATGTCTTTAAGGACAAAGGAGAAAGTGAATAATGCAAAAAGCCTGGCATTTCTAAGTAGCTGTTGTTGTTTTTTTTTTTCTTGACAGGGCTGCTGACAGGCCCGTTAGCAACACAGAACCTAATTACTTGCCAGGAGTAGAAGAAAATGTGTCATTTGGTTGTTCTGGCTTTTTCTGGTGCAATAAATCACAGCCATGGGACCCTGGCTTCATTTGATTTAATAAAGATTTTAAAGAAGAAAAAAGTTTTCTTTGTTTTTATTGAGAAGGGCTGGTCATTTGTGTCTGTTTCATCTGGGGCCCTTGGTTGGTGTGACTTACCCACATTAAAAGCCACTCTGAGTACTTCTGAGCTTAGCTGTATGCGTCTGTGCTTGCTCTCCTGTTTCTCTGTTGAACCAAGAGGCCTCTGCTCTCTTCATCGTAGGTACCCAATTCCTCCAGAAGTACATCAACTTCTGATACTCAAAACGAGACTCTCTTCACTTGATGGTCATTTGGCCATTTGTCTTTGTTTCCCTACCTCTAAACCTCACGCTGTCCTCTGAAAGAATCTTGCAGTGGTCTGCTGGGCCCCACCTGACTGTGGGTAACAGACCTGTCTGCTCCGTCACGTCATCCACTCTTCCTTATATGAGGTCTACACTTCCTGGATCCCCCACTAGGCCTCCGAAGCAGGTAAGAGGTATCAGACAATTTGAGTGAAGCAACAAAACAGAATGGGACAATGAAAACTTGGGTAGAGTTTGCTTATTTTATGAAAGCTCTCAGTTAAGAACATCTGTGCAAATAGGACCCCTCCTCTTGCTCTGGCTAATATTCATATTTGTCTTATTTCTGGAAGGCCTGGCTCCTTCTTTTCTGATAATTTTTTCAATTGCTATTTCAGTTGCTAATCAATTCATCTCAGGTGAGTTTCACCTGAAATGAAACCGCTGACCAAAGGTAAGTGAAAACACATAATGGCAATGTTTCAAGAGTTCGAGTTTTCAGGTACAAGGATGAAAGTGAAGGATTGGCTTGATGGCCTGGTGGTATGTAACCAAGTAGGCAGTTAGAGGAGGGGTGTGGCGAGCAGTGAACACTCTGGCCCACTTCCCTTCAGTATGACTTACCTTCCAGAGAACAACAGAATGCCAGAACCAGACAATGCCTTTGAGATCAGAATACAACTCCTTCTACCAGGGACAGTGAGGACCATTAAACGGCTAGCCCAAGTGCATCCATTTACCCAGTAAAGTCAGGGGGGCTGGAACCCAAGCATCAGCTCTCAGCCCTTTTGAGTTTGCATAGTGCTGAATGGGAGGTGTCATTGCCAGTAAGACAATGTTTTCTTGGTTTTGAAATCGATGTGTGGTTCTCCTTTGTATCTGTTTGTACTACAGTAGGAGCCGGTCAGTGTCTTCTCCCCATTCCACCAAAATGGAGTTTCTGTACAATGATATTGCTTTTGATCTGCCGTCTGTGTGGCCTGGTGGCTCAGAGGTTAAAGCGCCAGCCTGCAATGTGGAGACCCAGGTTCAATCCCTGGGTTGGGAAGACCCCCTGGAGAAGGAAATGGCAAATCCACTCCAGTATTCTTGCCTGGAGAATCCCATGGACGGAGGAGCCTGGTAGGCTACAGTCCATGGTGTCGCAAAGAGTTGGACATGACTGAGCGACTTCACTTTCACTTTCTTTCTGTGTGGCTGAAAGTCAATGAACAGGTAAATCCTTTTTTAAAAAGAACTTTATTTTTTATTTATTTATTTTTGGCTGTACTGTTGCTGCATATGGGCTTTCCCTAGTTGTGGTGGGTGGGGGCTACACTTTGTTGTGGTGTGCGGGCTTCTCGCTGTAGTAGCTTCTCTTGTGGTACGTGCGGTCTCGGATGAAGGGCTTCAGTAGTTACAGCTCCCAGTCTCTAGAGCACAGGCTCAGTAGAAGTGGCACATAGACTAGTTGCCATGAGGCATATGAGATCTTCCCAGACCATAAATTGAATCTGTGTCTCCTGCATTGGCATGAGAATTCTTTACCACTGAGCCACCAGGAAAGCCCACAGATAAACTCTTTTTTCATCCTGGGATCCAGTGCCTTATGGCTTGTGGGTAAGCTAATGTCAAGTGTAAGCTTGGACACTATTATGCTCCTATGAAACCTTAATACTGCTCCCTGATACCCAATATCACATCTCCCTTTTATATATTCCCATCTTCTCACTCCTAGTCTTTCATGGACAATGCCTTAACACTCTGAAGTCTTCTGTCTGCTCTGGCTAACCAGCCAGATTTGAATTTATCTCATAAAATTAATTCATTCTAGAGATGTTGATGAATGGTAATTGTTTTTTCACTTTTGCTCTTTTTTTTTTTTTTTTTGCATTTCAGCAGGGGAATTTCTAGTATTAACACTATGAAGCTTTGATAGCAGAGTTCTCAGCTGTGGCTACACATTGTAATTAGCTGTAGAGCTTTATCAAACTCTTAGAGACCGGGGTCCTCATCTTCAGATATTCTAGTGAAGTTGGTCCTGAAGAGGCCTGGGGAAAAGTAATTTTTAAAAAGCTCATCAGGTGATTCCAAAGTATAATTATTATTGAAAACCCTTGCCTAAATATGAAGGATGACATACCCGAAGGATTACGAACTCTAATGACTATCAGGAATGTTTGTTGCAGTGAAGTCCTCAGTTCTCTTCAAGACAAAGCACACAGCTCTTTCTACTGCATCTCTGTGCTCGGTGTGGGGTCCAAGGAAGTCTCAGAGGAAGTGGAGAGAGCAGCAGTTGACCAAGGAGCCAAGGAAATTACCTGGGACAGAACATTTTCAGTCAGTTTAATCCAGTTTAGTCTTAATAAGGATGTGTGTGTTTGTGTGTGTGTATGCGCGCGCGCGCGCGCGCGTGCTGTCACTCAGTCCTGACATTTTTGCTTTTGTTCCTTGTGCTTTCGTTTTCAGATCCAAAAACTCATTGCTAAGACCAATGTCAAGGGATTTTTCCTTGTGCTTTCTGTTAGGAGTTTTACGCATTCAGGTCTCGTGTTTATGTCTTTAATCCATTTTGAGTTAATTTTTGTGAGTGGTGTAATATAGATTCATCCAAATGCATTCTTTTGCCAATGGATATCTAGTTTTGCCAATACCGTTTATTGATGAGACTCTCCTTTCCTCATTGAGTACTATTGGCTTCCTTATCCGTATCAAATATTAGCTGACCATATATGCTAGGGTTTATTTCTAGGTTTTCAGTTCTGTTCCATTGTTTTGTGTCTGTTTTTATGCAGGTACTATATCATTTTAATTACTGTAGATTTTTAATATAGTTTGAAATCAGGAAGCATGCCTTCGACTTTTTTATTTCTCAAAATTTCTTTTTAGGATTGCTTTGTGTATTTCTGTTAAAAATGCCATTGGAATCTTGATAAAGATTGATTTAAATATATAGATAAGTAGGTAGAATGGACATTTTAGCAATATTAACTCTCCTGATCCATAATATGAGATATTTTCCCATTTATTTGTGTCTTCTTCAATTTCTTTCATCAATGTTATAGTTTTCAGTATATAGATCTTAACTTTGGATAAATTATTCTTGAGTATTTTATTGTTTCTCTTATTCTTGAGAGAATTGTTCTTTCTTTAATTCTTTTTCGGGTAGTTGATTTTAGTGTACAGAAATATAACTGATTTTTATATATTACTTTCTTATTCTGAAATTTCACAGAATTCATTTATTACGTCTAACAATTTTTGGAGGAATCTTTAGGATTTTCTATGTACAAGGTCATGTCATCAGCAAACAGAAACAATTTCACTTCTTCCTTTCCATATTAGATGTATTTTATTTCTTTCTTGTCTAATTACTCTAATTAGGACTTCCAATACTATGTTGAATTAAGAGTATGAACCACGGTACTACCCGGGTTCTTATGAAGAAAGCTTTCAACCTTTCACCCTTGAGTGTTATGTAAGCTGTGAGTTGGTCATATGCGACCTTTACTATGTTGAGGGATGGTCCTTCTATATCCAATATTTTGAGAGTTTTTTCAGGAAAGGATGTTAAATTTTGCATCTGTTGAGATGATTTTATGGTTTTTGCCTTAGATTGTATTAACATGTCTTATCACATTTGTTAATTTGCATATATCAAACTATCCTTGTATCTCAGGGATAAACCCCACTTGATTATAATGTATGATCCCCTTCATGTGCTGATGAGTTCAGTTTACTAGTATTTTGTTTAGGATTTTTACATCTATGTCCATCAGGGGTACTATCATAGTTTTCTTTTCTTGTAGTGCCCTTATCTGGCTTTAGTATCAGAGTGATTGTAAAATATATTTGGAAACGTTGCTTGCTCTTCATTTTTCTAGACGAGTTTGAGAAGAATTGGCATTAACTCTTGAAATGTTTGGTAGAATTCACAAGTGAAGCCATCTGGTTCTGGGATTTTCTTTGTTGGGACTTTTATTACAAATTCAAAATACTTGTTATTTGTTTGTTTGGATTTTCTATTTCTTTATAGATCATACTTGATAGGATGTATATTTCCAGGGATTTATTAATTTCTTCTAGGTTGTCTGATTGTTGGCTATAATTGTTCCTTTGCTGTTGTTTAGTCACTCAGTCGTGTCTGACTGTGACCCCATGGACTGTAGCAGGTCCATCTTCCCTGTCCTTCACCATCTCCTGGAGCTTGCTCAAAATAATTGTTCATAGTCATCTCTTAAGATCCTTTGTATTTTGTGGTATCAATTGTAAAGTTTCCTCTTTAATTTGTAATTTTATTTGATTTGTTTCTTTTTTATTTTCTTATTAAATCTAGCTAGTAGTTTGTCAATTTTATCTTTTCACAAAAGCCAACTCAACTTCTTGATCTTTCCTATTTTTATGATCTCCGTTTCATTTATTTCTGCTCTGATTTTTTTAATCTCCTTCTTTCTGCTAACTTTTTGCTTAGTTCTTGTTTTTCTAATTCTTTAATTGTGTAAAGTTAGGTTGTTTATTTGAGATTTTTCTTTTTTTTGTAATGTAGGCATTTAGTACTCCAGACTTTCCTCTGAGTACTACTTTTGCTGTATGCCTTAAGTTTTGGTATGCAGTGTTTCCATTTGTGTTTGTTTCAATATCTTTTTTCTTTCTTTTTTGATTTCTTCTTTGACCCATTGGCTGTTCAAGAGTTTGTTGTCTAATTTCCATACATTTGTGAATTTTTCAGTTTTCTTTCTATTATGATTTCTGGTTTCAAACTATTTTGTTCTGAAAAAAAAAAAACACTTGTTATTTCTTTATAATTTTTAAATTTAATTTTATTTACTTTTGGCTATGATGGGGTCTTCATTGCTGTGTGGGCTTTTCTCTAGGAGTGACAAGTGAAGGCTACGCTTCATTGTGGCGCATGAGCTTCTCATTGCAGTAGCTTCTTTTATTGCAGAGCACAGGCTCTAGGCATGTGGGCTTTAGTTATTGTGGCTGTGGGCTCTAGAGCAGGGGCTCAGTAGTTGTGATACACAGGCCCAATTGCTCTGAGACATGTGAATCCTCCTAGACCAGGGACTGAACCTGTGTCCCGTTCATTGTCAGGCAGATTCTTATCCACCATACCACCAGGGAAGAAAAAAAAATACTTGTTATAATCTCAGTCTTTTACATTTTTCTGAGACTCGTTTTATTAACTAATATATGATTTATCTTGCAGAATGTTCTGTGTATGCTAAGAAGAATGTATTCTGCTGCTTTTGGATGGAATGTTTTGTTTATGTCTGTTAGGTTCATTTGGTCAAAACATAGTTCAAGTCCAATGTTTTCTTACTGATTTTCTGTCTGCATGATTTATCCACTGTTGAAAGTAGATATTGAATTTTCCTATTTGTATTGTATTGTGCCAATTTCTCCCTTCAGATCTGTTAGTATTCACTTATTATGTTTAGCTGCTGCAATGTTGAGTGCATGTATAGTAATAGCTGTTATATCCTCTTAATGAATTGACCGCTTTATTATTATATAATGATCTTGCCTTGTTTCAGTTTTTGATAGAGTGTATTTTTTTCTGACATAAATATAGTTACTCTTTTTTTCTTTTAATTTACATGTATGTGGAGTATCTTTGTCTGCCTCTTCACTTTGAACCTATATATGTCCTTGAAGCTGAAGTGAGTCTCTTATTAGCAGTACATAATCATGCTTTTTCATAATTTTATTGTTTATTTAAGTATAGTTGATTTACAATGTTGTATTAGTTTTGCATGTACATCAAAGTGGTTCAGTTATACACACACATATTCTTTTTCAATATAGTTGTGTCTTTAAAAAATTCAGTTAGCTATTCTATGCCTTTTGATTAAAATTTTCAATCCATTTACATCTGAAGCAGTTATTTCCAGTTAAGGACTTTCCCTTTTGATAAACTACTTTTCTGGATGTTTTGTAAATATTTTTCTTTTTGTACTTTTATTATTTCCCTTTGTGATTTGATGATTTTCCTTAGTAGTATACTTTGATTGCCTTCTCTATCTTTTGTGTATGTATTAATGTCTATTTTGCTTTGTGTATATGTTTTTGACTATTTTGTTTAGATTTTTTGTTTTGAGGTTACCCTGAGGCTTACTTGAATCATCTTATAACAGTTTACTTTGAGCTGATAACTTTGCATACACTATGCTTTATTCTCCTTTCACCCATATTTATGTTTTTCTCTCTTACTTTATTTTTTTATTTGCATATATATATTTTTAAAATTAATTTTATTTTTTAGTTTGTTTTGCTTTACAATACTGTATTCATTTTGCTATACATTGACATGAATCAGCCACGAGTGTACATGAACTCCCAATCCCAACCCCCACATCCCCCCTCCCGCCCCACACCATCTCTCTGGATTATCCCTGTGCATCAGTCCCAAGCATCCTGCATCCCGCA
>SJXQ01007490.1:0-23733 GCA_006408695.1 Aepyceros melampus
AGCGTTTCTCATGATGTACTCTGCATAGAAGTTAAATAAGCAGGGTGACAATATACACCTGGACGTACTCCTTTTCCTATTTGGAACCAGTCTGTTGTTCCATGTTCAGTTCTAACTCTTGCTTCCTGACCTGCATACAGATTTCTCAAGAGGCAGGTCAGGTGGTCTGGTATTCCCATCTCTTTCAGAATTTTCCACAGTTTCTTGTGATCCACACAGTCAAAGGCTTTGGCATAGTCAAGAAAGCAGAAATAGATGTTTTTCTGGAACTCTCTTGCTTTTTCCATGATCCAGCAGATGTTGGCAATTTGATCTCTGGTTCCTCTGCCTTTTCTAAAACCAGCTTGAACATCAGGGAGTTCACGGTTCACGGAATGCTGAAGCCTGGCTTACTTATCCAATAAGCCTGTACATAATTACTGTCCCATTGTTGTTGCCCCTGTTCCCATGTGAACATCCTCCCCATTCCACTCACACTCTGACACCTCTTCCAGGCTGCCATAGCCAAATGGATGCCCTCCTCGTGCTGCTCGGTCTCCAACAATGTATGCCAGCCCACCACATCACTGCTCAGCACCCTGCCCCTTGCTGCCCACATAGTTTGGGGCTAAATCTTGAAGGAAGGAAGTGAATGCAATTTCTTGATTTTTTTTTCTCTATAACATGGATTAGGGCCTACATAAAATGTATTTGCATAACTGCAGTGCAGTTCAAAAACAGTTTTTGTGTGCCTAAATCTATAATAATTATTATTGCAACACAGACATTTCCAGTGACACAGTTGTTACACTCTTGCTGTCATTAGTTAAACTATCATTCTTTTTAACAGTTTTGTTTTTTGGATGCTATAGTTTTAGACTTTCAGATAAATGATCTGCCACTATAAGTATCTTCATATTTCTTATTTCTTTAAACTAGATATGTTAATCAACATGCCCACAGCCCTCCTGAAAAAGTCTATTAAAGTCTGTTCAATATTACATAACTAAAACCCTTATAGGAACCAAAGCTGATTACACACTGACCCAAAGGCCATCAACAGATGATTTGACCAGAATAGGGTTAGAACAGATGCTTTTGTTCTCTATCTGTATCCCCCTAACTCTGATGCACATTATACTGACAGTATCATTCTACAAGCACTTGCCACTTTCTATCTAAGGGAAATGGGGCAGGCTGGATATACATGGACATTAATGTCTCAGATTAGCATTTGGCCAATGACATACGGGAGCTAGAGGAGAAATATTCAACTTCTTTGCCTCTCAACTGGGATAACTCTGAGGAATACTCTACATTGTCTCTCAGAGTTTCCCCTTGGGACTGAAATCCATGTACCCATAGCAGTCACCTGTTCAATAGTGAACCCTTTATTAGCTTCCTTCCCTTCCTGGTCTCAGTTCCCTGCTCCCTTAGAGTGATGCCAGGAACCACCTCCAAAGTTAACCACCAGCTCTCAAATCCCTTGCTTCCAAGTCAGTTTCTGTGGGAGGCCAACCTAAGAAGCTGCTCAAATGTCATGGAAGTTATTAATAGAGCCAAACAGATGTCCTTTCTCAGGTATTTAAATTGGAAGTATATTCTCTGAAGAAAACAAACTGTTTCTAGTTGGTCAGAAGAAAAGACAGGTGGAAACACTAGTTGAACCACATAAATGGTGAAGCATACAGCGTGCTTAGTCAGTCAAGCTGTGTCTGACTCTTTTGTAACCTTATGGACTGTAGCCCGCCAGGCTCCTCTATCCAGATTTTCCAGGCAAGAATACTAGAGTGGGTTACCATTTCCTCCTCCAGGGATCTTCCCTACTCAGAGATCGAACCTGCTTCTCCTGCATTGGCAGGTAGGTTCTTTACCTCTGAGCCCCTGGGAAGCCTGGAGCATACACAGACGATATTAAAAAAAAAAAAAAAATCCCTGCCCAGAGGCATTGCCCTCCAATTCTAATCTGGATTAGAATGTGCCCTATTACAACTCTTCTTGGATTTCTGTGAGATCTTCACTCTATAACTTTAGATATGCCCTAAGAATAATGAACACTAGCACTCCCACTCTCACTTGCCTGAGTTTATATTAAGAATCTCTGTTCCTTGACACTAAACTAAACAGAGGAGGCATCGACTTTGATTTCTATTTTATCTCCTATATTGAAACTAAAATAAAACCTTGTGTAAGTAGGTACTCAGTTAATATTTGTCTAATGAACAAATAAGAAGAGTGTTAAGAGGTATATATGGATGTACCTAACTTCAGAACTACTAAGTCTTAGCTATGAAAAGCAACAGAAATTCTTCCAGTTTCCCCCCACCCCCATGGAGCAAACACTTGAGCCAATTTTCATCCTTTGTAACTGGAAGGACCAATTATTGTTTGTGTTTGCTCAGCATGACTTTCTACCCTCTTGTCATAAACACTTCCCCTTTACCGCATCCTCTACTTCCCTTCCTCACATGCACTTTCACCACACACATCGCCTTTAATCAACAACCTGTTCCTCAGTTCATGAGGCTCCATCCTTTGCCTCCAAGAAGGTATATACTCCACAACCATAATCCCCTATATTCTGGAGGGTTTGTATATGACCTAGACCATCTCGAAATTCTACCCCTGGGTTTTATAAATAGACTATGGAGAGAGAAATTCTTTTCATCTCCTGAGTCTGCCAAGCTGTGGTCATTTAAGTTTGAATTTGTTTATGCCTACTCCAACCCCCTATTCCCACCAATCAACAAGAAGGAAATTCTACCTTCAGGAGAAGCAGCTGAGAGAAACACTCAGCGAAATGCAATGAGACAAAAAGAGAGAGAGAGAGAGAGAGAGAGAGAGAGAGAGACACGGGTGAGGAGAAAAAGGGGAAAGTAAGATCTATCAAGGGTTTTCTGAGTCTCCAGAGTCCTATAACCAGCTTCACTTTGTATTTCTCTTTTATGAGTCACTCAGTCGTGTCCGACTCTTTGTGACCCCATGGACTGCAGCCCACCAGGCTCCTCAGTCCATGAGATTTTCCAAGCAAGAATACTGGAGTGGGTTGCCATTTCCTTCTCCAGGGGATCTTCCCGACCCAGGGATCGAACCCGGGTCTCCTGCATTGGAGGCAGACACTTTAACCTCTGAGCCACCAGGGAAGTCCTATGAGAGTCAGTAAATCCCCTCTTACCTTATTTNCCAGGCAAGAATACTGGAGTGGGTTGCCATTTCCTTCTCCAGGGGATCTTCCCGACCCAGGGATCGAACCCGGGTCTCCTGCATTGGAGGCAGACACTTTAACCTCTGAGCCACCAGGGAAGTCCTATGAGAGTCAGTAAATCCCCTCTTACCTTATTTTGAGGTGGGTTTTTATCACTTGAAACAAAGTAAAATTATGTGTATGTATGTGTGTGTGTGTGTGTGGATAACTAAAACTAACTCTGAAGCTCTGACAGTAATGCATTTTAAAGTTTAAATTCAGTTCTGTTCAGTTCAGTCACTCAGTCGTGTCCGACTCTTTGCAACCCCATGAATCAAAGCACGCCAGGCCTCCCTGTCCATCACCAACTCCCGGAGTTCACTCAAACTCACGTCCATCGAGTCAGTGATGCCATCCAGCCATCTCATCCTCTGTCGTCTCCTTCTCCTCCTGCCCCTAATCCCTCCCAGCATCAGGGTCTTTTCCAATGAGTCAACTCTTCCCATGAGGTGGCCAAAGTGCTGGAGTTTCACTTTAGCATCAGTCCTTCCAAAGAACATCCAGGGCTGATCTCCTTCAGAATGGATTGGTTGGATCTCCTTGCAGTCCAAGGGACTCTCAAGAGTCTTCTCCAACACCACAGTTCAAAAGCATCAATTTTTCGGCGCTCAGCTTTCTTCACAGTCCAACTCTTGCATCCATACATGACCACAGGAAAAACCATAGCCTTGACTAGACGGAACTTTGTTAGCAAAGTAATGTCTCTGCTTTTGAATATGCTATCTAGGTTGGCCATAACTTTCCTTCCAAGGAGTGTCTTTTAATTTCATGGCTGCAGTCACCATCTGCAGTGATTTTGGAGCCCCCAAAAATAAAGCCTGACACTGTTTCCACTGTTTCCCCATCTACTTCCCATGTAGTGATGGGAAACAAACTTTTTCACTCTCCTCTTTCACTTTCATCAAGAGGCTTTCTAGTTCCTCTTTACTTTCTGCCATAAGGGTGGTGTCATCTGCATATCTGAGGTTATTGATATTTTTCCCAGCAATCTTGATTCCAGCTTGTGTTTCTTCCAGTCCAGCGTTTCTCATGATGTACTCTGCATAGAAGTTAAATAAGCAGGGTGACAATATACAGCCTTGACATACTCCTTTTCCTATTTGGAACCAGTCTGTTGTTCCATGTTCAGTTCTAACTGTTGCTTCCTGACCTGCATACAGATTTCTCAAGAGGCAGGTTAGGTGGTCTGGTATTCCTATCTCTTTCAGAATTTTCCACAGTTTGTGGTGGTCTACACAGTCAAAGGCTTTGGCATAGTCAAGAAAGCAGAAATAGATGTTTTTCTGGAACTCTCTTGCCTTTTCCATGATCCAGCAGATGTTGGCAATTTGATCTCTGGTTCCTCTACCTTTTCTAAAACCAGCTTGAACATCTGGAAGTTCATGGTTCATGTATTGCTGAAGCCTGGCTTGGAGAATTTTGAGCATGACTTTACTAGCGTGTGAGGTGAGTGTAATTGTGCAGTAGTTTAGCATTCTTTGGCATTGCCTTTCTTTGGGACTGGAATGAAAACTGACATTTTCCAGTCCTGTGGCCACAGCTGAGTTTTCCAAATTTGCTGGCATGTTGAGTGCAGCACTTTCATAGCATCTTTCAGGATTTGAAATAGCTCAACTGGAATTCCATCACCTCCACTAGCTTTGTTCGTAGTGATGTTGAGCCATCATGCTCAACAAAAGAATCCAAAATGCAGTAATTGGATGTAATCTAAAAAATGACAGAATGATCTCGGTTCGTTTCCAAGGCAAACCATTCAATATCACAGAAATCCAAGTCTATGCCCCAACCAGTAACACTGAAGAAGCTGAAGTTAAAAAATTCTATGAAGACCTACAAGACCTTTTAGAACTAACAACCAAAAAAGATGTCCTTTTCATTATAGGGAACTGGAATGCAAAAGTAGGAAGTCAAGAAACACTTGAAGTAACGGGCAAATTTGGCCGTGGAATGCGGAATGAAGCAGGGCAAAGACTAATAGAATTTTGCCAAGGGAATGCACTGGTCATAGCTAACACCCTCTTCCAACAACACAAGAGAAGACTCTACACATGGACATCACCAGATGGTCAACACCAAAATCAGATTGATTATATTCTTTGCAGCCAAAGATGGAGAAGCTCTATACAGTCAACAAAAACAAGACGGAGTGCTGACTGTGGCTCAGATCATGAGCTCCTTTTTGCCAAATTCAGACTTAAACTGAAGAAAGTAGGGAAAACCACTAGACCATTCAGGTATGACCTAAATCAAATCCCTTAATGATTATACAGTGGAAGTGAGAAATAGATTTAAGGGTCTAGATCTGATAGAATGCCTGATGAACTATGGACCGAGGTTCGTGACATTGTACAGGAGACAGGGATCAATACCATCCCCGTGGCAAAGACATGCAAAAAAGCAAAATGGTTCTCTGAGGAGGCCTTACAAATAGCTGTGAAAAGAAGAGAAGCAAAAAGCAAAGGAGAAAAGGAAAGATATAAGCATCTGAATGCGAGTTCCAAAGAATAGCAAGGAGAGATAAGAAAGCCTTCCTCAGGGACCAATGCAAAGAAACAGAGGAAAAGAATAGAAGAGGAAAGACTAGAGATCTCTTCAAGAAAATCAGAGATACCAAGGGAACATTTCATGCAAAGATGGGCTCGATAAAGGACAGAAATGTTATGGACCTAACAAAAGCAGAAGATATTAAGAAGAGGTGGCAAGAAAACACAGAACTGTACAAAAAAGATCTTCATGACCAAGATAATCACGATGGTATGATCACTCACCTGGAGTCAGACATCCTGGAGTGTGAAGTCAAGTGGGCCTTAGAAAGCATCACTACAAAGTTTAAATTGCTTCTCCACAAATAGTGCACCAGCACCCCAGTCCTTAGCGCATGACAGAGCATCAAAAGAAGACTGTGATTCTGTGTCCCCCACTGCACTGTGTGCTAGATGTCTGGGAGCCTGCAGCAGAGGCCACTGTGCACCAAGGGATTCTTTAACAGAGATCAGTGTGTGTCCAGTGGAAGAGGATTTCAGAAAGAAAAAAAGAAGATTCTTACGTAATGCATAAAGGGAAGATGATTGAAGGAATGTTAATTCTTCTTTGTAGGGGTTAGATGCAGTAGAAAGTTATTATTTTTTTTCCTGATAAAAAGAAATTTAGAAAAATTTAGACAAGTGTGAAAGATGATTTCTCCCAAAGCCTTTAATAATATACCTGAGTAAATAAAAACAATCTAAGTGTCCTCTGGCCATTTCTACTTAGACATCTCAAAAAGTACTAAGATTAATCTGAAACTGAGACTGTTATCTCCCAAAGCTGGTCTTCTTTTAATATCGTTTATTAGCACAATGTCACTACCACTTATCCGATTCATGTGTAAGCCAGAAACCTGAGGGTTAACTTTAATAATGTATTTGCCTTCCCTTCTCCCACAGCCAATTAATCACCATGTTGTGTTTATTTTATCTTCTAAATGCCTCTTGAATCCCTCTGCTTATTCCCAGCTCTGCTACCACTTCCTCTGCCAAGCTCTCATCATACTGGACTACTATTCTAACCTATTAATTGCTCTTTCCCGTGTGTACTCTTGCTCCCCTCAAATCCATCCCAATCCATTTTTCACTCTGAAAGCCATCTTTGTGTGTGTGTGAGAGAGAGACAGAGAATGTAGACCTGTTTATGTTACTACCTCTGTTCTTATCCTTTTTAAAACTCATCAGAAGTGTACTGGACATCTGATTATTTCTGTTCAGAAAATTTCCACCTTCCTGAAGGCAATAACACCCTAAATTTCTTTTAGAAAACCACCCCTCCTTTAAGTAGTTTGAGATTACCCCCACCTCCTGCTGTAGAGTTATGAATGCCCTGATTGGTATACTCTCCCCTTGCCACAGAGACTGTTTTAAGGAAAAAACAAAAGAAACAAAGGGCACTTAACCTATGCTGCTAAGTCACTTCAGTTGTGTCCGACTCTGTGTGACCCCAGAGACAGCAGCCCACCAGGCTCCCCCATCCCTGGGATTCTCCAGGCAAGAACACTGGAGTGGGTTGCCATTTCCTTCTCCAATCTATAACTAATTAAATACTGCATTCCCCTCTGCTAGTCAAAGAACTTAGCTGAAGGTGGGTATATGATGTAACCAGGCATGGACACTGACTGGTTCTTGTGACCATGATGGGAACCAAACTGAAGATTAAGCTAGCACAAGGATTACAGCCGGCACCCCACTCCATTACTCTTGCCTGGAAAATCCCAGGACGGAGGAGCCTGGAAGGCTGCAGTCCATGGGGTCGCTGAGGGTTGGGCACGACTGAGTGATTTCATTTTCACTTTTCACTTTCATGCATTGGAGAAGGAAATGGCAACCCACTCCATTGTTCTTGCTTGGAGAATCCCAGGGATGGGGGAGCCTGGTAGGCTGCCATCTATGGGGTCGCACAGTGTCGGACACGACTGAAATGACTTAGCAGCAGCAGGATTACAGCAGAGTGAAAGGATCCCAGAGAGCGAGAGCCGGAAAAGGAAGTCATCATTCTTCTATGGGTAACTGCTTGGGTGGAGTCTGAAATTGAACTTCACTATTATATAAGCCAGTGACTTTTTCTTTTTCTTTTTTGACTTAAGGCAAATTGCACTGGGTTTTTCAGTTACATGTAGCTGAAAGATTCTTAGCTAATAACCATCCAAGCTAATGTATCATTGAATGTGAACAAAGGCAAAAGTCCTTCATACCACCTGAAGCATATCTGCATTTGCTCCCTGAGTTTAAGCCACAGAGGTCAAACTTAAATCTCTGTTCAAGCCATTTTCTCTTTCTAAAACACCCTTGGCCTCCCACACACCCAACAGTGTGCTTCTTATCCTACTTACTCTGTAATCTTTCCACGGATCCTTGTTATTCACTCACAAAGCACAGTATGAAATCTGTTTTGTAACATAAGTATAGAAATTGTACATTTATTTGCAAGCTTCTATTATGAAAATCTCTCTCACTTAACTATGTGCTAATGTGAGAATCTGTCTTTCTGCTCACTAATTAAAGTTCCTGACACATAGTAAGTGCTTTATTATTTTTGTTATTGTTGAAGGAAATAATAAAGAAATAAATGAGAGGAAGCATAAGAAGTTTCATTTAACATAACACTTCGTCAAATAACATTTGAATTGCATTTGGAATGAAGAAAGTCACAGTGAATATTACTTGTTCACTTACAAAATGAAAATCAGTTAATAAAATATATTATAAAGCCATCAGTTCAGTTCAGTCGCTCAGTCGTGTCCGACTCTTTGCGACCCCATGAATCGCAGCGCGCCAGGCCTCCCTGTCCATCACCATCTCCCGGAGTTCACTCAGACTCACATCCATCGAGTCCGTGATGCCATCCAGCCATCTCATCCTCGGTTGTCCCCTTCTCCTCCCGCCCCCAATCCCTCCCAGCATCAGGGTCTTTTCCAATGAGTCAACTCTTCGCATGAAGTGGCCCAAAGTACTGGAGCTTCAGCTTTAGCATCATTCCTTCCAAAGAAATCCCAGGGTTGATCTCCTTCAGAATGGACTGGTTGGATCTCCTTGCAGTCCAAGGGACTCTCAAGAGTCTTCTCCAACACCACAGTTCAAAAGCATCAATTCTTCTGCGCTCAGCCTTCTTCACAGTCCAACTCTCACATCCATACATGACCACAGGAAAAACCATAGCCTTGACTAGATGGACCTTAGTCGGCAAAGTAATGTCTCTGCTTTTGAATATACTATCTAGGTTGGTCATAACTTTTCTTCCAAGGAGTAAGCNAGGGACTCTCAAGAGTCTTCTCCAACACCACAGTTCAAAAGCATCAATTCTTCGGCACTCAGCCTTCTTCACAGTCCAACTCTCACATCCATACATGATCACAGGAAAAACCATAGCCTTGACTAGACGGACCTTAGTTGGCAGAGTAATGTCTCTGCTTTTGAATATACTATCTAGGTTGGTCATAACTTTTCTTCCAAGGAGTAAGCGTCTTTTAATTTCATGGCTGCAGTCACCATCTGCAGTGATTTTGGAGCCCAAAAAAACAAAGTCTGACACTGTTTCTACTGTTTCCCCATCTATTTGCCATGAAGTGATGGGACCAGATGCCATGATCTTCGTTTTCTGAATGTTGAGCTGTAAGCCAACTTTTTCACTCTCCTCTTTCACTTTCATCAAGAGGCTTTTTAGTTCCTCTTCATTTCTGCCATAAGGGTGGTGTCATCTACATATAAACTCTTAGAGCTTCCCTGGTGGCTCAGTGGTAAAGAATCCACCTGCCGGTGCAGGAGATATGGGTTTGATCCCTGATCTGAAAAAGATTCCACATGCCACAGAGCACCTAAGCCCATACACCACAATTGCACTTGTGCTCTAGAGCCTGGGAGCTGCAACTACTGAAGTCTACCTGCCCTAGAGCCCATGATCCCCAACAAGAGAAGTCACTGCAATAAGAAGCCTGTGCACTGGAACTAGAGAGTAGCCTCTACTCACTGCAACTAAAGAAGAGCCCTCAGCAATGAAGACTCAGCAAAGCCAAGAATAAAATAAATAAAAATTATTAAAAATCTATAGAAGCTCTTAAAAAGGTCTTTTATATTACCCATATGTTTTAGATTTTGTCACCTTCATGAACTAGTAATCAAAGTCAAACGTGACTCAGATCCCTCAGCAGTATGGGTTTCATTCATATCATTAGGTAAGCCACTGAAACAAGTACAGGTGATAGTTAAGCATTAGGGGAATTTACAAGCTATATCAGGGGAGTTTGTGAAGGAGGGCAAATATTTTCTCCCATTCTTTGAGGTGTCTTTTCACTTTCTTGATAGTATCCTATGAAGCATAAAAATGTTTAACTTTGATGAAGTCCAGTGTTCTTTTTTCTTTAGTTGCTCATGCTTCAGTGTCATATCTAATAAATCTTAGTCTGATCCATAGTCACAAATATTTATACCAATGTTTCCTTCTAGAAGCTTTACAGTTTTAACTCGTACATTTAGGTCTTTGGTTTATTTTATTTTTGTGTGTGTGAGATCACATATACCTTTATTAATATAATAATTTTTTAAATTTGAAGTATAGCTAATTTACAATGTTGTGTTAGTTTTAGGTGTAGAGCAAAGTGACTCAGTTATAGATACATACACATATATATGCATATATATATATATATATATATTCTTTTTCAGATTCTTTTCCCATATAGGTTATTACAAGATAATGATATAGTTCTCTGTGCTATACAGTAAGTTCTTGTCATTTATTTTATAATATATATAGTACTGTGTATCTGTTAATCTCAAACTCCTAATTCATCACTTCCCAGTTCCCCTTCAGTAACTGTAAATTTTCCTTGTCCATGAGACTGTTTTACTTTGTAAATAAGTTCATTTGTATCATTTTTTCAGATTCCATATATTAACTGATTATCATATATTTGTCTTCTCTGATTTACTTCACTTTGTATGATAATCTCTGCTGCTGCTGCTGCTAAGTCGCTTTAGTCATGTCCGACTCTGTGCGACCCCATGGACGGCAGCCCACCAGGCTCCCCTGTCCCTGGGATTCTCCAGGCAAGAACACTGGAGTGGGTTGCCATTTCCTTCTCCCTTTGGTTTATTTTGAGTTAATGTTTGTATATGGTATGAGATAAGGGTACAACTTCATTCTTTTGTACATGGATATCCAGTTCTCTCAGCACCAATTCTTAAAAGACACCATTCTTACCCCTGTCTTGGTATCCTTGTCAAAAGTCAATTGCCTATGAAGGTATGGGCTTATTTCTGAACTCTCAATTCTATACATCTATCACCCACTCCAGTGTTCTTGCCTGGAGAATCCCAGGGACGGGGGAGCCTGGTGGGCTGCCATCTCTGGGGTCACACAGAGTCGGACACGACTGAAACGAGTTAGCAGATAGCAGATCACTAAGCTACTAAATCACTATTTTCATAACCATAGTGTCCATTTTTCCAGTATGATGAAAAACATAGTTTTTTATTCATACAATCATTTACCAAATATTTTCTAAGCACTTTCTATTTGTCAGGAATTATGTGGGTGCTGAGGGGGAAAGGGAAAATACTGTCACTTAAATTAGGTATAGGTGAAAAGTTAAGTCTTGAGGATTTCCTTGGTGGTACAGTGGTTAAGAATCCACCTTACAAGGCAGGGGATGCAGGTTTGACCCTTGGTCAGGGACCTAAGATCCGACATGCTGTGTGGGCAATTGCAACTAAGACCTGCACAGCAAAAAAACAAATAAGCAAGTCTCCTTGAATATGTTTCATCCCAGCACCCAGGGAATAGTTGATTTTGATTTACAGACCTGTGAACTAAAGAGACAAAAGACCTCCTCTGCACATTCCCAACACACAGTGATGGGATAGGCACAAAATAACTGTAATAGACACTACCCTTCAAAAAGTGGGGCCAAAAAAAAAGCACACCAGAACCACTGGTCCAGAACAATACTGAAATCCAGCTGGATATATGTTGCCACTTCCTTGACTAGAGGATCAGTCTTGCTGTCTGGGAACGATTGACCATGGTTCTTGGTTCTATTCTCTGTATTCCTGATCTCTTCATTCTCCACAGAAAATAATCTTCAGTAGCAGCTGAGTAATTTTCTCAACTTGCTTCTGCCCATAGAAATAGCTCTTTGGGACTCCAAAGAGCTCTTTCCATTTTGTATCATCTCTGGGTCTTTCAATCCAAGTTGATATAATTATTTTAAAAACTTTGTGGGTTTTTTTTAATGAATCTATTTATAATCTACTTCATTAAACAAAATCTATACCTGAAAGTCTCTTTTAGATAAGCCTTTCTCTTAATCTAGTATTCCTATTAGGCTCCTGAGGAATAGCACCTATAAGATTCTTAGAACTCTGAGACCCTTTTTTGTTCATTTGTTTTGAGTACTTTTTGCCTGACTAAAGGAACCACACTTTGAATTTTTCTGAGATCATAAAAATGGATCTCATTGTTCTCTGGATTTGATCTTTGCCATGAGGTTTTTTTCTTAATTGACAATTTCAGAGAGCCTGGAAATCATAGTTTTGTTTTCACGTTCAGTTCTTTATTTGGTTTGTTTCTTTCTTCTCACATTTTACTATAAACAACAAGAAGAAGTCAGGTGGCATCTTCAACATCCTACTAGAAGGATGAGAAATACCAGATCATCAGGGTATTTTCTTTCTTTTTTTTTTTAACCACACCACACAACTTGTGGGATCTTAGTTCCCTGACCAAGCATTGTACTTGGGCCTCAGCAGTAAAGTGCAGAATCTTGATTACTGGACCACCAGTATCATCAAGGACCTTTCACCTTCTATTTGCTGCTGCAAAGTCCCAGAGCCACTGCCACATTTTCAAGGTTTTGATATAGCAACTTCTACCAAGTACCAAAGCCTGTTCCAGTTGCTATAACTGCAATATAAACTACTCCTGAACCCAGTGGTTTAAAACAAGCATTTACTATATTTATGGCTTCTGTAGGTTAGGAAATTTGTGGGAGTTGTTGGTTTCTGTTTTATAGTATTTGTGAGATGGAAGACTTGGAAGCTGGAGACTCAAATCATCTGAAGTCTCACTACTCATGTCTGGCAGTGAATATAGATCATTCACTAGGAACCTCAGTCCCTCTTTGTGGTCTCTTTGAATGGACTAATTTCATCTTCCTCATAGCATGGTGGCTGGATTCTAAAAGAGGGTATCCTGAAAAATCATGAGCTAGATGACAGCTGAATTGTTTTTGGTGAATTGACAGTCATATAGTATTCAGTTCAGTTCAGTTGCTCAATCGTGTCTGACTCTTCACAAGCCCATGAATCGCAGCATGCCAGGCCTCCCCGTCCATCACCAACTCCCGGATCAGACTCAGGTCCATCGAGTCAGTGATGCCATCCAGCCACCTCATCCTCTGTCGTCCTCTTCTCCTCCTGCCCTCAGTCCCTCCCAGCATCAGGGTCTTTTCCAATAAGTCAACTCTTCACATGAGGTGGCCAAAGTACTGCAGTTTTGGCTTCAGCATCATTCCTTCCAAAGAAATCCCAGGGTTGATCTCCTTCAGAATGGACTGGTTGGATCTCCTTGCAGTCCAAGGGGCTCTCAAGAGTCTTCTCCAACATCACAGTTCAAAAGCATCAATTCCTTGGTGCTCAGCTTTCTTCACAGTCCAACTCTCACATCCATACATGACCACTGGAAAAACAATAGCCTTGACTAGACGGACCTTAGTCGGCAAAGGAATGTCTCTGCTTTTGAATATGCTATCTAGGTTGGTCATAATTTCCTTCCAAGGAGTAAGCGCCTTTTAATTTCATGGCTGCAGTCACCATCTGCAGTGATTTTGGAGCCCCAAAAATAAAGTTTGACACTGTTTCTACTGTTTCCCCATCTATTTCCCATGAAGTGATGGGACCAGATGCCATGATCTTTGCTTTCTGAATGTTGAGGTTTAAGCCAACTTTTTCACTCTCCTCTTTCACTTTCATCAAGAGGCTTTTTAGTTCCTCTTCACTTTGTGCCATAAGGGTGGTGTCATCTGCATATCTGAGGTTATTGATATTTCTCTCGGCAAACTTGATTCCAGCTTGTGCTTCTTCCAGTCCAGCATTTCTCATGATGTACTCTGCATAGAAGTTAAATAAGCAGGGTGACAATATACAGCCTTGACATACTCCTTTTCCTATTTGGAACCAGTCTGTTGTTCCATGTCCAGTTCTAACTATTGCTTCCTGACCTGCATATAGGTTTCTCAAGAGGCAGGTCAGGTGGTCTGGTATTCCCATCTCTTTCAGAATTTTCCACAGTTTCTTGTGATCCACACAGTCAAAGGCTTTGGCATAGTCAATAAAGCAGAAATAGATGTTTTTCTGGTACTCTCTTCCTTTTTCAATGATCCAGCATATAGTATTACTTCTGCCTTATTCTACTAGTCAAGACACTCACAAGGTCCTTCCAAGGTCAAAGACTCCACTTCCTGATGGAGGAGTGGTGATTTGAGAAGAAATATGAAGGGTATATAGGACTAGACATAATGCTGTGGCCATTTTGGAAAAGACAGGAGACATCTAGAAAGACAACCCTTCGATAGATCTTTTGCATAAGAATTTCATCTCAGGCTTTGTTTCTAAAAACTCAAGTGCGTTAATTTTAAGGGCTACCATAATAAAGTCCCATGAACTTAGTAGCTTAAACAAGAGAAACTTGTTCACAGTTCTGGAGACTAGAAATCAAGGTATTGATAGCAATGGTTCCTTCTAAAGGCTATGAGGAAGATCTGTTCCAGGCCTTTCCCCTAGTTCCTGTGGTTTGTTGGCAATTGTTAGTAATCCTTGGCTTGTAGAAACATCACTTCAATCTCTGCCTTCATCCTGACACAGCATTCTCCCTGTGTATGTATCTGTGTTGGAATTTCCCTTTTTTATAAAGATACCAGCCATATTAAGAAATCAGACACAGAATGCCATATAATTATATAATTTCAATTACACGAAATAAACAGAGAAGGCAAAAGCATAGAGACAGGAAATAACTCAGCAGTTGCAAGGGGCTGAGGAGAGTGGGGAATGAGGACTGACTCCTTAATGGATATGAGGCTTCTTTTTGGGATAATGAAAATGTTCTGTAACTAGATAATGGTGATCATTGCACACACTATGTACTGAAAGCCAATAAACTGTAAGTGATTAAAAGAAAAAGATACCAGTCATTTTGGGTTAGGGCCCACTCTAACAACATCATTTTAACTACCCACATCTGCAATGACCCTATTTCGACATAAGGTCATATTCTGAGGGTAGGACTTCAATATATGATTTTGGGGATAGGAAAAGATACAATTAATCCCACAATACTGACATAGATATAAGAGTATCTACTTTACAGTGATACTTCCTGGTGGCTCAGAGGTTAAAGCGTCTGCCTGCAATGCAGGAGACCTGGGTTCGATCCCTGGGTCAGGAAGATCCCCTGGAGAAGGAAATGGCAACCCACTCCAGTACTCTTGCCTGGAGAATCCCATGGACAGAGGCGCTTGGTGGGCTATAGTCCACGGGGTCGCAAAGAGTCGGACACGACTGAGCGATTTCACTTTCTCTTTCACTTTACAGTATTATAAAGTATATCTTAAATAATGCATAAGAAGGTCCTGGCATTAACCAAATGATCAGTACACATTGGTCAATGTCATTACTTATCTTTGGATCTAGAGGCAGTAGCACAGTGCTTGGCATCTAGTGAGCAAACAGTGAACACTACTGACTTGTGTCTGCCTGGCTTCCACTCCATCTTTACTGGTAAGAACATCTTATCAGAAGGACTGGCCATTATTTCTGTTACTTGGAGTCTTAGAACTATTTTGATTCCTGTCTTTTTCACATCCTGATGTTTAGCTTTTCTTTTAATACTCTGTGCTTTTCTACATCCTTGAGCATATTCCCTGTTTTGCTTATGATAGCCAAAGTTTCTTCCATTTATGGAAAAATAGAAATAGACTGAAATAAAAGTGCTTCCTAGAAGTACCTGTTACAACTGACACTTGGAATGACAGTGTGAAGTTGGAAGTGTTATGGTGAGGGAGGAGGCAGTGGGGAAAGATGGCTCCCTTTACAATCATGTTGTATATAGAGACTTGAGCAATGTGTCTACCCAGGCTGGAGATTTAGGAAAGTCGGCAGAAAAATGTCATCTGCTTAGATCGGGTTGGATTTTTTTTTTCAGCCTGAGATAAGTTACTAGAAATAAGGCACAACTGACTCATTAGAAATCAGAGACAGAACAGAAACTGTTATTGGGAACCCCTTCTGTCTATGGCCTGTGACCAAAGAGAGTTAGTAACCAGATAATTTTCAGGTTTGCTCATTTAGCAAAGACAAATTCTCTATCCCAAGGTAAAGTTAGTGGAAGCAAAGTTCAAGATGGTGGAAACCTAATCGGAGAAAAGATGGTACCCAGGAAAAACTTTACTGAGAACTTCTTTCTGGGTCTTCCTTGCCTGCTAATGTCTTCACTTAGCTTTTCTGTAGAACCCAAACACTGAAAAACATGGGCTGGGGAGCTGCAATTGGTTTTGTCTCTTCCAGCTTTAGCTATTGATTGTCCTTGCCCTCAGGATATGTACAAAATGGAGGCATTACAGTTTAGGGCTAGAGAGAAAGGGAGAGCCCTAAGGCCTGTTGCTATGAGAAAGGACATCTCAGTGTTAGATATAAACAGAAAACCTATGTATCAAAATAAATTGTAGTCATAGAAAAATGCTGACCAACCTAAGACAATCTCCAGGCTCCTGAACTCTTCTCAATAGAAAGTAGGCTCCAAAGTCTCTTTAGCCCCACAAGTGACTCTTCCCCATGTCCTTCTCAGAACCCTGGATATTTCTCTGTTCCCAGAGGAGAAAGACAGAGTCAGCTACTCTGGCTGACCAAGGAATTCACTCTATTGTTGGGGTATGTGCATGCGTGTTGTTATGTCTGATTTTTTGTGACTCCACAGACTGTAGCCCACCAGGCTCCTCTGTCCATGGGGGTTTTCCCAGCATGAACACTGGAGTGAGTTGCCATTTCCTCCTCCAGGGAAACTTCCTGACCCAGGCATTGAAACTGCATCCCACATCTCCTGCATTGGCAGGCAGCCTCTATCACTGAGCCACCTGGGAAGCCCATTGCTGGGGTAGGGAGTGATTTCCTAGGAAGAAGCATGTGATCAGTGCTATAGGATGGCAACCATTCTGTTTGCTCCTCTTCTCTTTTCCACATAGGACATTTTTAAAATTAAGGTATCCTGACCTTTTTGCACAATTGTAGCTTAGGTTAAACTTATCATTTATCTCTTTCAATTAAAAATAAATTTTCTTAAAAAGGTAAAAAAAAATTATCATTTACCCATAAGTGAAAGTCACTCAGTTGTGTCCAATTCTTTGTGACTCCATGGACTATACAGTCCATGGAATTCTCCAGGTCAGAATACTGGAGTGAGTAGACTTTCCCTTCTCCAGGAGATCTTCCCAACCCAGGGATTGAACCCAGGTCTTCTGCATTGCAGGTGAATTGTTTACCAGCTGAGCCATAAGGGAAGCCCAAGAATATAGGAATGGGTAGTTTACCCCTTCTTCAGAGGATCTTCCTGATCCAGGAGTCAAACCAGGGTCTCCAGCATTGCAGGCAGATTCTTTACCAACTGAGCTATCAGGGAAACCTCCATTTACCCATAGGAGATATTCTGGACCAACTTGAGAGCAAAAGCACTCTATTAATCAGGGTTCTCCAGAGAAACCAAACCTTTGGTATAACCAATAGGATATATAGAAAGAAATGTATTATTAGGGATTGGTTCAATGTGACTATGGAGGCAAAGGAGTTCCACAATCTGTTGTCGCAAATCAGAGGCCCACGAAAGCTAGTGGTGCAGTTCCAGTTCAAACTCAAAGGTCTGAGAACCTGGAGAACCAATGGTGTGTAAGTCCAAATGCAAGTCTAAAGGCCTGAGAATTCGGAGCACTGATATTCAAGAACAGAAGAAGATAGCTTTGCCAGTTTAGGCAGCAAGAACAAATCCCCTCTTTCTCTACCTTTTTGTTTTATTCAGGCCCTTAATGGATTGGATGCTGTCCACCTGCATTGGTAAGGGAGATCTTCTTTACATACTCAGTGTATGGATTCAAACACTAATATTTTCAGAAACACCCTTATCAGATACACCCAAATACACCCCAAAATAATGTTTTACCAGCTATCTGGGAACGCTTCAACCTAGTCAAACTGACACATAAAATTAAACATCAAATGCACACTGCTGAGAGACTCTAGAGCAGAATGCAATAACTGGCATAGTCTTCAGAGGAAGGGAGCTTTGGAGTATACATGGAAGAAGTGCACTATTGTGGACAGGAACACTCATGAAACTGTAAGCATCAGAGGAATAGCGGGGACATTGAACTGTCAAATAGCAGAAAGCTATTGTTTTTGCCTGCCCTGCATCCCAGTTTTCCTTTATAAAACTCTTCTCACCCAGTACTTCAACCAAACAGTTCTAGAAGGTTTGAACCTATACTTCACTATCTGGCATGTAATAGAGACCTAGGGTGTTAACTTATTCCATCTCCCTTGCTCAATGAATGATTTAGGAAAACTTATGCAATCCAAGTTAGATCAATAAATGCAACTCCAAAGAGACACAGATGTAAAGAACAGACTTTTGGACTCTGTGGGAGAAGGCGAGGGTGGGATGATTTGAGAGAATAGCATTGAAACATGTATATTATCATATGTAAAATAGATCGCCAGTTCAGATTTGATGAATGAGACAGGGTGCTCAGGGCTGGTGCACTGGGATGACCCTGAGGGATAGGATGGGGAGGGAAGGTCAGGATAGGGAACACATGTACACCCATGGCTGATCATGTCAATGTGTGGCAAAAACCACTACAGTATTGTAAAGTAATTAGCCTCCAATTAAAATAAATTAATTAAAAAAATTCAACTCCAGATTTTTGATGAAATCATTGGGAAAGAGACAAAATTTTTACACACAGTCTGCTTGGATGCTAGTAGGTAAATTTGTAACTCTCATGGACCAGCATGCCACCATTTGCAGTAGAATGGCACGGGCAGAGAAAAGCAGAGTGAGAATGAGAGTCAATCAATGTCCCTTCTGCTTAGCCATTCAGAGGAGTACGTGGGCATTTGTCTGCAGCCCAGCATTTTGTGAACACTTCCTCCGGATAGGGAGTTTCCTTTCTCCCCAAGTTAAAAGTCAGAAATCATGCCTCCCTAGTGCCACGTATAGCTGAGCACAAGCATGTGACCCAGATCCTCCAGTCACCCTTGTAAAATTTCCTTTCAGAAGAGACCAATCTGAGGAAGAAATGCCACATGGAATCCATTTTCACCAGTGAGAGGGATACAGCTGCCACTTGGCCTTCAGAGGTGGAATTGTTGAATGTCTGGTAACACAGCTGGCAGCAGCAACTGCTGTGTAAGTCAAGTCAAGTCAAGTTCCTGTTGGCAGTAGAAAATGTAGCACTGAGTTCCAGAAGGGGCTTTTGGAGGGAGCAGTGGTGTCCTTGGGCTAGTTCTGATGCCTTTTCTAGGGGTGTGCTAGAAGTTCAGCCTTGAACCTGGCTCTCAAGCCTATCTGGCAATTCTGTGACCTACCAAATATCCTTTAATACATTTCTCTTCTGATTAACCAATCAATCAGATTTGTCACCAATTAAAATTTCTGATGTTAATATTACAATCAGTAAAAATCTGTTATATGGATAAATAAATGACAGTTCTATGAGGTAGGCATTATTATTCCCATTACACAGATGAAAAACAGGTCCAGTAATATTAAGTGCATCCTGCCCAAGGCCACATAGTGAGTAAATCCTAGAGCAGAGATTTGAGTTCTAGTCTCTCTCTCTCTAATTTCCCAGTTCATGTTTTTCAGTATGCCACTTGAAACATGCTTTCAGAAATAATCATGTGACAGAGTAGACTGGCTTGCTCCAAATTCATCCCCACCTCCTTCCAGTGGCCCTTCCCATACTGCTGCTGCTGCTAAGTTGCTTCAGTCGTGTCTGACTCTGCGACCCCATCGACGGCAGCCCACCAAGCTCCTCCATCCCTGGGATTCTCCAGGCAAGAACACTGGAGTGGGTTGCCAGTTCCTTCTCCAATGCACGCATGCATGCTAAGTCGCTTCAGTCATCTCCAACTCTGTGTGACCCCATGGACAGCAGCCCACCAGGCTCGTCTGTCCACAGGACTCCCCAGATAATAATACTGGAGTGGGTTGCCATTTCCTTCTCCACTTCCCATACTATAGAGGCTGAAAAGCTAAAAATGACATTTTTCAGACTCATTTAGAGATAGCAATATGATTTAGGCTTCACCAATTAGATGCACTTGTGTGAAAATTAAATTTAGAGCTGAGTCAAGCAGGAAGGAAAGAAGGCCTTCAATATGATGGTACAAATCAGGTACAGGCAAACAATTGAGGCTACAACTTTCTGATTCCTGAATTACGGCAAAAGCAGTGTGACTTTGGAGCTGGCAGGTGGCACACCGGCTTCTTGATTCTCCAGCTTCCAGACTGTTGCAGAGATGGTTCTCTAAACAGAGATAGTTCTCTGGGTGGTTCTGGAGGTCATTCCTGGAGACCCAGCCTAGGGCCCCTTCTAATCATGAGCATCTTATTCCTTGCATCCCATCCTTTCCTGCTTAAATGACTAAACCTGTTTCTATTTGCTTTTGAATCCTGTCTAATATAAGCATGTACAGAGGTCAAGTACTATATTGCCAAAGAGTATTGCAGAGAGATTCTCATATTTTCTCAGAGTCACAATTAAGGGGAAAAGTATATATCAGAGGCAAGTTGATATACAGAAATAATAATAAGCACCCTGATCTTTCCAATCTTGCCACATTTGTATCTCAAGAAACTGAATGTATCAGTAGGGAACAGGCAAGCAATAGATGGCTCATTCAAACTGGATCATTTGGAGAGACCTGAATAAAGATCAAATTTTAAAGATAGGCACAGAGCATAGAGAACCACAGGGGTTATGCAGTACCCCTAGACTTGAAATAGCAAGAGGAAAGAGCCTGTTATGACTTAAATGTTTGTGTCTCCCCAAAATTCTTATACTGAAATTCCAACCCCCAGTGTGATGGCATTAGAAAGTGTGCCCTTTGGGAGGTAATTAGATCATGAGGGTAGAGCCCCTATGAATGGGATTGGTACCCTAATCAAAGAGGGCCTAGCCCTTTTTCTACCTAGCCCTTTCTCTATCTCATGCTGTGCTTAATCACTTCAGTCATGTCTGACTCTTTGTGACCTCATAGACTACAGCTCACCAGGCTCCTCTGTCCAAGGAATTCTCCAGGCAAGAATACTGGAGTAGGTTGCAACTTCCTACTCCAGGGGATCTTCCCGATCCAGGGCTCAAACCTGCATCTTCCGCATTGGCAGGCAGATTCTTTACCACTGAGCCACCTGAGAAGCCCTTCCATCTCATGAGGATACAGCAAAAAAAGTCGACAGTCTATGATCAGAAAGTGGGCTCTCATCAGACACTGAATCTACCTGCACCCTGATCCAGCCCTTAGAATGTGAGAAATAAATGTCTACTGTTTACAAGTCATCTAGTCTAACAGTCTGAACTAAGAGTCATTAGGGAAGCCTGGAGACAGTGATGGAGAGAGGATGCCTTCCAGGAGCTGTGGACCTGTAGTGAGAGATGCAGCTAGTTCATGGCAAGCTCTCACAGGCAGGGAGAATACAGAGGGCAAAACCTCCCATTCCACCCTCCTTTCAAAGGCTTGCCCAATTGCTGAACCACCTAGAAGTCAGAGAACAGGAGCCTGTGCTGTGCCTGGTTGTTGTGCTGTGCAGGACAACCTCCTGGGGTGGAGAACAATATGTTGCCAATTTGGGGAGCAAATGGGAGGTTTCCAGCATAGCAAGAGAAAAATCACAACCCCAGTATAGTAAGATATCATAAAGAATATAGGCAAGGGAATTTCCAGGGTGGTCCAGTGGTTAGGATTCCCTGCTTACACTGCCTAAGGCTAGGGTTCAATTCCAGGTCAGAGAATTAAGTCCCATAAACCCCGAGGTGTGGCAAAAAGAAAAAAAAAGAATTAAGTTGAAGGGTTTTGGTGTCACTGAATTTTTTAATGCTCTCAGGTTGACTTCATTCATTGTTTTTAAAGATAGTCAATATCATCTGCTTTATAGGATTTGAGGGCATTTCCCCTAGTTTAGCACAGGGTATGAGAAGTGGACATACCTGAGATATCTTGGTAAACGTTTCTCACATCATAGGTGATGAAACAAAGACTTACAGAAACAACATAAATTCCTCCAAAGTTAAATATCCGAAAACCTGCAGAGCCAGGAGGCATGCAAGTCTAATGATGCCTGGTAAAGAATTTCTTCCACCGTCTGCCACTAAAATCCGTGCTGGACACGAGTTATGCTCACCACAGAGTGCCAGACTGTGATGTGGCTGCAGTCTCTGCCTTGAGCAGCCCTATGCCTTGTTTTTTTTTTTTTTCCCCTCGTTTTAAACATTTATCTGAGAGGCTGAATTGCAGAGACATTTTTCCTAAAAATAACTAGAAGATATGCAGGAGAAAATTAGCATAATGTGTTTTATCTATAATTTACAGTGTGTAATCTAAAAATGTGTGACAAAGCAATGCTAGTAGTGCAGAGAAAATTCCCCTGGGATATTTGGTTCCATTTAAAAACACCTCAGTATGGGAGGATGCGGGAGCAGCAGCCTGTGACACACTCCCATCAGGGCAGAATGTTATTCCAGTGATTCACAGCGAGAGGCCTGACAAACACTTTGAGTCGACATAAAGGTTCTTGCCATCAGAACGAAATGAGAATTGCAGTGGGTGGTCCCATTCTAGCCACCCGTCTCCTACTTCAGTCCTGGCTTAGGTGGTTGCCCTGGAAACCATGGAGTGGCAAACAAAACCATGTGGACAACTTTTAGGGAGCCTTATGCACGGGGCCCTAGTTTTTATTTGCTGCTGCCTGTTTTCTCTTTTTTAAAGACGACTTCTCTAAGGCTGTCATTTCTGGAGAAAGTGTGCTCTTCAGACTACCTGGAAAGCTGATTTATTCTAAAGTCTTTGGAAGATCCAGAGGGAGGGCTGGGCAGAGTCTAGTAGATAGGGGGAAAGGGGCTTTATTTCTCATTATTCCGCTTTGGATCCTGACACAGATGGTCCTGATCTCCTCCTCCCCCACCTAAGAATTTTTCTAAAATGACACCCAAGTTTTTCTTGGCAGAAGTTATAATTCCTGGCAAACAGTTCACTGCAGCTCTAATTATGATGACAGCTTTAATGGAGAAGATAATCATATTAAATGGTTCTTATTCAGTTCCATGTGATGAATTAGTGATTACCATGAAATGTGTTAAGCAGCCAAAAGTAAGGGGAAGGGATAATATGCTGAGCTACAAGTTAGGGGTTGAGGGATGCCAAAACTGGGTGGGAGATAGGACAAAATGACCTTTAAAGAGGAGAAGCTGATTCTAATGCTTTTCATGGTTTATTTACTGATTAAGAAACCCCTTTTCCTAATGTGTCTGTTAAAGAAAAAATTATTTTGACAAATATTAAAACAGTAAAGAAGATTTTACTCAAGACTACTCCAGTATTCTTACCTGGGAAATCCAATGGATAGAAGAGCCTGGCAGTCCATGGGGTCATAAAAGAATCAGACAAGACGGAGAGACTAAACATTGCCAACTGATTGCAACAGGAGAGAGAGATGGGGCTCAACTTCCAATATAACAGGACAAGTGGTGATTTATGCAAGCAAAGGGAGGATCAGTGGATTGAAAATTAGTTAGAGGAGACATCAAGGATAAAGGGGTCATATTTTAACAAGATTCCTGCAAAAGGCAGGTGAAGGAGAGTGACAAAGGATTTGACCAGGTATTGAGAATGATCAGACATTGATAGCAGTGTGTGTGTGTGGGCGGTGGGGGGGAGCCG